>CAHIKZ030000049.1:607500-880000 GCA_903632075.3 Acanthosepion pharaonis
ATTCCTGCACAAATGATACATGGCAAATATTAACTTTTTATCATTTCAATTATACTTTACCTTTATTAAAATTTAATTTTATATTTGTTGTTAGAAAAATATTTGTTTGTATCCAAAGTGATAGAATGCTTCTTTTATACAGTAGATTAGATTGCCATCATTTGAAATCTAACACATTCTGTGACTCTAGCAGGGGACTTTGTAAAAGTTGCCCCCACCACTACCACCATGAATTTCTGCCTCTACAGTTCCAGCTAACTCTAACCATCAAATTTCTTACTGCAGTGCCTTCTAAGCAATGACCAAGTCATCTGATGGCCTGGGGAGAAGAAACCTGATTCTCATTAAACTCAGGTGTCAGCTGCTGTGATTACTCATAAAGTGTTGCCTTGTTCTGTGCCTGGTTTCCCTTGGGCAAGTGGGGATGCACTTGCAAGACTCTTCTTAACATGCCAGCAAGATTGCAACCACAAAAACTTTTTATGTGCAAATTTGTGAATCCAAAGCAAACACACACACACACACACACACACACACACATATATATATATATATATATAGTGAGATGAAAAAATCCCAAAAAGAAAGACTAGTAATATTATTATAATTTATTATATTTTATAAGCACAATTGTTTTTCATTGAGAAAAGACACAGGCATGTTTGAAAATACAAATTTTTAACATTGTTCTTATTGCATTTTTATTCTGTCTGCTTTCCTAATAATGTATAATAAATGATAATATTCTTCTTTCTTTATTATTGTCCTACTATATTTACGTTCTGTAATAAGCATGTGTCCTCCAGCTGTAGGTTTAATAGTAAGGTATACTAGGCTCTTTAGCTTTGATTGACAACCAATTGAAGAGAAAGAAAAGTTTGAATTCCCAAATCTTAGTAGTCATTAGTGTAGGAACATGTGGTTGCTTAAGGGAAGGAAAAACCTGAAAGGAAACTAACCCTTCCTCAGGGTAAAGAGGTAGGGAGTGGAGCCAATATATATTGAGAGAGAAAGAGATTTATCATTTGATTGATTTGTTTTTTATAGCTTATCAACCATTTATGGGTTATTTAAAACCTAAGCATATTTTGGATTTTAAGCATAATTCTTTTTTTTGGTGGGTGTGAGAGAATATGGCATTAATAATTTTTTTGAGAATAACAATGATTTTTTTCTGATATAAATTATATTATTTAACCTGTAGCTGGAGGGAGGAGGTGGATTAATACCTTTCCTAAGGACATTTGTGCATGTGAATATAATGAACCTGACTGAAATTTGAACTTGTCTTTCCGATTTCACATTCCAAGCTGCTATCCATTATGCCATCCACACCTATATGAGAAAAGTAACATACAAATAGACATGCACTAATAATTAGAAACAACATTATATAATGGTTTATGCATGATAAAACAAAATTGATAATCCATGGTGATGAAATTACTGTTTGAGAGAAACTCTTGCAAAATCTCTTGGCATCAGGTGATAATTATCCATGATTCAATATGTGATAAAAACACTTTCTTAATTCACTCAACCCAATGTCCTTCAGTTGAAGGTCATTTGGGAAAGTAAAACCAGTTTCCATTTGTTTCTTTTCTCCTCTATTATTGCTTAATATGTTTCAGTTTCAAAACTAATTTTGTTTCCAGGAGTAGTCAGTGATCTCACATAAATCCCTCCCTTCATTTAAGAGTCTCCAGCCATGGTTACTATTTGCTTCTATAGTTTTTACATGTGAGCCAATGATTGATTGTGTCTGTCCAGCCTGTACACTCGATTAGGGACAGGATATCTTGTAGCCTGGCTTTAGCAACTGGTAATCAATGAAAATGATTTTATGATTTGGATTTTAAATACACATTCCTAAGAAAATCTCCATTTCTGCTGTTGGGACACAGGAAACTAAATCTGAAATTTGTTTTTTGTTGATGGTAAGAAATTTGTTTCTAGTTTGTAAAGGGATATAAGAAATAATTAAGATCCCCAAAATATACAAAGTATTGATGTGAAGAAACTGGGAAAAACAAAAGATTCAGAATGAAAGTGGAGAGAGAAATGTTTCAAAATGAGCAAGAAAGTCTTCAGAAAGACAGAGAAGAAATTTTGAATAAAAATGGAATGAGAGAGAATGACTTCAAGAAGGAAAAGAAGAGAAAGAGAAAAGGATAAGAAGGGAGAGATAGACACAAAAGGAAAAAGAAATCTTCAAGATGAAAGAGAAGAGAAAGAGACAGGAAGAAGAACTACAGAATGTATAGAGAAGAGGATGAGAGGAAAATGAGAAGAACTTTAGAAAGATAAAAAAAGACAGAAAGACATTGAATTCAGGATGAAAGAAAGAGAGAGAGCCTTTATGATGGGAGGGAAAGAAGGGCTTCATGATGAAAGAGATAAAAGATAAAAGCTTCATAATCAAAGGGAAGAGTGAGAGTATTGTTTTAGGATGGGATGAGAGTTGATTAAAACAAGCAGAAAGAGAGAGAGAGAGAGAGAGAGAGAGAGATATTGAATAAAGAAGAAGCAAAATATATGAGCTGCTGCCAAAAAGAGTTATATTCAGTTGAATTTGCCAATCAACAATTGAAAGAATCTCTGATTTAATTAAAATCTCTTTTTTGATTTTCCTTTACACTGAAGACATTGCTCAATGTTTGTAACCTCAAAAAATAAAGAGTAAGTCTAACAACTTTGTCTGTTAGATTTAATTAAACAGGAGTTTGGAATTTTCTGTTACAGATTTGGTAACCAATTTTAATTGATGCATAAAAAATATTGAACAAAAATCAGTTCTAAATTATATTCCTTTAGATTTATATTCTTTATAGTTTAGGGTTAGAGGTTTTGGTTATGAGTATGTAATTAACTACAGTTTGTTAAATTTGTAGAAATTTAATAATTTCCATTTAATCTATATCATGTGCATTGTTAGTTGATTAAATATCAGGCTGAAAAGTACAAGTATGAGAGTTCAATCACTGTCATATGCTAACTAAGTTTTATTAACCTAAAATTATTGAATCAATAATCAGCCACATCTGTTAAATTTCAAAATGTTGCATAAACAAGAGCAAAATTTAAAGAGGGTAAAGAAAATCATGGAATAGGAATTGTAAAGATGCTGTGAAAAAAATTTCTTTTACAATTTATAGAAATCTGGGGAAATAAGGAGATTATTCTTTAAAGTTTTTAAGCATCAACCTCAATAGATTTTTTTTTCAGATGAAAAAAAAAGACATATTTTAATTACAAGCTGAGTATTAGACTTGACAGTATCTGAGCCAATATACAAATCACTGAAGCATTAGCTTGGTAAAGATTTTAAAAATCATCAAAATTGTAATAGAACCTGTCCTACCAAAAGTTTTTAATATAATTTTGTTAGGTTCCTGAAAGTTTTATAAGCAAATTCAAAATAAGCATTGATGGTTTGTGGTTTGCATTTGGCAGTGATGAGAAGATTTACTCTCAGAATTACAGTAGACTTTTGAGATCAGTCTTGTACTATTGTAAAGTGTGGAGAGAGAGAGAGAGAGAGAGAGAGAGAGAGAGAGAGAGAGAGAGAGAGCTCAAAAGAAAGACATTAAGAGAGTTAAGAGAGATAAATAAAATAGGGAGGAAAGAAGAAAGAGGAAGAACAGAAATACAGAAAAAAGTAAAGAGGAAATAAGAAGAGAGAATGGGGTGAGAAAGGAATAGGTTAATTGATACTTTCTGTATTTCTTTTTAACTTCTTTATTTTTGAAATTTTTTTTTTACCTAATTTGGAGGATGATAATTCTTCAAAAAAAAGAAGAAACTGAAAAAAAAAGATGGAGTTAATAAGAGTAACAGCTACAAATGACACACCCCTCACCTACCAAAAAGTTAAGTGAAAAATAACATTGAACAACTCTCCAAGTTACAAAGGAACTTTCTCAAACTACCTCATTCTGATCAGCCACAATTTAAATTTATATATGGAAGAAAAGAAGCATTGTAATTACTATTTATACTTATTACCAGTTTGGAATAAGGAAAATACAACTAAATTTTTGTCCTCAAATGTATTAAGTACACATCATGCTAGACAAAGATATGAAATATCTTGTACTTTCAAAATTCTCTAAGGAGTACACTGAAAAATACTTTGTAGTCATTGTTTGTTTATTGATTATTTTAACTGCAAAAAATACTCTTTACAAAAAGTATCATTTTTATAAAAATAAAATCTGATCTGGGTATTCAGTGCATTCATAAAAATCCATTTAAATGTTAAGTAAATTCCTCATCCCAAAGTATGCATTTGTTGCAGTATATTTGCTGTTTTAAAGATGCAATATTTTGATTTATATGGTGCAATTTTGCTTCTGAACTTAGGAACTGAAGTCTATTTCATCGTTTTCCATGATGGAAAAAATTTAAATATGTTCTCTTTAATCTTTTATTGTATTGGTGTCCTTTATGGAATCAAATTTCTTGGCAATGCTCTTTTCAAAAAAAAAAAAAAATTTAATTAGTTATATAAAGAAGCCTCATGGGCTGCAAGAATCTTTGTGATCATTACATTGGCCAGGGTGGCCTTTATGGCCAGAGAAGATGAATTAAAGAGTTCAGTGAAAAAGTATAAAAGGGGTAGAAAACCCCAGGGGTAGTTCTTTTGCAGAGAATAAAATGAATTATCATAAAAAGGCATTTACATCTAATCAACATCTGCAGTGAAGAGAATGGTTAATATCCATGAAAGCATGTGAGATCAGAATGATTTTTGGAGCCAATGAAAATTCTTGGAAAGAATTGTGTAAAAAAATTGAAGATAAAGAATTAAAACATTATTAATTTTTCTTCTTTTGCTAATGTTTAATTCAGTTTTTAAGTTTGGTACATGGTTAGAATTTTGGAGCACCTAATGAAAAACATTAAATTAGAGCATGTGTCTTTGGAGTGATTATTATGCTCAAATACCTATGTGATGCATAAATGTATGAATAATAAATATCCTTACAAATAAACAGTTACATATGTAATCACTACATGACTATTCAGAAATTATATTTAAAGAGTGCTACTATATTTATATGAAAACTGTTATTTCATTTATGTTTTTGATATTTCAACACACAGCACCAAAATTTGATTAAAATTATATTTTCGATGTTTTGAAATATCAAAATTATGTAAAAGTTATTACTTTTATTGTTTTTAAAATATCACAGTTAAATTTTATATTTTTTAGAAGAAAATATTGAGAAAACAAAAACAAACTAAATAAAACAAAACAAAAGGAAAACAAAAACACAAAGAGATGATGTTTTCAGAAATATTTTTGTTAGGAAACTAGAATAAAGTATTTGCTTTGAAATTGGAACAAACACTCATTCAATACTGAAATTGTTGATTAAAGTAAAATTTTAGTTAAATTTTATAATTTTTCTACTGTTGTTTTTGATAACTCAATTACAGCAGATATGTATGCATAAAACTACATGTCTGTTACTGTTATTGAAATTAAATAAACAATTTTTCTTTTTTATGTGTATACACATAGAGAGAGAGAGAGAAAGAGAAAGAGAGTTGCTTGTGTATGTGTATACACACAGAAAAGAAAAATTGTTTATTTATATATATATATATATATATATATATATATATATACAAACTTCTATGTCCAATGTTTAATAAATAGGTATAATTTTTTGTATATATATATATATATATATATATATATATATATATATATATATATATATATATATAGCCTCAAAAGGTGAAATGCTTTCCATTTGTCAAATATCTTCAAAAATTTGTTGGGATTCTATATCCTATTTTATACACACATGTATATATATATATATATATATATATATATATAGGAATATAAAATATTGCACACTGAGTGCTGGTACTAATAAAGTAGTGTTTGATGTATAATAATGATGATTACATTATATATATATGTGTGTGTGTGTGTATGTGTGTGCATGTTTTGTGTAAAAGAAATACAGTTATTAAATAAAAAATCAAAAGTCAATCCAGTGTGTTTTTTATCAAAGAAGAGAAAAAACATCAAATCTATTATTGACTAATGGTGTGGAAGTAGGAAATATTGAAGTCATTGTCATATTAATTCCAAATGGTACAAAGGGAAAAGATTCCCTGTTTAAGTATGTCCAATGGAGGACAATGCTTGACTGATTCTGCCATAGAGAAGTTAAAAATCTTTCAGGATATTTGTGTTTGACGGAAAGTGTTGTCAAATACAAGTCAGATTGAAAATTTCTTTGGTTTACAGATCTGTAGTATTCTCAAAGAAATGGTATCCACTTAGACTGAAATCAAGAAATTTTCGAAATAGTCATTTGAACTAAGAGAAGAAATATAAATTTTTGTGATTAGATAATGATGGTTGAAGTGTGGACAATAGACAGTTAATAGGTCATTTTGGGGTTAAATAAAAAGTAAAAATGACAAAGAATGGATTTTTGTTCTTTCAACAAAATTTCTCTTCATTTATCTCCATTGTTACTTTGCATTAACATCTTATAAAACACTATCATGCACTATTTTATATATATATATGTATGTTTCATATATATATATGTATGTTTCATTAAAATAACAGAAAAGGTACTATGGTTAAGCTTTTTTTTTTATTTTTCTTGTGTTCAAACAAAACTTTCAAATGTTTTCTGGACTGAGTGTTTGCAAAAACTGTCCAAATGTTTTATAGTTCTGAGTGCATTTTTGGCTATACCTTTAGCCATTATCAAGGATTTTCAATTGTTCAGTTTAATTGAGTTGTTTTTGCATTATGTCCATTATGTTTTAGTGTGTTGTGGAGATGTTTTTAATTTCCGTTTTTTACAGTTATGGAATTGTGGCCTTGTTTAAGTGGGTTAATATTGTTATGAGTTGTTTTTCTTTAAACACATTACAAACTTCCATTATTTTTAGTCTTTTTTTAGAAAGTGGATATAATAATTATCCACTTGTGTTCTTTTTCAAAAAAGAAAAGCTTGTAATGTATTAACTATGAACATGGAATCTGCTAACCGTATTCAGAAATTAAAAACATTTACAAAAACACTAAAAACATACATAATGTGTCAATTAATTAAGCTGAAAAATTGAATTATCCTTGATAATGGCTAAAGGTATAGCTGAAAGGAACTATAAAAACATTTGGACAGTTTTTGCAACAATTTTGTCCAGAAAAGAAAGTTTTGTTCAAACAGAAGAAAAAATTAAATAAAAAACTAAACAATAGTACTTTTGTCTGTCGTTTTAATAAAACATGAATAAACGAAGGATTGCTGCCTAAATATACAACTATATATATATATATATATATATATATATATATATATGTGTGTGTGTGTGAGTGTTTATGTCTGTGTGTATATTTACATCTCTCTGTCTCACTATATATCTATATATCTATATATATATTCTGTCTGTCTGTTTGTCTCTCTCTCTCTATATATATACTTACATATATATCTATATTTATCTATCTATATCTACATATTTATATATATATATATATATATATATATGTATAAATATATATATACACTCACACTGATGGTGTGATGGGTAAATTGTTGCCATTTCTTTGTTTGTTTTTGATTTTATCAACTGCACTGTATAATAGGGTCAGTTGGCCAGCATCTGTGAGAAAAAAAGCACCCATGACACAAGCAACTCGACCAGAAATTCTGAAAACAGTATGCTGAGAATTTGGAAAGAGTTGGTCTAATGGTGATTACAACAGTATGGCACCTTGGAAAAGTCAGTTTGATCATTTTTGATAAGAAAAGAACTCCCAAATTTGTTGGTGAGAGCCTCAGTCTCAACATGGAGGCTTACATCAAGTGCCTTGAGGAGGTGCCTTGGGTAAAGAGGGTGAATTCTGAAAGGCCCTATATCTGGCAACAGGACTCTGGACCATGCCAGACAAGCAGGAGAACCTAGTTATGGCTCTCAGACAATTTCTGTGACCACATCATCCCTTACATTTGGCCACCTAATTCCCCAGACTGTAACCCCGCTTTGATTATTATGTGTGGGTTGAGCAAGAGACCAATAAAACTCCTTGTAACCCCAAAAATGAAATCATCTGAAGGCCATGGTTGAAGTCAATGGTGAGTTTATTGAATAAATTTCAAGATATTTTATGTAATTTTGGTAAATATATCTGTTAAAATGAATTTAGATGAAAATTTATCCATCACACACACACACACACACATATATATATATATATATATATATATATATATATATATATACGATTTGATAAAGCCCCTCAGAGGACAAAATGTGTTGGCTAAGATAAGTTTTCCTTTTGTTTTTATTCAATTGCTTTTATGTATAAATATATCATGGGTGTAATTTAATAATAATTTAATAAATTATCCTAATTAAAATTTAAAAAATGAAAACAACTCTTGTAAAAATTCATTATTCATCAAAAGGATTATTTTTCAGAAAATAGGTCTTAAAATTTTTTTTGATGAATAATGAATTTTTACAAGAATTGTTTTCATCTCTTAAAAATTTTGATTAGAGTAATTTATAAACTTTTAACTTTTGTGTGTATAAATATGTCAGTTTTTGTAAATATGGATGTCCAAAGATGATATTATCAGAAAATAATAGTGGTAACTATAGTGAAGTTAAAATTTATTGGTAATTTTCTGTTTCCTCAACAAACATCCTCATAAGTTAGACTACAAAGCCAAAGTACCTAAAATTCAATAATATCTTAGACTGCTAAATTTTCTTGATTTCCCTTGATAAAGTCCCTCAGAGGATGAAATAAGTCAGCTAAGTTTTTCTTTTGTCTATATATATATATATATATATATATATATATATATATGTATGTTGTTTATTATCAAAGAACAAATATACTTATATGTTATTTATTATCGATCATTATTTTTGTATCTATTTATCTAAAATGCTTCTACAATATCAGCCTACAGCCTGAAA
This sequence comes from Acanthosepion pharaonis, assembly GCA_903632075.3. Lineage (NCBI taxonomy): Eukaryota > Metazoa > Mollusca > Cephalopoda > Sepiida > Sepiidae > Acanthosepion > Acanthosepion pharaonis. Next base: position 616,480 of record CAHIKZ030000049.1, read on the forward strand.
GTGAATTTGTATTTATGGCATTAAACATCCTCTTCAATCCTATTTTGAATTATTTCTTTAAAGACTTCAAATTCCACTTTCCTGATTTTGCTGCACAATATGAAATACTTATAAGATTCCAAACCAAAGATTAATGTCTTTTACAGCAAATTCCTTCAAATTAATATTCCTTCTTGCTTTAACTTTTTCACTTGGAAGTCAGAAGTGATTGAGATAAAATATCTTTGAGACTTTTGCTTCTTTTTGCTTTCTTTTGCCAAGAACAGATGTGATGAAGCTGAAATCGCATTTAAATCAGTAACAACTGTGTGCACATGGAGTAAATCATCAAATTTGGAAAAGAGGTGCCTTGCATTTATGCAAATATAGGCATATATCTAGAAAACCCACAAACTGGTATTCAGGTAAAAGTATCTAGATATATGTTTGTATGCATACTGATGCAGACTACATATTTCCAAATGTATTTCCAAATGATCTTGAATACTTATCATTTATTATTAAAAAATGTGTCAACTCTATTACTCTGAAACCATGCCAACGAAAATCTACATTTTCAAAAAGTGATGCTAACCTCCAGCAGATTGACTCATTGCACCTTCTCAAGCTAATGTTTTCCACTGACATGAAGTGGAAAGATTATATTGAATCAATTGCTAGGTCTGCTGCTGGGAAAGTTTGCATCACTGTGTCATGCTAGACAATTTTTCTTGCCAGAATATATCTTACATATTTATAAATCTAAATTTCTACATCCATTGAATATTGCCACCACATCTGCTCTGAAATTCATAATAGAAGGTATGTATTTAGAGATTCTTGATAAAATACAAAGAATCTGCAATGTCATTGATCTTGACCTGGCATCTTAGCTTCAGTCATTTTTCCCTGTGCCTTTTCTATAAATATTTTCATGGCAATTGTTCTGATGAACTTTCATCTGTGGTACTTAGATTTTATGAATTTAAGGACAGTACTAGATTGACAACACTGTCTCATCATTTTAAAGCTGAAATGGCCAGATGCAACCATAAGTTCTGTGCTTATAGTTTCTTCTTTTACACTTCCAGCTTCTTGCTTCAACTTTGATCTTCAAAAATTTAAATGCAGTTGTCAATCATTATCTTTTGTCTTCTTAATTCCTGTTCTTTTATTGTTCTCTGTTCTTAATAACTTAATAAGTTTTTTTCTCATATCTCAGTATCCATCTTAGTCAGTTTAATTCCTTGCCTGGGGTGAAATGATTAAAGGGAAAATATGTGCATGTGTGTCTATGTGCAAATGCTGTCTTTATCAATAAGTAAAATAATATAAAAAATATGCATAGACAGTGAATTGTCAAAAATTAGAACCAGCTACTTAATAACATGCCACTCTTTCTTTCATCTCAACCATAGTGGTACTGTAATGTGGCATGTAGTCTGTGAGTTGATAGAGGCACTGTTGGGGTGTATCAATTCAGGCATTTTTCAGAGATATCATAACTGAATTATATTTATTGAGTATGCAGGGAACTTGAGTCTGAAACATGTCTTATAAAAGATTAATGAGCTTAAACCTGGTGAGCACAGGGCTCAATGGAGTATCTGGAAGTCAGCCAATTGTTGCAGGAACCAGCTTTGTATAATTCACACAAAGGTGAGAGGGGCTATGTTAACTTGCAGAAACAAACTATCAGCAGTGGGAAACATAAAGAAATGTAAATAATCTACAAGCTCTGTTTATCCCACAACATGTAAATTTCAACAGTACATACCCAACACCATTAAAGAGTCACAACCAAATTGAAAGAATTTAACCGTCTGCCAGAAAAAGCTGAAAGCATGACTGTGGTAAGATTCTCTGATACAATTGAGTTCTAGTAATTGATGCTGTGCTCTCAATAATGGTACCATTGTTGGTTGATTTCTTCAAAACCCTACAGATTGTGGTAAATACTTCAAATTAAACTGACTGATGGGTTTAGCCGCATAAACATTGAGTTGTGATCTGCTGTAATATGTTCCCTTTCATTGAATAATTGCCACCTTTGTCAATCTCCTGCAGTCCCATTCATGCATCACCTGTGTATATTTTTCCAGGCCTTCAGAAATCCTCATATTGTCCAAGATCTAAACAGATAGCAGCCATTTATATAAAACTTCTTGAATTATGAAATCTCAGATTAATAGGCACATTGTGAATTTGAAGCTTTAAAATGGATCAGAAGCTGATTTGATGTATCAAGTAGAATGAGCTTGTAAAAGTGAAAATGTTTAATAACTTCAATACTTGTAAAACAAGGTAAAATAATGTTAGAAATTACAATAATGATCAACAGCAAGCAAAAAACTTTTATAAAGCTCATTGAAGAACCTGAACAATTGTGTGGCAGATTTGATAAATGGAAATTAAGGAAATTTTAACTTGCTGAACTATGTCTTCTATTAAGAGGGAAGTTATAAAAAAATATGTCAACAAATTATGAAGTTTTTAAGAAAATATCAAAAAGAATAAAATGTTGTGTTCTAAATGACCAAACAAATTATAGAATCACTAGACCTTCTTTTAAAAAGATATCCCATAAGAAAATTCAAATGCAATGCAGAATACTGAGTTTTCAAATGTTATTTTCTTTGTTCTCCTTGATAGACAAGACAGATACAGCATAGAGTGGATGACTACTAGTGAAAAAAACAAAAAAACACTCTCACAGGTTTAGGCATCAATAAGGTGGAAGTATGATGTTACAGTTGTGTCTTGTCAGGTTTCAGATGTTGTCATGATGGCAGCACAAGACATACATTAATTTTTTGAAGGCACATATGGAGCTATGTTTCAGGAAGGAGACATACGGAGGTTTTCATAAAGAAAATGATTCTTATGCCCAAGAATGCTCCATCATATTCAGAAACAAAATTGATGAATATTTGAATAAAATGCATTTTACTAATTTAATAGTTTGTTCAATAATGACTGTAGCAATTTCTGTTAGAACTTTTCTTGGAATACAATATAAACATGGATGTTTAGTGTCAGTTGATATCTTAAAAGTGAAACTGCTTTCTCCACTGTCTCAACCTGTTCCAACTTAATACAAAAAAGAGTAAAAAAATAATAGGAATAATGTAGGAACATAATATGTAAATGTACTGATTGTGGATCAGAATGTGTGGTGGATAAATGGATTTTATTCTTATGTTATTGATTAGAATGAGGCAATTTTTTATTTTGAAAGAGAATGCTTTGATCATCCTATTGAGCTAAAAGTCATTTTTTTTCACACTGATTAACAAATTTTATTGATTTATCTTCAGTAACCAAAATTTGAAGATTTTAGACAAAAGATGATTTTTAACAGGAGAAAAAGTTTATTTTTCAAATAAACTTAGCCACTTTTCATTCAAGTTAATAGTATTTTTATTGACACATTGGCTTTGCAGGTCACAAAATTAATGTTGAAATGCAATTGATAATCATCAATTCACAACTTGTTAAATGATATACCATTCAACACTTTTTGGGAAACTTATACGTCATTTAAAAAATTATATTTGAAGTAGTTTTTAAAAAGCATATAAATGCCACTATAATTGGCATATAGATAAGTGTTCCATCATTCCAATCTGGATAAAAGAAAGTTAAGTTATATACTTAATAACCTCAAGCCTTAAAATTCATATCAGAAGGCAACTGAAACATGGATGGCACTTTATATTATATTATTTTTCAGGTTCTTTATGGTTCATATCTAGACAAGGAAAACCTCTCATGGTCTACATATTTCTCATGAAATAATAAGAATAGTGACTCACATTTTGTATAAAAACAGAAGCCTCAGATTATTATCAGCAGCTAAGATACCCTTCAATATATATATGTTAAAAAGAAGAAATTAGGGAGAAAATGAATGCTGTTCACATTAAAATATGTCAACTTTTCACTAATAAACAAGAAGGATATTAGAGAAGTAAATCATTACAATATATATATATATATATATATATATATATATATATATATATATATATTTAGCTTACAACTAAAAGAAATAAAGATCCTTGTCTTTTAAAGTACCAAAAAAGTTTGACTGAAAATGAAGATTCACACTTATTTGCTGCCTTCATCAAATGTCATTCAAATTTATTCATATGTGTACCTGAGCCTATAAAGTTTCTATTGAGTTACTAGTTTCAAAATAACCTAAGTTGCTTAGTTATTCACTAAATTTGGGGAAATCATTGACTGCTTTAAAGTTTCAAGCAGTCTGTGGAACTGTAACAAAACTAGTGTAATAACAGAAGTGACATGATAATGAAAGGAACCAAATGAGTTGAATCTGTTATTTAATCAAAATGCATGACACCCACAAAATAAATAATTAACAATATGTTTTTTTTAATAAGGATACAGAGTATAAACTGAAATTTACCCAATATACTGTTCATATGAATATAAGTATATTCTGAATATTTTACCAATATTGGTTGATTAATACCAAATTTGACTTGCATAATAAAACTATATGGAGATAGGTTTGAAATAGGTTTGTTATGCAAGAATAACACACACACACACACATATATATATACTGACCTGCATGTATGTGTTTTTGCATATACATGAATTATATTAAGATATTTTTTATGTTTATACGTTCTTTTTATAGATAGAAATATTTAAGTAAATGCTCTTTTTATAATAAACAGTATTAATGACATTTACTGGCCTGAATATCCAAGAAATTTTCATAGAAAATATATGTCCTCTGACAGGAATCAAACCTGTAACCTATATGGAATCATCATATAGTCTGATGTGCTTTTTTACCAATTGAGCCACAGGAGAGCGTTTCAGTTAGCAAGGTTGATTTTACTGTTATTAAACTACAATTCTCCATGATTTTCTCTCCTACATTCATATCTGCATTTCGGTTAGCTCAATCAGTAAAAGCACGTCAGGCTATATGACAGTTCCATATAGGATACAGGTTCGATTCCTGTTGAAGGATGCATATTTTCTATGAAAATTTCCCGGACATTCAGGCCGGTAAATGTCATTAATACTGTTTATTATAAACAGAGCATTTACTTAAATATTTGTATCTATAAAAAGAACGTATAAACATAAAAAATGTCTAAAAATAACTGTCGAAGTTTGTCCATTTCATATACATGAATGTATATTGTGTTGTGCTATGGTATATAAGTGAGTAATATTTTGACTGTGCATTCATATTGTACATATTTACATGCATCAAAGATTGAACTATTGCCCTAAATCTGCAGGGAATTACTTTGCAATGAGTCAAAACATAACACACACACATGCATACATACACACAGAGAAATCCCTTCTCCCTGTTTTTGTCTGATTTTACCTTTTATTCTCCCTTGCTTTGCAGCCTTGTTTTCAGTTTCTTTCTCTTTTCTTCTTCCTTTCATTCATTTTATCTTTTTATCTCTGTCTTCCTTTCTCTTTTCTTACAATTTTCTTTCAATTCTCTATTCTTTTTCTCTCTTGTTCATTTAAATATTCTTTTTGTTTTGTTCTCTCTTTTTTCTTCTCAGTCTTTGATTTCACTCTCTCTCTCCCTCTTTGAATTTAAGATCTTGATTGATCCATTTTCTTTCTTCAACACTCTTTCTTTTGAAGTTTTATTTCTCTCTTGTCTATACTTTTCCACCCATTCATTTCTACCTCGTCCTTCCTGATTAGCATTTTTCTTTTTTTCTGTTTGTTTTTCTTTCTTTCATTTTTTTACTTCCTTCATTTCTCTTTTCCTTCCTTCCTTCCTTCCTTCTTTCATATCTTTTTTTTTCCTTCTTTCTTTCATTTATTTTTCCTTCTTTCTTTCATTTATTTTTCCTTCCTTCTTTCATATCTTTTTCCCTTCCTTCTTTCTTTCATTTATTTTTCCTTCCTTCTTTCATTTATTTTTTCTCTCTTTCATTTCTTTCTTTCCTTCTGTTTCCTTAATTTCTTTCTTTTCTTCCTCAATTTGTTTCCTTTCCTGTTCCCATTCTGTTCTAATATCCAGATTCATCAACAGTGGTCAACTTTGATGGCATATCTGATCCTTGATCCTTATCCATCCATTCTGCCAACTTGATTTCTTTCTCTTTCCTCCTCTTTCCACACACATCACCCCTAAATTCTCCTACCTCCTTGAGCATTATCCTAGTCTCATTCTTCTTCCTAGGACAACAACTGCATTCTGCTGAGTCTTTCTCCTGCTGTCTGCCATCAGAAGCTCTGAAGATAGGCAGCATCAAGCTGACAGGGACAAAGAAGATGAAGAAAGAGTTGATCAGAAGTAGAGACAGTAAAAGATAAAGAAACCAGACAAGACTAGGGCAAAAGAAAGTAATTTGGTAGAGTGGAGTTGAGTAAAACTGGAAAGATCCTCATTTACTTTCCTTTCTAAAGAATGTTATCTGGCTTCACATACATGCAAACATACAAATATGATATCCTATGTGGGTGATTAATCCTCACCCTCGTACTTACCCTTTCTCTTGGGTCTTGTTTAAATCACACCATCCCAACTCTTCCTCCTTCAAGGCTGATCAACAAACTGATAATTTTCACACCCAATATTTTTTAGGTAGAAATAACACATCATTAATCATGCAAAAAGCATTCAAAATGAAAATTAAAAACATTATATATCTCCTATATGTTAGTATATACGCCTGAATTTATTTCCATGTATGTGCAACTTTTGGTCTGTATTTTGTGTAGAAATAACTTCCTATTAATATAAATAAATGGATATTTATTATGCTTCAGCTCATCTGAAACAAAGTCATAAAGATGGAACACTTAATGGAATCAAGATCACTAGCAAAAGCTTGTGATACTAACCTATTTAAGTTGTGTAAAGTAAATACATACATGTGCATGTATACATAAAGATATATAATGTCATCTATGTACAATTTCTATTCATACTGTTTCTAATTTCTCTCTCTCTCTCTCTCTCTCTCTCTCTCTCTCTCCAAATATACAATATATATATATATATATATATATATATATATATATATATATATATATGCAAAGTTTTTTCAGTCATTTTCATCAATTCTAGTGTTGACTGAGTTATCTCCCTTTATTTTCGTTATTTCTAATTATTTTTCTTGTTGTCCCTGATGATTCTTACATTATTTCATCAATTTGCTAGTCACACATTTTATATTATTTTTGTTATTTCACAAAGCCTGGAATCTATTCTTGAAATTCTACCAGAACCTTCTCTCTGATCATATGAAGATATGTTTCATTCTGTGAATCATATTGTTTCTCTCAATTTTAAAGTCAAATTTTACTATGACCTGATGATCACTTCTAATATTAACTAGGCTTATGACAGTTACATCTTTTAGAGTATTGGTTTTGCTAGCTTGAAGCAAAATTATTTTTTTCCATTTGGGTTGATTCATAATTGTCTTTCTGAGGAATTAACTAATATTTCTCCTCTCTCACCTCTTTTTCCTATTCTAAAGTTTTGTAAAAAAATTTTTTCTCTCTGTAGTGCTACAGAGAGAAAATATTACTTGATTAAATAATATTCTTACCAATATAGGATCTGTAAAACTCTTCAACTTCTTCATTAAACTTTTTGAAGTTCGAACTTATTTTTATAAATGTTAAAATTCTAATTTAAATTAGAATTATAACATTTATAAAATATGTCACAAGGAATTGAATAAAACCTTTTTCTTATTGTGATTGGTAACATTAAAGTTCCTGGTGGTGCTGAAAGTACTGAAAGAAAGACAACATGAATTTTTCACAGTTTCTCCATAAATTTTATCTGGATGTGTAAGAGCTTATATGCAAACTGGAATACAACAATGCATTAAGCAGACAGATTTTGTCTGTCTGTCTCACTCACTCTCACTCTCACACACACACATGCACACACGCATGCATGCACACACACACACAGAGTTGCTGGAGAGAAGAAGAGATACACACACAATAAGATATAGAGAATGAGAAATACAGGGCAAGAAAAAAAAAGACAGGAAAGTAGGAGAGAGAGAGAGAGAGAGAGAGAGAGAGAGATAGAGAGAGAGAGAGAGAGAGAGAGAAAGACTGGAGAAAGTGAATGATAAAGAGAGACAAAAGAAGAGATAGTTAAAAGAAATAGAAGAAAAACTTTGAGAAAACAAGGAAGATGAAAACAACAGAATGAGAAACATTACAAGAAAGTTAGGGACAAGAAATGTGAGACAGAATAGAATGTGAGTTTTGAGAGAGAGAAACAAAAGAAAAAATATACATACCAAGAAAATAAAGAATGAGGCAATAAAAAAATAAGGAGACAAAATAAAAGAGAGGAAGAAAAGAAAAGAAAGAGAGCAGGACAAGATGGAAGAAAGGTACAAAAAGTAAGAGACAAATCACAGTAATTATCATTTTGTATTTTTATGTACTAATCACTGTTTGAACAACTATATATGAGAACCTTCATTCTTATTAATATATTTCTTTAACATACTTACCTAAAGATCTAACATACTTATGTAGACAGAGAGAAAAATAGCTCTTTAAGCTGCTTGCAGGTACATGGAGATTAATATGCACCACCCACCTATGTGCCTGTATTTTAGCAGTTTATTTTTTTACTGAAGAATATTTCAAACACACATACACACACACATTCACAGTGTAATTTTAATGTGGGTGGCTGTGCATGATTGTATATGTAAATTCATGCAAACAATAGCAGAAATAAAGACATATTTGTAAATCAGTTATACTTATTTTATAGTGTGGGCCATATATATATATATATAATATATATATATATATATATATATATTCGGGCAGCAATCTTTCACTTATACATATATAAACTGAATATGATAGACAAGGACTAAGTTTTATGTAGTTTCCATTGTTTACATACAAGGGAACAAATTGATTTAAAATTCATAGATCTCTGGTCATCATCAGAAACAAAATATACAGGTATTATTTGTCAGGAGGAAATGAAATGATGAACTCAAACTGGTGGTGTAATTGTGTTTGATATCAAAATTTAAGAATTTTGTGTTAGAAGATGTCATTGGAAAAATAAAAATATGGTTGACCTGTGTGTGTGTTGGTAGCTTTATTCCTGTAACATGAATTTTCTAAGAATTCTTCTGTTAGATCATTTATTTTTAGTTATTGAAAATATTAAAAACTAGCCTGAAGGATATCTTATTTAATGTATTTTTCATTTTTGTTAAGTTTGTAAATAATGTATAAATTGTAAGTTTTATCAATCATTATGGATTTTATATTGGCATGAATATTATCTTTGATTTAGTTAAGTCAATGATAAGTTCATCTTCAAGAGAGTATTGGGGTGGTGGTGTTTTTGTTGAAATCAAATTTTGTGTTTTGGTGAGAGTTTGAGAAATACTTCTTGTTCATTGGTAGTAAGAAAAATTGAGGAAATTATTTTATGAGTTTGAAAAGAATATTTTTCTGTTTTTGAGGTTGTTCAGTTTTTGTTTTTGTGAAGTCTATGAACACATTTATCATTATGAATAATTTACATCTGTTTATTCTGGATTTGGTTGTAGTTTTTTATGGTGGCATCTTTCAAAATAAATAAAAATCAAAGAACTTTTTAAAAATCCATGTTACAAAGCAAAAGATATCAACACTGTAACCAATACTTTTCCTTGATTTTTCCAATAATGTATTTTGATGTAAAATTATTAAGCCATAATATTCTCTAACAGAAACACAGATATGATGTCAGCTTAAGTACAACATTTCATCTTCCAACAAATTCTGACAAATAAATTATATTTTGTTACTGAGAATGACCAGAAAATGACTGAAATCACTAAAATTGGTGCTAATAACCATGGACAATTATTTCTGCATGGTGTCCAACAAATAAAAGAAGCTACATTAAAGATTAACCTAATGTTATTTGTATAATGTATTCAATACATTCACATATATGAAGGGCTGTTGAACAGTTCTTGGTCTGACCATAAAGCCCTTAAAAAAAGCATTCTAATATTTGGGCAGATTATTAGAAGTGTATTTAACTGAGAACTTTTCAGCTGTGTGTGAACACAGAACTCGCATAAAAATTTGAAATAGTATGAGTGGAAAGTTAACTTTTTAATTTGTAAGATTTTCAGCTTAACTCTTAGGGTAAAAGTGCAAAATCTTTCTATAACATTTTACATTTTATAACTTTCCTTTTGAAAGCAAAACAGGCAAGAATAAGATTTTTTCTTTGCACACTTTTCAAATTATTTGGCTCATTTGAGTGAATTGATTCAATAAAAACTTTGCTTTTTACAAGATTTTGTTTTATCTTTTATATCATTTCAGTATTTGAAGTTGTATGTTTGTGTGCTTTTATACATATAAGTAGAGATATTATGCTGCTAAGTTTAGGATGGCACAAGGCCAAATTAGTGGCTGGGAGTAAGGCAATGTCCTTCCTGCTTTGAAATTGGCACTTAAAATTATATATATATATATATATATATATATATATATATATATATATATATGTATGTATGCATAAAGGGAAAGAGAAAAGTAAATAGATATTAATTGACATGATTGTTAGTTTATGAAGAATAGAAGTGACTTCTTCTGCATATTTATAGAAATACAGACATGTAAAAGAAGAATAAACAATCAAAGAAATATATATATATATTTCCATTAAATTTGTTTACTGAAACTCATATGCACGTGTGTGTGTGTGTGTTGTGTGTGTAAAATGTAATCTGCCAAATACTTTTCAAGATGCCAGAATTCAAAAAACAAAGAAAATTTTTCTAAATAAAAATCTGATAAAAACAAAATCCAGTAAAAACAGAAATTTCAGACAGCAGCCATTTTGGTTCTTTGATTTTCAACTAAAGACTATTTTGGTTTCGTACTGAAAATTTGGGAAAGAGTGTAAGAGAAAAAATTTCAAATAATTGTTGCCATTGTTTCTCAGTTGAAAAACAGTGCAAACCAAAAGTGACAGATTTTATCCTGAAAAAGATATCTTCCTACTTGGAAAATTGTGTATGAAAGATGAATTTACTTATAAAAAGAGGAGGAAGAAGAAAGGGAAGTATGAAAAAGAAGATAAAAAGAAAAAGAAGAAAAGAAAAGAGAAAAAAAAGCAAAAAAATTAAGAAGAAAAAAGGCTAAAAGTGTGAATAAAAAGAAAGAAAAATAAAATGTAAAGTGAAGGAAGAACAAATCTGAAAGAAAAATGTGATGAAAGACATGGAAGAAAAGAAGGAGATCAAGTGTAAAAACAAGAAAATCTCGTTTGTTTTCAAATCAGTTCTTTGAAGATTCTTGTTACATGTTGCAGAGCTTGGACATATATTTTTTCCTGCCTTTGTGAGAACAGGAAAAAATTATTTTCTGACTAAAATACATAAAGCAAGAAAGAAAATAGTGAAGAATCTTTATCAATGATAAAAGATCAAAACATTGCATGAAAGAATTTTTCCTCCTCTTTGGAAACTATTAATATAACCTTGTCTATTTTCCATCCAGAGATTTGTAAGGTTGTTTTATGTGTGTTTTACTAACCTTAAAAACAGCATCAAAGTGAAAGGTCCACTATGATGAAGAATCTACACTTTGTGTGTGATTTCTACCTTACATTCTGACACTTAAAACTACCTTTAGTCAGGGAGCTGGATTTCTGTTCTTGTTTGAAGAAAAATATTTGATATATTTCACAGTCTATCCATTTATCTATCTCCATCCATTCATTCTGTTTGTCTATGTTTTCATATTCATATTTGCCTCTGTGTCAGTCAGTACATATCTATCTATGTTCAAATATATTTAATTCTGCTCATATTTGTTTATCTTTGTATGTACCAAACTCATTATATTTATATCTATCTATGTTCTATTAATTGGTGCACTACCAGTTGCCATATAGAAAGTAATTTTAAAAAAGAAAAAATGTAATAAGTAAATGTTGAAGTCACTTGCGTTTTGGGTGTATATGTTTCAAGAAAGCTGTTACTAACATACAGAATTAAACTAATTTTTTGGTTGCATATTTAGGAAATATAAAATGAATCAGGTTATTGGTCCAGTGATATGTCAACTTATCTGATTATAATAAGCCCTTCTAAATTTAATCATTCTCAGAAATAGCATTATTTCTACAGAATTAAGAATTTGGCTAAAGATTTACAAAAATAATATCAAAGTGAAAATTTCACAAAAGAAAATGTTTTGACAAGTAAAAATAAAAAATAATCATCTGAAAAAAATATACATTTGTTTTACTTATCATGTGTTAAAAACGATTTTTTTCTCAGAATAGAATAAATCCTTCTGTAAGTGAATTACTGCACCAGAAATTGTGATTAGTTTTCTTGATTTGAATAAAAAATAGGCAGATAGTTTGACCATTGTTGGTCTTCCTGCTACCAGTTTTATTGTTATTCATCTAAAATCAGAGACATGAACATGATACATTTGGGTAAGCAATAAGATTAATATAATTATGGTCAAATCTCTTAGATAAAACACCACTGATTGCTATTAACTTTTGACAAATATTATTTTCATCTATTTTCAGTTGCTTTTATTGCAATTCTCAGATTGTTATTATATGTCAACAACATTATCATTATAGAAGTCATCTTTATTTTTGTCCTCTGTCAACTCAATCTGCTCTCTCTTTTTTCTTTTATTTCCTGCTACTTAAAACATTTCTTAATCTATAAACATTATTCAGCATATTGTTGATACTTGGAACTTCCCAAGTCATACTGACAGTTATCAGAAACATCTTCAGAAATTTTGGTGTGTATATGTACATATAAATGTGTGCATGTGTGTGTATGAAGAGGAAGAGAGAAAGAGTGAATGATGAAGTCATTTTTTAACCATGGATAAAGCAATGAAACATGTTATTATTAAAATCAGTTAGATCCCAAAACACTTTGTTTACAATGAATTAAAATGTAAATCAATGTAAATTTTTTTATAACAATGAATTTAAAAAAGAATTTAAAACAACATAAATTGTTATCATTTTATTCTTTGCTTAATGTTAACAGCTGGTTATTGTTATCCAAAAAATCTTATCCAAAAGTGACCATAGTAAGTAGTTTCCTCTTTCTTTCTTCAAATGACATCTCTTCTGACAAAGTTTCACAGACACAGATCCACTCACTCAGATAAGCTAAATCTATTGAAGTTAATTGATTTACCTTATCTTGACAAGTAGATCTGTATCTCTGTGAAACTGCAAGTCAGAAGTCATTTGAACTTTTATTTATCTATTCACTACTGTTCCTCTAGTTTTAATATTGAGCACTTTATTTGCAAAATCTGTTCACTTTGAATGTATTATCCTCCATTAATTTACTGGTTGACATAATTTGCTATGCAGAAATAATCTTTGTTATTACTACTGTATATATCCTATCCTTTGTTTAATTACAAGTGTTGTAATTAATCACAGATCTCATTACTACCTAACTAAATATATGTCTTAAGTTCTAGCAATTTTGTAAAATCCTTCATTGTATCAACACTTAAAAATTACTTAACTAACCAACGTAACTGGCTGTAGTATTTCATGTTTATTTTCAACAATAAAATCTTGAAAAAGCTAAGGGTTCTTAAAATATCTAACATAAATTTATGCTTTGTCAATTTGTAATTTAATAAAAATTTTCTTTTCTGTATTCTGAGAGAAGAAAATGTCAACAAACAACAAAGCTATGTAAGTAAAAATATAGCTTACCAAACATCTTGAGATAAACGTCAGTACTTACCTGAAATAGAAAAGGGAAATATTAAATATGCTGATTTTTTAAGCAATTGAAACAATGTTGCATATTAAAAATTTTTTTGAAGTATGACAAAAAAAGAGAAAATTACCAAATCATTCATTGGTTAAAGTTGAGATTTATCCACACATGCTGCCTTGTTATTGTTGCTTTCTAATATAAGTTAGGCATATATATATATATATATATATATATATATATATATATATATATATATATATATATATATATATATATATATATATATATACACACAAAACATATAGAACATAATACCCCTCCAACTAACTCCAAACATATCAACCTTTTTATATCATAACCAGATGCATGCTAATTATAAACAAGATGGAAATATCCTAAAAAATTAATAAAAACTAATACATCCATCAAAGACCCTAGTAAAAAAAAAATAAATCTTATTATATACTACACTAAATCCAATATATCTAATAGAATCATTTTCAAGCCCATAACCTTTTTACAGCATACCTACTTACCTCCTCTTAAACGGTGTCTGCCAACCAGCAATGACACAGTGTTCATGACTGCATATATAAAAATAGTAATCTTTGGATGAAAACAACAATTTTTGTCTTTCACACCCATGAGCACTAAATACTTACTCTATATTTAACAATAACCTGATGATGACATTATGCTATGTTGAAAGTACAATATGAGCCAACATGATATTTTTCTGTTTATCTTTCAACAACCGTACAAAAAAGCTTATTTACAAATATGAAAGGATCTTATGGAAAATAAGTAGACAGAACATGTTTAAATTATTTAATGAAACCTGTCTGAATATATATATATATATATATATATATATATATGTGTGTGTGTGTGTGTGTGTGTGTGTGTGTGTGTGTTGTCTAAATGTTTGTACTTTATTACACGTCTCCTCTTTATCAATGTCAGGATTTATGTACACCTATCTTACCCATATTCAAATACTTGTAAAACTTGGTATTGGTTATTATAATTTATGATAATCTTGTAGTTTGGTGACTGGCAAACATGATATGTAAATTATCAGAACATGCTGTGTAATTGAATGACAAAATGAAAAAAATTCTATGTAACACATTTTGTCCTTTAAAAGGAATTCATTAAACTAAAGTTGTGCTTTTATTGATGGAATTATATATATATATATATATATATATATATATATATATATATATAAATGCAGGTACAAGAACAGTAAACTTCCTAGATGTCACTCTCAACCTGAACAATAATACATACGAACTGTACAAAAAAGATAATGACACCCCAACTTACATACACACATCCTCCAACCATCCACAATCATCAAACAAATACTCGTATCAATCAGCTGCAGACTATCTGAAAACTCATCTAACATAGACATTTTCAATAACAAAAAAAACACCATACGACGAAGCACTAAAAGAAAGTGGATACACACAACAACAACAATACACACCTCCAAAATTGAAACACAAATACAGAAAAAAGAAATATTATCTGGTTTAAGCCACCATACAACAAAACCATTAAAGCAAACATAGGAAGGACATTCCTAAACTTATTAGAAAAGCACTTCCCTGAAACAAGCCGATTAGCAAAAATATTCAACAAAAATAGCGTTAAAATCAGTTACAGCTGCACAAAAATGTAACACAAATAATAAAAAGCTGCAACAAAAAATAATAGCCTACAATAATGCAACCAAGGAACCTCAATTCAACTGCAGAAATAAAACAACATGTCCACTCTAAGGAAATTGCAAACAAATGAATATAATATATAAAAACAAGGTAAGTGAAAACAACAGCATAATGTACCACATTGAGGGACCATTCAAGAAAAGAAAAAACAACCATGACCTTTCATTAAACAGAACATACTCAAACAGCACTAGACTATCCATATACATATGGCATCTAAAAACAGAAATATTACACCAAGAATAAGCTGGAAAATATTGACCCTGCCTACAACAACATTACAAAGAAATGCCTACTTTGCCTACATGAAAAGGTAGCAATAATTTCTCATACCCAACAAAAGAATTTACTAAACATAAGCTCAGAAATAATTTCCAAATGCAGGCATGAAAATAAATACCTATTATCAGAATTTATGCCAAATAGATAAAAAAATATTAACAAACATTACTACATAAACCACCATTGACCCTGAGAAACCACTGGCACCATAACACCATCAATTATTTTCTAGTTCAAACTACCATCATAATAATTGCAATTATTGTTATTATCATTCTACTACCATTACTACAATCCTTTCTACAACTTTACAATAACTATTTGCTACTACAATTGTTATTATCATCACCTGCTCCCCCACCATTACTACCACATCACAATTACCATTACTGTATCAGTCCACAATTATAGTTACTTCTTCCTCCCTCAGCAAAATTAATACCACTGCATGAATACTAATAAGTATTACAAATTGGAATTTCTACCATTTACATATGCACAATCACCAAAAATAAGCAAATAACTTGATTTAAAATAATAACAAAACAGCCTTGAAAAATTAAAAATAATAGCAATTTTTACCTATCATAGTCTTACACAGACCCCATCATACGTATATATGTGTGTGCGAGAAAATATTATTCAGTGAACAAAAATAGAAAAACGTTCTGTGCGTTGAGAGCGCAACAAACAAAAATATATTCGTTACACAATCCAACATTGAATACAGCGACCAAATGTGTACATACATGTGCAAAGACACATATATGTGCATATATACCCAGTCCCACACTTTTCATATATGTCTATGTTTGTGTGAGCTCTGGTGAGTGTGTGTGTGTGTGTGTGTGTGTGTCTGTGTATGTCAATGAGTGTACATGCATGCATGTATGTTTGCGTAAGTATGAGTGGCATCCCAACGACAATTTTTCCTCCCACTTCCATGAAAACACCAATATATGCAACTATATATAAATTCAAAATTTAAAAATTAATCAGTTTGTCTGATGGTCGTAAATAGCATGAAACCAAGAGTCACAAACTCACATCAATCCAACTATATATATATATATATATATATATATATATATAGTGGTGGGGAGAGAAATATAAATGGGAAACATCAATTATAAAATCAGGAAACTAAATAAAATCAGGTGAGTTGTGTCAAGGCATGTTGGACATGTGAAAGTTTAAAATTTAGCATCCCTATAGATAGATAGATAGATAGATAGATAGATAGATATTTAAAAAATAAAATTTACTAAGAGCTACAAAGGAAAAAAGGACAGGAAATTGTGGAAAGCTATGATCACCAATGTCCTAAAGAGATATGACACATAGAAGAAGAAAATTATCTGACAGTAAATTTGTGTATATATATATATATATATATATATATATATAGTGTTCAATAAAATGTGGTTCTGCATAAGAGTAAATAAGGCATTTTGTCTTTATTTAAATGTTTATGCAGCATCAACTGTAAAACATGTCTGAATAATGGTGACAAAGTCAATGTTTTGTGATTATTAAACAACATTAGAAATTACTTGTAGTAGACCATTGTACAATCTAGAGATTTTCAATACACCTGATTGTATATAGTGTGTACAATCTAACAAAGGGAAGACAATTTGACTTTCACTTTATGAATGAAAACCCAATTGAAAATTGAAATGCACAAACCCTCACTAAAGAGTAGTGAAAAGTTATTTGAAGCCATTGAGAATCAAAATGTGCATAAAATGCTATGATGTTACATATTGATGTCATCTAGGCCAAACATTATATGAAATATGCTATTCACAGATAAGTGTAGAGCAATTCCAGATGGATCCAGTAGTTGATAAATTAAGTGCTGCCTGGAGGAAGAACCTAAGATTCTTTGGTTGTCGTAGCAAGGAAGTAGATGGATTGTTTTAGGCATGAATCATCAATAATGTGCTGGTTGAGCCCAGAAAATTGTATGATGATATTAAAATGATCTTTTCTATTTACACTGAATTATTAAAGGTCAACCTTCAGACATTAACAAAATAGAAGACCTGCATTCAAATTGAAAGTCATTTTCATACATGACAATTTTAGTACAAGTAATAAACACATAGATAAAATAAGATTCAAGACAACACTTTTATGATGTAGATGTCATGCTCCTTGGATTGAAACCCCATTGAGAAACTTTGGAGCATTTTCAAGAGGTATGTTTATGAGGACAGTAATCAAGTTATTTCTAAAAATGAATTATTGGAAGAATTATTTGAAAAAATTCCCAAATTACCTTCTACTGAGAGTATGTTGCTTCAAATAATTAGAGAATGGAAATTAGAAAATGATATTAAATTTTTGCTTTGTTGCTTCACCCAGATTGTCATGAGTAGTTTTGTATGTCATTTCTTTGCATAGATTTTACTTGGATTAGTCATTGGCTTTCATTTTTTTATTCTGTCACTTCAATTTTTTAGATGAATATTTAAAAAGTAAAACAGTTTAAAAATGATTTTTATATATTCAAGCATGAGCTCAATTCTATTTCATGTTGTGACCTAAGGTTTTGGGATATTCCATATATACAAAAGTCTTATATTTGATGAAAATTTCATAACTTTTCAACTATAAGTTTTATAATGATTGTAATTTTTTTTTGCATAAATATTGGGACACTCTATAGTCTATCTCTTAAAAGATTACAAAGCAATTATTTTACACGAAAATATTTATTTTTCAACATAACCTCCTTTGTTACTACACTAAATTAACTGGTGAATATTAATCATATAAATTAAACATTGTACAGTAAAAATTTCAGATCAAACTTACTACATATCATGTTACTTTCTTATTCATTTATCTTTAAATATAATGTGTAAATTAAAAAAATGGATAAAATGTCAAATAATGTAGAATATTTATTCAAACTTATTGAAGTTTTGTGAAATTCTTTTTTATAGCAAAACTGAAATGTCTGTTTATTTATTTTTTTTGATGGGAAGCAGATACATTTTTACTGATGATTATCAAATCCATATATCTGTTTATACTCGTATATATATATATATATATATATATATATATATATATATATATATATATATATATATAGGAAGCATATTTTCATTCAATCAGGTTTGGTTAAATAATCTAATAATTTAGATGTATTATGTCTATTTATTGCATTTTTAATCCTTTGAAGTCCATGAATTAACTTCTTGGTAACTCTAGAAAATTGACCAAGAAAAATACGAAAATCTTCTTTCAAATAATTTTTATTTTTCTCAAGTTCTTTTAATTTCATCTGTGACCATCTTCAGGGGGTTAAAATATCTGTGGATGTGTATACAGTAGTTCCCTAAATTCAAAATAATTTTTCACTGTTCATTTACACTACAGCATTTCAAATTCAAAATTTAAACATACAAAACTACTATACTGTAATCAAATGCATTGTAACTCTAAGCAATATAGCAATATATATAAATCTACATAATACATCGAAATTATTTAACCAAACCTGCTTGAATATATATATATATATATATATATATATATATATATATATATATATATATATATATATATATATGTGTGTGTGTGTGTCTGTCTGTGTGTGTGTGTGTGTGTGTAAATACATGTATAAATTTCACCTAATATCATTATATATATTGCTTTAACTTGCATTCCTAACTAAAGCAGAAACAAATTCATGTCAGTGAGTGCAATTGAACATTGAATATCTATCTGGAAGGCAGTTCTGAATTCATTGTGGGTGACAATCTCATGCATTCTCTTTATCATTGAATTAAATGAATCTTGAAAATTCTGAAAGTCTTCCAATATTGTTTCAACAATAAAATGGACAGCCATTGGCTCAGAAATTAAATCAGAAAGATTAGAAAGAAATGTTGAGTTAGGAAAGTGAAGTAGACATACAATTTGTTTGCTCATATCTTCCACTTGTTGTATCTTTTTTGGCCTCAGATTAAATAAAATATTGCACTGATGTCTTTATTTAAAATGAAGTGATAAAAGGAGAAAATACTTGACAGAGAATTTGTTTTGCTTTGCATATTTGAACTGTCATCACTTCTACATTGATTTTCTTGATACTTGGGATTAAATTTTAAAAAAAATATATCAAGTTTTCAGTTTCCAGGCAAAGATATTTTGTGTTTAAGGTTGGGAAGGAGGGAAACTGGGTGAGACATGATGTGGGGAGGTGGCTGACAAAGTATTCATTGATTCTTGGGTGCAACAATAACTTCTTTTTATTTTTTTTTAAAGCCCAAGAAATTGCTGAATAAAAATTTCTTGTTTGAATAATTCAATGTCTGAAAGAAATATTGGAATTTTCAGAATTTTGAAAAGAGATTGACTTTTCTTCACAAAATAGTGGTGATGATGATAGTGATGATGATCATCATCATCCTCACTAGACTTACTTGCTTTTTATATAATTCTGACCAACATTATTACTGTTGTTGTTTCTGTATTTTCTTTAACCATCATTCTTTTTATCTTCCTCTTTCTATAGCTTGTATACTTTCATTTCTTCTTTCATTTTCTTAAATATACTTGAGTGGGAAATAAAACTGTAATATCCTGAATGATATAATATATGCATATGAATGGGCAGTAGACATTGTGATAAAATTTTCATTCATTGGCTGCCTTGTGACATTCATACCATTGAACCATCTGGATAGGTGCTTTAGATGGTGATGAATGCTGCAATAAGGTTTGATATAGAGTCCAGTGTCAAGCAAGTGTCATATATATAATCATAAGTTCATCTTGTGCAATTAGAGTCATCTGAGAGGGGTCACATTGAAAAGCTGGATGATTATTTTAGAAACTTGCTTGATATGACAGTGATACTTTGATGTTTGCACCACTGGTCAAATAAACATTTCTGTACCCAGCAGACTGGGTTCTGGATTCTTATGTATTACAGATGATCACCAAGAATAAATATTAAAATAATTGACTTTTAATATTTTAAGTGTAGCACTGACAGAATGCACATTTGAGAGCAGGTATGGTTTCAGGAGTGTCAACACTGACCATTGGGAATCATTTTCTTTCAGCAGGTCTATGGGCACATATGCCTCTAGCCAAACTTAAATTTATGGCATAACCAATCCAGTGGCATCACAATGATTATGTTATAGAATTGAATATTGCTCTGCAGTGTTCAATGATGAGAACAAGTTCTGCCTTTATTTGCATGTAGACCTACCAGAGTAGATTTGCCTGCAATATAGAGGCCCAATGTCTGATGTCACAATCCTCAGGTTTGTCTTCCATGCAAGTGATAGTCATTTGTGTGTGCCGTATAGACCTGAGGAACATAATTTTCCTGAATGTATTTTGCTCATGGCACACAGGCACAACCCTGGGCATCATGGTGTGGAGTGGCATAAATTACAACTCTCACTTAACTTTGATGTTTGTGAATGAAATGTTAAAATGTCCAGAACATTGTACAGCCCATTCTGCTGCCATTTTTTGAACAGGAATTTGATGTGCCCATGCTGCTTAATATATTTTAAAAGATCTTTAATTTCATCATACCTGTCCTTTGAACATGTGTGGAACACAAGATATTTTACTCATTCAACTTGCCTACAAATCTTGTATAGCACCAATAGATGCAAGAAACATGGAATAATATATCACAGAATAGTATTTACCATCTGCATAATTTCATGCATGTGATAGTACATACTAGTGTCAGTGCCCAGCAGGATATACAGTGTATTAATATGGGATTTAAGTATTGCTCTTACGCTGCTTATTTTGCAACCTGTTTACATATTTGTGTCCATGTATGTATATATGATCATTTGCTGTAATCTATCTATATTACCTGACATACTGTGTAAATTGGAACATATGATCAAGATGTTACAATTTTATTTTCAACATGTGTGTGTGCATATATATATATATATATATATATATATATATATATATATATATATATATATAATACAGACATATATATTTTCCTTATGTGAATAAAAATATGATAAAAATAAATAGATAATCAAATTCAGGAATTTGATAGACAAGAAAAAAGAGAAAATGAGAAGGAAGAAAAGATATTGTGAAAGAGTGGCAGATAGAAATGACCAAGAGAGGTAAAAAGAAAGATAAAACTAGAGATAAGAAGAGAGAAAAAGTGAGAGAGAGAATCTCAGAGTGGAAACACATTTGTGATATAAAAGGAATGAATACAGCATTAAATATTTAAACAGTAAAGGCATGAGAAGAGCTCTCCAAAAAGAAAGTAGAAATAATCCATAATGAGCTTTGTTAATTTTTATATTTAGTTAAAGAAAATCCAATAAAATTATGCATAGAAAAAAAAACAGAAGGGAAAAGCAGCCAGGAAATTCTATTTAACACACTTTTCTCAAAAATGGAATTTCTCCAGCCAAGTCAAAGGAAAGAATTCAAAAACCCTATTTCTATAAATGCAAATTAAAAGAAATATCTTTAAAGAAGAGAAAAAGAAAGCAGAAAAGTAAATCAGTTCCCTTGTTAATATGTGAATAATTTCATTTCTCATTTAGTTTCAAGAAATAATTGATAATCACTCGTTAAGAAATTGAGTTAATGAATAAATCGTTAGTGATTTGGTCAAGGAGAGAAATAGGAAGAAGTCTTTGAAAAAAAATTATAGTTCCTGAATTGAATTGAAAGGCTACAGTTTGGTTTTGGGTCTTCATGACTCTGTTTAGACTGGAATTAGAGACATTGATTCATTTTAATAAGCAATCAGGAGAAGAAATACATCGTTAACCGATATCATTTTTAGAAAAAATCTTTTCAAATTTACAGCTTTTAAAAATAACCTCTTCAAAAACAATTTCATGAAGATTTGGAGATGATTACAACTTTAGTATTCATTTACACTTGCAAATAAACATATTTGGCTATTCAGAGATTGGAGAAAATATTTTCAAAGCTGTATGAAAGGGAAAGTCAAAGTTGACAATGATTTAAAAAAAATTAAGTTTCTAATTTGTGTTTCTGTGAATATGTGTCATTCATTTAATATTTTCTATCATATCCGCTTTACAAATGCAACAAAAAAATTGATCAAAATATTTCATTCTCATTTATTGTCTTTCTATCAATCTGTAGAATTGAAAGTGATTTTAGATTTTCAACTGTATCAACTAAACTTGTAGCTTTTATGACCTATGACATCATCAAGCTAAAAGTTGGAACAATGAAAAGTGGATTAAATTACTTGCACCTGTGTCAGAATGAATGATTGAAAAAACAATCTTCAAATAAATAATGTAAAATCAAATAGAAAGCTGTCAATAATAAAATTAGCATCAGAACATACAACTATCATCTTGTGTACATATTTTAATACTTTCACTAATGTTTTTATGAAATGAATTTATTTTTTATAGAAATAATTTCTTTCATGTTTTCTTTTCCCTTTTCCATATTGTCCCTGCCCCAAAGTTTTTTCCACTATAAACCTTTCTATGTCATATAAAATTTTCCAGTATGGTTCTTGTAAATGGGCTTTTGTTTTGTGCATTTTCAATCTATACTACTCAGAAATTCTGTAATGTTGGGTTGGAAATTTTCTGAATAACAAATCACAATAGATAGAAACAAGTAGAAAGTACTAAATTCCTGTTTTTTCAGCTTTAGAGATTAAATATTTTCTCTATTTAATATATTTTTGGGGTAGTCCTCATCTTTGTTGTTTGCAACATATTTTGGATGATATACTCTGCAAACTTCTTCAGGTATACAAGTTGCATGTGGTGGTTTTTAGAAATTTCATAGTACTTTCTTATTTTCTTTACCTTTTTGATCTTCAAATTTGAAAATAACAGCCTAGTTGAATCACAGGACTGAGTGTTAAAGTTTTGTGTTTACAGGATCAGAAGAGGTTGAAAAACAGTTTAAAAATGATAAAATAATGAAAAACTTTCTTCTTTAATAAACAATCATGGTTCTCTACAACTTCTTGTCTTTGTTATTATAACTCTTGCCCTTTTACCATCTGGTATTCCTTTTATGGTTCATATTCTTCCATATATTTACTCAAACTTGTCAATAGGTTATTCACTATTTTCCTATGCTTCTCTTGATTTCACAGATTTTCTGTGAGTGTTAAGTCTTCAAGACTTTTTTTCTCATTATATAGAAAATATTAGCAATGTAATTATTTCAAATAAAATCATGTGCCCAAATCACTGCCATTTTTATTTATTTATTTTTTTTTTTATTTTACTACAAATACCAGTCATAATTAAGAAAGGTAAAAAAAAATGGAAGGCAACAATCTTGTCATTTTGTTTGGTATTTCCATGTCGTAGTAAAAAGACCTATGTGTATAATTAAGTTAACAGTGAGAATAGCTAAAAGAACTTAATCAAAAGAAAAAAGATACAATGACATTTAGTAGACTTTTTTTTATAACCATTATTTCAAAAGTTTTGGTAAAAATGAATGGAATATTTACTGCTTACTATTGTCAGTCACTTAAAAACTTGTAATTGGGAAAATGATTCAATAGTAAAGACACAAAATTTCCCAGAAATATAATCATAAATAAAAATACAAAAGAAACACAAATGACTACTTAAAAGAAAAGTCAAAGAATGGAATTTTGTTGAAACTTTGATGAAGGTGGAATTAATCATTCATTAATATGATTGATTTTCAATATGATTGATCTCTCCACTCCCAGCACCAGTGATTGTTTGAATGATTATTTAACAACTATCATAAAGAGAAGTGATGTGGTGGGGGTTAAGAAGGGGAAGTGAAGTGGGGGCAAGAAATGATTAATAAAAGAGAAACAATTAAGGCAATCAGCTTGTGATAATTACAGTTGAAAATATAGTGATGGTTGATGACTGCCATGATGAATGATGACAGACATTATGATGACTTGATGGTTGATAGAAGATGGGACTATAAGATGGAAACAATAAGATCAGCAGGGAGAAGTTGGGGAGTATAAGGTAAGTGGGTAGAAAATGGGGAGTATAAGAGCAGTGTAGAGAAGATGGGGCCTATAAAATGAGTGGGGAGAAGATGGGGCCTATAAAATGAGTGGGGAGAAGATGGGGACTATGAGTTGGGAGAAGATAGGGAGTATAAAGAGGAGTAGTGAGAAGATGGGGACTATAAGGTGAGTGAGACAAAGATGAGGATTAATTGATTATGAAGGTGAAGATTAGGATTAAAAGAAAAATATTTTTCAAATTTACATTTTTTTAAAATAACCACTTTAAAACATTTTGATTAAGATTTTTGGATTATTTCAACATTAGTATTCATTTATACTTTGAAATAAATATATTTGGTTATTCACAGAAATCTGAGAAAATTTTTGGTTAAAGCAAAGTTGACAATGATTAAAAAAAAAATTCTATTTTGTGTTTCAGTGAATATGTAAGTAATTTCATGTTTTCTATCATTTCTTTCTTACAAATGCAACAAAGATTTGCGTTATAAGACATCCAGAAGAATGAAGTTTGTGGAGTTTGTAATTACTAATGCTCAATTGATATTTTGAGGAATTAATATATCTGTTTATTCCTTAATAAAACATGTACAAAGTATGGAAAAATTTTTGTGCTACCCTGTATAGAATACTAAAAAGTTACATTTGATTGCTTTCTCTTCTTTGTAGCCAAAGTGAGAGGATGAACACAAACATTACATTGGCAATGAGATAGGATATCAAGGGAGTTAGATTCATGCCTTTTAAAAGAAGATTTGTATGAAAGTGACAGAAGCAGCTGTAAATGAAATTTGAAATCAGTTTTCTAATTTCATTTTTTAGGTGGTTATCAAATTTTACTTTTTAAAAATGTTTTTTTTTTTTATAGACAGAAAACAAACAATGAAGTTAATGCTTGCAATACTCTTCCAATTTTATATGTGCATATCAGAGACATGTTACAAGACGGCAGTCAATGAGATTTGTAATTCCATTTTTAAATGAAATACTTCTTCCTACAAGACATTTTTTTACATAAGACATATGAAGTTTGCATGCATATCAACTTCAACCATAATCTGTTAATTTGTTTTTTTTTTCATGAATCACTTTTACATAAAGGCTCCTAAGCATCTAACAGGATGAATATAGAATTTCTACAAGTCAAGGATTTTCTGTTAACAATTTCAAACATTTTACTGTATTAAACATAAATTACTTATCAGTGTATCAACTGCTGAACTCATGGATATTTAAGCTTTTAGAATATTATGCATTTTATTAGTAAACAAAACTGATTACATTTGGGAAAGCCTGTTTTTCTAGATTATTTTTATATCTGTCACCAACACAGACTATCAACAATGGGACCTCATTTTTTTATGAACAAACATACTCAATTGTATATCCAACCTTAAACCAAGAATTTATCTTTCAAAGTTCAAAGTTCAAAGTTCAAAACCAGGTTGTGGAATTTTGCTAGTGTAAAGTCTGTTTTGAGTTAAAAAAGATGTTTAACTATTAGAGTTTTGTTCTTGTTAAATGAATGATATACAAAAATACATATATTAAAAATAAAAACTGCTGTTGTTTTGGGCACATTTAGAGGAGAAAGAAAACTATGTAGAAAAAGAATGAAACAAATAAAATGTTGCAATGATTGAAGAAAATGAACATTTCAGCTCAATTTATTTTTTAATATATATATATATATATATATATATATATATATATATATATATATATATATATATATATATATATATATATATATATATATATATATATATATATATATATATAATAATTCATTATTACCTCTTTCTCACTGAGGCCCATTAGTACATTTGGCATGGCATTTGCCTCCTATTGTAACTGTTTGGGTTTCAATTCTTGGTAGTGGATGCGCACTACTGATGTTGTCCCAAATATAGGATGAAATGGCCATCCAGTGCTTTCTGCATTTTGTTGAGGTTTCTTCTAGATTTGATGAATTACTTAATTATGATTATTTCAAATCCTCCTAATTATTTCTATCTGTATATTCTTGCTTGAACCAACTTCTAATGCTCTGGACTGAGCGGCTTGGGAATAGTAGTCGTAGCTTGTGGAGGCACAGTCCTATGGGTAAAGAGAAACTCAGATGAGTTCCACCACGGAATATGTGATCGAGCAACGCTATATCGAGTCTAATTCGTTACCTCTTCATCACCATTAGTACATTTGGTATGGCGTTTGCCTCCTATCATAACTGTTCAGGTTTCAATTCTTGGTAGTGGATGCACACTGTTGATGTTGTCCCAAATATAGGACAAAACAGCCATCCAGTACTTTCTGCATTCTGTTGAGGTTTCTTCTAGACTTAATCGTTACTTAATTATGATTATTTCAAATCCTCCTAATTATTTCTATCTATCTATCTATCTATCTATCTATCTATCTATCTATCTATCTATCTATCTATCTATCTATCTATATATGCACCCCCCCACACACCCACATATATATATATATATATACTTAAATATTTTACTGAAATCAAATAACAATAAAATGTTTGAATGAATTCATGCTATCTAAGTGTGCGTGCACACACACATACACACATATTCTCTCCCTTAATAAAAATACATATATGTAAACAAACATATATACACATTTCACATTATACTTAATTTATAAGCATATACACTCCCTTATATATGCATGTATACACACACACACACACACACACATATATATATATATATATATATATATATATATATATATATATATATATATATATATAGTGGTTAAAGTTGGATGAGAATATGATTGAACAGTAAATATATAAAAAAAATTTGAATAACTTCTACTTCAACATTTTTGCTGATGGCCTGGCATAATCAGAAAAAGAATTTTATTTCACAAGAGCAGAATCTACAGTAAAGAAATAAAACATGATTCATGTTTAGGTAATGAACATATATATATTCTTAAAAAAAGATTTAAAAGAAAAATCAAGCACTTCATCATGTTTTGTTTTGCTAATGTACATTTTGTTTTAAGTTTTGTTAAATTCAACCAACAAATTTTGTTTGTTTCATTTTTTATTGTATTTTTCAATTTCCAAACATTGCCCATCTGAATGAAAATTGTGTCTAAAGTTCATGTTTTGTTCATGTAAATATTATTAGATATCTGTTAAATATCTACTGATAAAAATGTCACTGAGAAACGTCTCTGCTGAAAAAACAACAAAAAAACAAAAAAAAACAATGTCAGCAAATGCTTTCTTAATAGGATGTGTCTTGTTTTTTCTGGGTTGGTCTTTTTATATGCACCCAAATTTGCATAATCATATTTCAGAAACCACAAATATCACCATCTTACCAGCTGTGTATATATACAATGTGTGGGAAAGTTAAATGAGGTAAGTGCTATCTTGATCCTTCACTACAGTAGCACTAGTATATATACTATTGTAGGGATACAAAAAGTTGATTGTCTCTCTTTCATTGAGATAGTCAAAAGGGTCATGTGAAAGCCAGTGAGTGACATCAGAAGATAGAGTGATGAAGTCTAGTTGCAATATGGAGCCTGGAGAAGAAGAACATCCCTAGCCCACAGTGGTAGGTCATACAGGAAAAACCACATGGCCTCACCAAGTTCATGGAGAAACTGTTGTAACTCCAGTTTTCCCTTCAGAAATATTACAAGGAAGGTCACTTTTTTAAAACACTGTTTGTTGTTGCATATATGTTATGATTTCTCTGCTTGTCATTCCTTTTCCATTCAGCTTGTCTGTTCTATCTGTGAAGTATGGTGTTATTATATCACATATATAATAATACCCATGATGTAATGGGAGAATAAATTTTTCTTTGATAGCTCTCCTTCACTATGTTATATAACACTCATTGCAAGGAAAGAATCAAAATGCTAGAAGCTATTATCATACAAAAGAAACAATTTTTAAAATATTAAAATAAATAAAATTAAATATCTTTCACCATTATAAAATATGCATAAAATATTTACTATGTGTACAGAATAATAATAGGCATAATCTTTTGATATATTTATTTCTACCAAACTAACAACATTCATTTCTTGATCATGACTGAGAAAGTCAAATGTTGTTGAAAAATCATGAACATTCATCCACAATTTTATTCCCAGTGTGCAATAACTTATTCCACAAAAAGCAGAAAGATTTTGTTGGTTGAATTTAACAAAACATGTTTATATATATATATATATATATATATATATATATATATATATATATATATATATATATATATATATATATATATGTATTTCTAAAGAATTAATAGATTAATTTTTAACTTGACATTTTTATTACTTCAAACATTATTTTTAGTGGGTACCTGTATTTGAGCAGATGCCACCTTTTTAACAGTGTTTATTGTATATACCAGCCTGTGCACTTGAGAAAATCAAACAAAGAAAATGTACCTTCTGGCAGAGTATCTCCTTCTTCAGCAAGGTTCCACAGGCCGGTAAATGTAATAAACAGTGTTTAAAAAACCAGGCATCTACTCAAATACAGGTATCCACTAAAAATAACATTTGAAATATATATATATATGTACAGGGTGACCCCAAAAAATGGGAATTATTGAAGTGCATATTGCCAGACATGAGCAAGTGGCAACACTGTGAGACAGTGACCTTGAGCAAGTAAACATTTCGCCATTTAGAATTCAAGATGAAATTCACAGTATCCCAGCTGAGATGTTGCAGCAGTCAATAAGGAATCTCAACAGCAGATTTCAAGAATGCATTCGTACAGGAGGAGGCCATCTACGGGACGTAATTTAAAAAAATGAAAATTCCATCATTGTTTCTTAAATGGCATGTTTTAAGGTTTCAATTACTATGAATAAAATATTTTTCTTCCATCACTCTTGGTTTTATTGGATTGTTAAAAAGTTTCCGTTTTTTTGGGTCACCCTATATATATATATATATATATATATATATATATATATATATATATATATCACTTACACATTATTTTTAGTTTAGTTGTAGACACTGTTTTTTTCGAGAAATTTTAAAGAAAAATATGTAATCTCTGGAGGGTGCATATTTTTCTTTAATAAGATTTCTTGACTATTCAAGCTGGGAGACAAAAATAAAGATACTGTTTAAAAATATAAAAAAGATAAAATAACTCAAATATGGGTATCGACTAAAAATAATGTTTAAGTGATAAAAATCTGTTGGATTAATTAATAAAAAAATCCATTACTTCTTTAGAAATATTTGGAGAGATTTTTTTATCCAGCATTATTTCTTCTCATTATTATTTTTTTTAGTAGGTTCACATGTTTGAGTTACTATCCCTATTTTTCATATTTTAAACAGTGACATAAATGACAACCTGCCTAGGTTGAGATGTCCTGCAAGAGAAAATTTGTGTCTCTGGCAGGAGTCAGAGCTATATCCCTTTTTGGGTAAAAAAGTGGTTTCCTTGATGGACAAAATGGATACAAGTTTGGTTCCTGTTAGAGACACAATTTTTCTTTTGTAGAACTTCTCAATTTAGGCTAGTTGTTATTAATTTCAGTGTTTAAGAATAGCACTTGAACATTAATATTAATAATATATATATATATATATATATATATATATATATATATATATATATATATATATATATATGTATGTATGTATGCATAAATGAATGAAAATTTCAATCTCTGTTCATATATTCTTTGCAGTTTGCAGATTTTTATTTTAAAATGTCTTTCAAATCAAATGATAGAAATATCTTCATGTGCTGCTCTGGTCACACTGATATTAACAAGATACTATTTTATTTTTGAGTATGTGCATTCTCTAGAGGCAAATACAAACAAGAAGAGCAAATTCAGACAACATTTGTGCAAATTTGTTATACAATTTGGTGCTACATTATTTGATTTCAGAAATCCTCAAGGGAGATAACTGTAATTCCCTAAAACTCTTGTGTCAAGAGAACAAGCAGACTTGTGCACATTCCTAAACCATGTGTTTTTTGTAATGTCCAGCTGTGGAGTTTTATGACATCTGAAATTAGCTTACAGTTTGAGTTGCTATCAAACTAAGGGCTAAGGGTGATGGTAATGTCTTACAAATCCAAAAGAAATGACAGAAAGCAAAAATGTTCTATGCTTGCTATTATTTTGGTCTCTGATTTTGTTTGTGGAAGGTTTCTGTACAAGCATCTCTGCAAAAGGCTGATTCAGTCATTCCTGAGTCTGCAGAATTTCCCCAAGAAAATTTTTTACAACATCTTGGCATTTTTCTATAACAGAAATAAGCAAATGTCTCTTACAAATATGAAGCAGACATACTTGTATGTGTCTGCCTCTAAATGTGGATACACACACACGCACACACACACACACACACACACACGCATGTATATATATATATAGAGAGAGAGAGAGAGAGAAAGAGAGATAGATAAATATCACATACATTAACAGTCACTAATATCTTGTTATTTAGTTTATATTCACACTTATATACATACATACATACATACATATTCCTATATATATATATATATATATATATAGAGAGAGAGAGAGAGAGATATCAAGAATAACTTTAAGAAAATCTCACTAAGAAAGTAAATGAAACTGGCCAGACTATATAACCAAAACACATATTAAAAAAAAACAAACTAAAATTTTTCATTTAAAATTTCAGCGTCTCCTCTCCTTCACCTTCATGTGTAATTGCATCAATGTAAGCATCACTTTAGTCTGATGAACTCCTAAAGGAAATCATGTAAAAAAAATTTTATGTGTAAACATTTTCTTCATTAGGCAATGGATGTATTAATTATTTCACATACAAAAAAATGAACAGTAAAAAGTACTTAATGCAGCACCAAATATAATTTAATTTTGAGAACAGAGAGAGTAGGAAATAGGTTTATCTCTACTTATATGTAGAATGGGGTGGTAAAAATCTTTCAGTTCAATCCACTTCCAACAATCTGAGCAAATGAGCAAACATAAATAATTTTTATGAACAGCTTGTTGGTCAATTTTGGAAATTTTCAGTACCAGTTATATATATATATATATATATATATATATATATATATATATATATATATATATACTGATAGAAAATAAAATTGCAACAGCCTGAATATGTGTTTCATTTTACTTACAGAAAATATACATGTTTTAAAATAAATGATCACATATACTGATCAATGTGTGGTCAGGTTTCAAAATAAAAGTATTTAGTTCAAATATTAATGTACTGTATATTCTTTTGGAGCATTAACGGAAGCCATGTACACTCATATGTATGAAATCACATAGATAGCAGCTACTATTCTACATATTGTTCAATGGCTCTTGTACCTGCTGACACAAGATGTTTTGTTGGACTGAATGAATCAGGCATCATTCTATCATGTCACATTCAGTGGGGACAAGTTTGGTGATTGTGTCAGCCAGGAAAGTTTTTGAACATTGTTTAGAACACTTGCATCATATCAGCATTATTCTGCTGGGCTGCAGCACATGGATTGTGTCTATATTTCTGAGATACAGTATTTACATTAGTCGGACTATTGTCCTCATCTTTGTCGCCATATTTGTCACAACGTTTCGTCCGTTGTACGCTCCGGCCTTCTTCAGGTGGTTGGAATTTCGAACTGAACCCTTTATTTCGATCACTGGGGTAGACTGTTCTAGTTCCACGTGCCATGTTTGATGGATGTCAGTTATCAGTTATCTCATGGCACAGTGGATATAGGCCACTTCATTGCAAATGAAAGAAACCATCATTTGTATCACTATTCAATCTCCCAGATTATTCTCTTGGGACATCACTTGAACAAGTGTGCATTTCAGTGTTATGGCACATAACTATACTGGTTTCTTTCACAACATTGAATCCTTTCACAGCATACATCACCATTATAAGGTTCAGGAAAGGTGGTATAAGATGGTTGAAGAATTTTATAAGAATTTACTACTTACTCATACTTTGGCCAAAATTGGGATCATTCTTTGGGGTATGGTAATCTTTGTATATATATATATATATATATATATATATATATATATAGAGAGAGAGAGAGAGAGAGAAATAATGTTGAAAATAAAGTAGATAAATAAAGTCTTTCAGATCAAAGGTAAGCTTTATTTGACATGACTATACAGCCCCATCTGACAATATTACTAAGAAGGGCTTGCTGCTCATGAGGGAAGCTCAACTAACTAGATCATTGTGAGAATATTGGGAATAATAGATAGGGAGAGATTAAAAGAAGATTGTGATCAGTTGACAGATTGACTGATAGATGCACTAATCAATACAAAATGAGATGGAAATATATGAGACAGTGATAGGCTAAAGAAATGACAAAAATCATTAGTTTTATAGATTCATTGATTAACAAATTAATAGGAAAAGTTATAAAGAAAAGAGAGGAATAGACTAGGTGAGACTAATTGATTTTATTGATTGAAAGGGAGACAAAAATACACAGCCAAAGTGATAGTTAAAGACACTTGTTGATATAAATATATTGATAGAAATAGCAGCTAAGAAGATTAAGAGAGAAAAAGAGATACAGGGTGAAATATAAAATGGCCAAGAGACAGACAGACAAACCAACTGATAGATATAATGACAGCTAAATATTTGTCAAGATAAATTATGTACACTATTCATTCTGAAATTAATGTTTCATATTTTATTATGTTGCTCAGTGACTAACTGATGTTAGTAATAAAGCAGTAGAAACAACAATAATCTATAATTTTATTTACCTTGTTACACAGATTAGCAGCTGAGCAGCAATCTGGTAAAATGGCATTTGTCAGGATAGTGTGTACAGGTGTATAATAAAACTATATCATGTGAAAAAAGATTGCACACATTGTTAATTCTTAGTCATCGACATTTGCAGAATACTTATAGAAAGCAAACAGTGTATGTGAGCACAGTTAGATATGTGTTTTATTAGTGGAAAATTCTATATATATATATATATATATATATATATATATATATATATATGGTGTATTTTGGCAGCAATTTTTCAGTTATACATGCTTGATTAAGAACCCCAAAAAAATTCATTGTTGATTATTTAGTTACTTTTTTCAATATTTCTAAGAGTGTTTCTGATTTTCAGTTTGCATTTATAAATAGATTTTTCTATGTTTAAGCACTTTTGGCCCATGGTAACACTAATAGAAAATTAAACTGATGACATGACATAAACAACAAAAGTCTTTGAAAGTTATTAAGTGATGGAAAAACAAAATTAGAAATTGTGAAAAAGTTGAACAAAGTTCACAGAATAATCAAAAATGAAATTGAAAACATTGACAAGATAAGGATAAGAAAAAACTGGCTTTAAAAATGTCACCACAAAGACCTTATATAAAAATTAAAAGGATGATAAATAAGGAAAATAGACTGACTAGCAAGAAGTATTTGAAGCATCTGGTGTTGCAAAGGTAGACAAAAAGAAAAGATTACAAATATTATTAAATAGATTAAGGTTATGAAAGTAACCAAACTACCACTTTTGAGTAAACACCACAAAGAGAAAAGTGTAAGTTGGGCAAAGAAGTATATGGAGACTGATTTCTATAGTCATTTTTAGCAATGAATGTAGAGTTATACTGGATGGAACTGATGGCTGGGTGAGAGTTTGGGTCCTTTATAGAAAAGTTACCCAATACAATGTAAAAGACAACAGTGGATAAGTAATGTTTTGAGGAAGTATTGTAGGCAGTAAAATTGTGAATGGCTTCAAATTTGATAATAGTGTAAACATAAATGTGGAGAATTACTGTAAAATTTTGGACAACTCATTTTTAGTGGAACAAGTCAAGGAACTTTAAACTAGAGTATATTCTTGCAAAAAACTTCTCCTTCAGTTTTTGCACTCCTCTTGCAAAAAATATTTCAAAGACAGTCTCTCTCAATATTAAACTTATGGCCTATCATTAAAAGAGACATATATAAGAATAGAAAACAATACTGAATAAAAAATCTTTGGAAAGCAATAAAAACTGCTGGAAATAATATTGAAATTGAAACAATAGAAAATCAATAGAAAAGACTGGTGAAGGTTATAGAATGTAAAGGAGCCTATATTTCTGAAGGGCCATGGAAAGAAAGGTTGTACAACCACAAAATTTCTTTACAAGAATAGAACAACATGTATTTATGTATTTGTGGAAGTTGAAAGACAAGGACAGGAATAATCTAGAAGTGAAATGGAAAATGCCAATAAAATTGTTTGCATGCAAAATTGAATCTAGGAGGTGTATATTCTGTCTGGAAGACAAGTTGTAGAATTTCTCTAACAGAACAAACCATTGAATAAAAAGTCAGAATTACTTTTTCAAATATAGGCATGAGAGCAAGTACCTGTTCAGTTGCCCATTCTTTGACAAAATGATCATGGACTCTACAATATTCTTATGCCATAAAAATTCTACATAGGAATTTAAATATGCTTGAAGATCACCTAATTGTAATACTGGCAATTGTGCTTAATTCATTTTTATTATTATAGTTGCTCTGTCTGCTTAATATTCATTGCATTAAAATGACAATATGAATAACTATTTTTTGACAATATGAATAACTATTTTTTTGTACCATTAACTATATATATATATATATATATATATATATATATGGCACTTATCAGAAAATCATGCAAAATCCAGTTTCACAGTTCATAGTAAAAGAGAGAACTTTGAATGCTGATTTTCAATAAAAACAGACATTTCCCATCCTACATCATATATTCTCCCTTATTTAACAATTTTGAACTTTGTATATATTTATAATTCTCTTGTTTTTAAAATTAAACATACATGATGTATGCCACTTCAATGTTGAGCATGAACATTTCAAGACATCATTGTAAGACTCATATATATATATATATATATATATATATATATATATATATATACACAGACATATACACACACACACACACACACATATATATATATATATATATATATACATATATATTTAGAGAGAGAAAAAAAGAGAGAGTGCCAAATCTCAAAAGAAACTCTTTAGTGAATGTTTGTTTAGTGAGAAGGTCTTTTTATTTGCACTGTTTCTTGGCTCTTAGTTTCAAGCACTTTTAATGACTCTCCTACACACCCAATTATTTGTCAATTCACTGATATTCATGATTGACATGGAGGAAGAATTGGTAGATTCTTTATCACTCTGCTTCAACTTTTCTTTTTGGCAGCAAATGAAAGTGAAATAAAACATAGAAAACTGATCATTTCCCAACCCCATTTTGCTTATATTGCTGTGGTAGTTTTTGAGCCAGTATATAAAGAAGAATGGAGAGGGTGTGAATAGATAGAGAGAGAGAAGAATGGAGAGATTGAAGGTGAAATATATGAAGAGGAATAGAGAGAGTGAATGAAAAACATACACACAGTGAATGTATGAAAAAATTCAAAATTAAAGAGCAATGTAAAATAAGAAAGGAGAATGGAGAGAGAGAGAGAAGATAAATAAGTGGAAATTATAAAGAGAAAGAGTGAATGAAGAAGAAGAAGAGAATAGGAGAGATCTCTACAGATTTGTCATATTATCCAAAGGCTTTGTTTTTGCAAAATATTA
The DNA here is from genome assembly GCA_903632075.3 of Acanthosepion pharaonis. Taxonomy (NCBI): domain Eukaryota; kingdom Metazoa; phylum Mollusca; class Cephalopoda; order Sepiida; family Sepiidae; genus Acanthosepion; species Acanthosepion pharaonis. The sequence continues at coordinate 652,896 of CAHIKZ030000049.1, forward strand.
TTAGTTTACAGTCAATAAGAAAAAAACAAATTGATATAAAACATAAAATCAAAACTAAGATCCTTCCGTTTGACTTAGCAGAAGTTTCAGATAAAAGCAAAAGCTATACTGTATAATTTTGTCATTAAAATATTTTAGGAAATTTCCAGTTACTAAATATTTTATTTATTTTATTCTTTTTATGCAGGTAAATTACATTCATATGTGTTTGTATCTATTGCAGTCCATGAAAAAAATCTACAGGTTCTACTTGATAAGTATGAACAATATATATATATATATATATATATTTCCTGACGATCCGTTTAGGTGAAACCTAGGTAGGTTTGTCTGGCTCACTAGGTGTATCTATATATATATATATATATATATATATATATATATATATATATATATATATTATACATGGGGATATTGAAAAGTTACCTGCCCAATACACTTCTCAGAAGCAAACCAAGAAGCAGATTTTAGCAAAGGGCCTTATGTGTACTTAGGTAGCAACACTTCATTAATACATGTTAAATTAAAGTTCATAAACAAGCATTTAAAAAAAAATGTCACTTAACCTTTCTGCTTTTGTATTAATAAATGTTGAGTAATGATTAGTGCATGCAAGAACTATACACATTTTTGATTGTGCTGTCAATCCTTTTATTTAACATCTATTAAAATATAAGATTACAATAAAAAACTCATTTTGAAGTTATCATTGTGTTCCTCTCTCTCTCTCTCTGTATATATATATATATATATATATATATATATATATATATATATGTTAGCTAAGGGATAATAGATTATTCTGATAAAATCTTTCAAACTATTAGGTCATCTTGGCAGACTACATTTATGAGAGAGCCACCCAAGTAACTTAATGATGCTCTGTAGCATTCTGCCTTTTATGGTTGTTATCATTTGTATGATAGAACTGAAGAACAACACCTTCAAGTGTATGTTCACCCATGACACAAGGGCCCAACCACAGATATCATGAGGGTCATAAGTTAAAACACTCATTCACTTTTGTTGAAAATATTGAACAATGTGAAAAACATTTGTTCAACTTATTCTATTACCATTCCTTCAATAGGGAAAGCCATGTGCTGCTCCATTAGCATTTATGCTTGTGCTTCACAAATTGCTCTATAAGATACTTGAAAACTTCCATGATTGCCAAACCTGTCATTTATTGGACTTTTATGAGGCATGATATCAGCCATGTTCAGTTATTCATTCCTCTGTTTTTGTGCAGTGCCAACAGGTAAAAAAGGCAAGGAATAATTATTGAACAATAGTATTTGTCACCTGTATGATCATTTACATGTGAAAATGCAGACCAGTGTTAACAACCAAAGAGGATGTACTGTTAATACACACCTTATTTTGGAACCTGTGAATATATTGATCTGTGTGATCAATTAATTTAATTCAACTATTATGTGCATGTTTAAATCTTACATAAATTGTATTTATGCAGTCAAAATTTATCTTGGACTTTAGACATTAATCTACATTTGTATATATGAATAGGTTTTCATTAATCTAATCTTAAATATACTATCTACCTATATATACTGGAATCAGTTTAATGTTACCTGCACACAATGCAGAGTGGTTGTACTATCTTCCCCAGAAAAACTATCACTAGGGGATATAGTAAGCATAATGGGACAAAATATATCAAAATTGTCAAGATAAACTACAGTCTCACTAATGGTTCATAAGAACTCCAAGAGAATCCATCATTACAGAGCAACCATTACCTTGAACAACCCTGCCAACAGCCTGGATCCATAGCCTCATGATCCATCTCCTTCACATATGAACTTGAAAGAACTAGAAATGTGAATTGTTTGATCAGGTGATATAATGCTAATTATTCACAATTTATATCAATGTTCTTGTGTTAAGTGAGGTGCATGTGCCAATTATGAAACCCTTGTTGGTTGATGACAACTAAATCACATAAAATAAAAACCTTTCAAATACAGAAATGTAGGTATCTTTGCTGGTATATTGGGTTGAACAAAACTTTTGTTCTGCAGTTTTTAAGTGTTATTAGGAGTGTTTACTTTTAAACAATTTCATTCAAAAGAATTGCTTTTGATTGTACACCAACAGCATACATTTGAAAAATATTTTGTCATAACTACTGTATTTTTATTTACTCATATTAACATTGAAGATAAAAGAAAATAAGTAACACTCTCAGTATATTATGCTTTTTATTTTAAGAAAGGCAAAAATGCAATATGATAATAAAAAATATGACTTGTGCAGTCTAAGGAGAATGTCTTGTAAATGATTGAAAGTGTCAAAAATGGAGATTTCTCATGGAATGATGCTCCATGGAGATTTCTCATGGAATGATGCTCCATATTTAAGGTTGATAGCAATTGTCTCAACATATTATTTGATAGTAAACAATCTTATATGATAAGATAACTTATATACTCAAAATATATAAATCATGCACAGAAAATTATTTGCATGTTAATTATTAGGACCTTGAATAAGTTCTTGCAGATTTTTCATGAAAAGTAATGTTTTATTTACAAAAATTAGTAAGAAACATGTCAATGAAAATATTGTCCATCGCTAGCCTCTACTTTTCCCCATCTTTTTGGCAGCATTTGAATTTCACATCAGAAAAACAACACATTTTTTTGAGGCTAATCACAAGTCAACCCATTTTTTTGCATCTTCATAAGAATGAAAGTGTTGCTCAAGCCAGGCCATATGTCATCGATTGGAACAAGTGATAATCAAATGGTGCAATGTCTGGTGAATACGGTGGGTGGTGCAGGACTTCCCATTTAAGCATTTTCAAGTAGGTTTTCACCTGTTTTGCAACATGTAGCCTAGCATTGTCATGTTGCAAAATCACTTTGTCATGTCTCTGCTCATATAGTGTCCATTTTTTTATTCAATGCTGAGTTCAAACACATCAATTGTAGTCGATAGTGATCTCCCATGATGGTTTTGGTCAGTTTGAGAAGTTCATCATAAACTACATCCAGCTGATCTAACCAAATGCACAGAGAGAGAGAAGCTTTGAACCATGGATATTCAGATTTGCCACCAATGTTGATGCATGGCTGGGCTTACCCAATGATCTTCTACACTTAGGGTTATCATAGTGTATCCACATTTTATCTCTGGTAAACAATACAATGCAAAAAAATCTTTCCTTTTCTGCCATTGAAGCAGCTGTTCACATGTGCCAAGACACCATTTGATGTGTCTCAGCTTTAACTTGTACAGCACCTAATGTTCTTGTTTTTGAATCATTCCTAATACTTTCAAATGTTTCAAAACTTTTGTCAACTCCTAATGATTCTGCAAATTCAGCTTGCTCCTGAATAACATGAGTCTTCATGGAGTATTGCTTCCAATTCTTCGTCTTCAAACTTTTTTGGTGTGACAAAGCATTCTTTATCTTCAACATCAAAATCCTTATTTTTGAAGTGTCTAAACCAATCTCTGCATGTTGTTTCTGACAGAACATGGTTGCTGTAAGTCTCAACAAGAATTCTGTGTGCTTCAGCTGCAGATTTCTTTTGAATAAAGTAGTGCAGTAAAATTCCCTGCAAATACACTTTCTTTGGCACAAAATCCAACATGTTTAATGCTATGAAAAACAAAGTGTATACACTTCAGCAAAATGACATACACTGAATTTCAAGCTTGCTTATAGATGTGATACCATCTGAAACTACACACATGCAGTTCTGGGAATGCCATCTTTTGGAAAACAGTGAGAACTTATTCAAGTTCCTAATATTTTGATGTGTGGCTCCTATAAAAAAAAAGAAAAAAACCTACTGGATCATATTTAAATATTCGGTTTTGCAACAAATCATGATGTATGATGAAAAGGGATTATTTATGATGAGATTGTGTGCAAGAATTCATGGTGAAGCAAAATGATGAATGAAAGTTTTGTTTTCATCTAAAGGTAAAAGTCTGTAGGAAGGATTGGAAGTTTGTTTTAAACTCCTTTTAGAAAACCAAACTTAATCAAACAAGTACTGCTCTCTATTAGGTTGAGTGAAAACAACAACTGAAGAAAAACTTCTTGAATTACTTAAGAGAAAAGGCAGAATATTACATCAGAATAAAACTAGGCTGTATGCTTCATTGATAATCAGGAAAAAATGTTACATGTGACAAAAATTTGTCACACATCTGTCATATTCACCAGATATGACACATTCACATCATTATTTATTTTGGTCTTTATAGAATTTGCTTAATGAAAAAATATTCATTTCCCTCAAAAGGCATCAAGAATACTTAATTGTTGAAAAAGATAATATTTCTAGGAGGGTAGAATTATAAATTTTAAAATGGAAAAATACAATGTAACAAGGTGATGCAAATGTTATATATATAGATATAGATATAGATATAGCTATAGATGGATAGATGATAGATAATATATATACATATATATATATATATATATATATATATATAGATAGATAGATAGATAGATAGAAAGATAATATATAGCTAGATTATAAATAGATGATAGATAAATAATATATATAGATGATATATAGATAATATATAGTTAGATAATATAAAGATATATAGATATATGGATGATAGATTGTTCAGTGGGCCTGTTAAGCAAAATAAAACATTTTTTTAAATTTTCACTGTAAATGTTAACATATTAATAATAAGTAGCTCTTCTCTTATGCATCTATATAACAGTTACATTTATACTTTGCCAAAATATATTTGTTGGAATATTATGCTATAAATAATACCTCTGGATTGGTTGTTATATGAAATTTTTAGCTGTGATTTTACAACAGTTTTTAAATCTCTTGTATATAAGTGGATTGGATTTATGAGCTCAAATTGTAAAAGCTATTTATTTTTGAAATTTTATAACCTCACAAATCTCATGACTTACTTCTGTCCAGCATCATCATAGTCAATCCTAATTTCCTTGCAATTACAAATCCTGAGAACTCCACTCACAATAGCCTTGTGTAGAGTAATCAATTTGGATTGCTTAATTTATCCTAATGACTCCTTTGAAAATCTGATTCATCTTCATAAAAAGTACTTTGTAAAAAAAGAAGGATGTTCTATTTTTACTTTAGTTGCTTATTATGACAATGGAATATTTGTTCACTTAAAGAGTAGAGGGAAAAGATCTATCATTTTTCTCCTACTCATAAAATCTAAATCAAGCTACCCCAACCCTGCTCACATTTCCCACTCCAAATCATTTTTTCTTTTGAGGCTAATTTTATTGAAACTACTTGTAATGATCTCAATATCCAATCCAATCAATGAATGTTTGTAATAATTCCATAGAGAGGAATTATAAATGAACTTTGAGTGGCATTGAACATAGGTAATTATATCTATATAAATCTCTCTCTCTCTCTCTCTCTCTCTCAATATATATATATATATATATATATATATATATATATATATATATACACACACACTATATATATATATATATATATATATATATATATATATATATATATATATATATATATATATATATATATATATATATATATATATATATATATATATATATATGTATATATATATATATATATATATATATATATATATATATATATATATATATATATATATATATATATATATATATATATTGAGAGGCAGAGAGAGAGAGTTAAATGTTTATATAATAAGTAATAATTTTAAATTTTATTTATGTTTTAAAATGCTTTTGTGGGATATACATAACTAAAAATGTCAACAATATCAACAAACAAGCAATTCAAAATGTTTTATTTAAGCTATATTTTAGTTCAATATCTATCTTAAACTCCATATCTATCTAAATCTATTTTTCATATTCAGTGTTTAACTCATTTATAAATTAAAGAAACCATGATAAAATATATTTCTGTCAGTATCTTACAAAAAAAATCCAACTGGAAATGGTAGATTTAGTAGGAAGCAGACATTGGTCAAACTTGAGGGTCAAAAAGAGAAAAGTGGTTGATGGCGGAAATATATCAGAACAATTCATAAATTAAAATATAAATTGTTAATTTGGAAATTGTTGAAATGATGGAAGACCAAGAAGAATTTTTCAAAAGGAAGTTTTTGATATTTCATGGAATCTTGGAGTTTCTTTTACTGCTTATGTTGATGATGATGCTTCTCTCAAAGAGTTGCCATGTTTAGTTGTGCAGGTATTTATTTCTTTTTACATTCAGGAAAGGAAGTGAAGAAAGTTTTTATTAAATTAAAAAAAATGAAATACAGAAAAGAAAAGCAATTTGAACAAGGAAAATTTAAGATGGAGATCATTAAAATTAACAACATTATTCACAAAAAAGTTAAAATCAGATTTTGATGTTATTAATTTTGACTAGTGAAATTGGTCACAATTTTTTCTGAAATTCTGATATGAACTCTGTGCATTACTGCACAAGTGGGTTTATATTTTCATTTTTTTCTGTTGCTTTTTATTACAGATTTTTCAATGTCGTTATCATTAGTTGAATGGATAAGGCACTGTACATGAAAGATGTACAAATCTTACTAAGAGCTACAAAGGATAAGAAGTTATGGAGAGCCATGATCATCCACATCTTGAAGAGAGACGGCACATAGAAGAATTTTTATGAGTGATTTGAGATTTTCATCTACACTTCACCTTACAGTAAAATTAATATTTATAGAAAGTAAAAAGTAAAGAAAAAATGGTATCTTAGAGCATAGTGAGGATGGTTGATTAAGGTCTATAGTGGAATATTGTCAATATACCTGGTTCATGAATGGAGAAACACTAACATGTAACCAGTTTTCATCCCATTTTTGTTTTATACCACTTGCAGTAATAATTATTTTGTAATGAGTAGTCAATTCTATAATATTATATCACTATCATTCAAATGCTACACTATAAAGTTGAATACTAAAAAGAAGTCTATCCTAGTCAACAGTCAATGTTTATCTTCTTATAATAACTAACATCATCAACCAGGCATATGGAATTTAGTTATCAGTTATAGGTTCTCATTACAAGTATTTAATATATAAATATTTATGAAAATGTAACACAAAGTCAAACTGAGTGAAAGATTGTGTTGTGCCAATCTTCTAAAAGGTAGAAAAGCTGGCACCAGTTAGTAAATTTTAAATTTCTTGCAGAAATTCTGTAACAATGAGATCACTACTCAACCTTACTGACAAAGGTTTATCAATTCTTTTGTTCCCTCCTACATTCAGCATTTAACACATGGACACACGAAGGTTCTCTGTCCTGCCTCACTTTCCAAAGTCAGTATTTCATTAACCAAATATTAGAATACTAATTATTTGAAGTAGGTCAGACTGAGAACTTTTCAACACCTGATATTCTTCAAGTTCTTTCATCATGATCACTTACCTATTGTATCTTAGTTAAATATAATTGTTTGTTTAAATATATATCTGCTGTTTATTTGTTCTTTCTAACAAGTTACAGACCAAAGTTCAATTGAAATGAATCATAAAAATACATAACAGTAATTAACATCTTTCAGTTCTAAACACCACCTTGGACAATATTTCTTATATGCAGATATCATTTTAGCAATATTGTGGGGGATAAATAATAGCACCCACAACACCATGCATGCCAGAAAACTTGATTTTGCTTTCAATATCTACACAAAGTGAAATAGTTTAAGAATGATACCACTGACAGAAATGCAATGTTTATTTTAACATATTTGCTGACTGTTCAGTAAACTTTCATTTTTCTCTTTTCGTTTTTGCATTTTTAGTAAATTTAGAAAAAAACTCAACTCATGAACTTTGTGTTTTGTCTTCAGATTTGGCCAAAAAGCAAATGAAGAATGTAAGTTTTGCAGTTGTAAATTCTGAAAATGAAGAGTAAGGTTTGGAATCAGAAATTGGTAAGTGAGAAATTCACTTTAGAAAGTAATATCAAGCCAGCCAAATCCAGTCAATGACATATTTTTGAGGGCTCTAATGGAGAATGATCCTAAAAGTCAAATAATTTACAGCAAACACCAATGTTTAAGCTGAAAATATTTTAAATAATTTCATGGCAATTGACAAAAAGTTCAATAAACTGAGGAATAAAAATTCAAGTATCTGGAAGTCTGCATGAATTATATTCAACAATATGAAATTGTTCATTTTGTATCTTCATTTTTATTTTTTTTTAAGCGTTTCACCCCCAAGCAAGGAAGGAGTACTACTAGCATGCAGGGGGTTACAGTGAGTGAAAGTGAGGGGAAAAGACTGGGTATAGAGGTGGGGGGATTGAGGAAAGGATAAAAGAAGAACAGGAATCAAGGCAACAGAAGATAAATGTAAAATTCAACTTAACATTTTTGGAATAAAGACAATAGGAAAACTTATCTTACCTAATGTGTTTATCAAGGCAATGTGAGGATTTTATTTTGCAACAAGTAATTATAAACAAAAGTAAAAATGTTGATAGTTTTAAAAAATTTTAAATCTAAGAGATGCTCATAAATATTCATCAGGTTAATTGAAAAGTATAGATAAATTATGGAAGATGCTAAGTGACATAATTTGATTTGTAATAAACAAAAGTTTTTAAAATATGTTTGTTTTTTGTTTTTTAATAACAGGAGGTTATGAATTTAACTGTTTTCTTTTATTTTTTTAACATTTTTTATAGTTATGTATGTTGGCCAGTGATAGGAGTAATTAACCTTTTTTGTTTTAAATTTTTTAAAGTGTCCTTTGAAATTTTAGTGGGTACTAAGGAAAAAACTCCAGATTTCTTATGTTTGAATTCACTGGGAGAGAGAAAGGGGTCAGCTTTTCAGGGTTGTAATCTAAATGCTCACTAAGATCACTCCTAGAATAGGTTCTCAAGAAAAATGAAAATAGCTAACATTTGTTAAAGCTGTTTACCTAACCCACCATGATGGTAGCTTTGGCACAAGGTCACAACATGGAGTCCTTCATGCATACATAGAAGCGAGGGAACTCACTACTCAATAGTAATAGTCAACCAGTTGAGCTCACTATTATCCTATACTGAAACCATGACACTCTATTTAACAACAAAAAGATCTTAGTTCAAAACCTATTTCAATTCTCTGACCTCAAGTTAGTCAGATCTAGGTGATTGCATTTCTCTTAATTATATGTCATGTGATACAAAATCTTGTTTTTTTTATGTTGTGATCTTATAGATAATTACTGAAGCTATGATGGAATGATCAGAAACATTAAGGTGAAAACTAAGGGAAAAATACAGTTGTCATTGTCTTTAATTCATTGAACAATAATATTTAATATCAGAACTAAAGAAAACACTAACAAAAAAATCTCTTCAGATAAAAGTATTTGATTTTTTCTATTTTAAAATGGTGTTGTTTCTCATTAGGCCAAGTGAATAGTCTCTTTCTTGAATTTTCATTTGGATTGTGTGACTTTTATAATAGATCTGCCATTCTGTCAACATGTGTGGAATATTTGATTTGATTTTATCATTGATGTTCCAAAGAGTCTCTCAGAACACATGATAATCCTCCCTTTGCTTTTCATTTGTTTTGAATAAAAATTCTTTGAGAAAATATTTGGATAAGAGTTAGCTTATCTGTCAGAAAAGAAGAGACATTGTCATCATTATTTAGAAGACAGGTGAGGTGGGGGAGGGCTTGTTTTCATCTTCCAATGTTTGCATATGAATTTTGTTATCATTTAAATGAGAGATTGGAAATTAATTCTTTGCTTAACGTTCTATTCTGGTTGGAAGAATCTAAAAAACAAAATGACGATAGGAGGGGGAAGATCAAAACATGTTGGTGTGGAGGCTAGGAATTTGGAGTAAAGAAGAAAAGGATAGAGAGAGAGCATATATATATATATATATATATATATATATATATATATGTCATTCATAACTGCTTGGTGGTTAAGATAATTGTGCACTTCATTCTGGTGTTACTAATCATTGTCTAACCCAGAATTCTGAATGCTGATTTTGTAGGCAAGAAGTTTTTCTATACTTGAAAGGTTTGTGTAACACAATCTTTTTACATTTTCATTCAATTAACCATGGTGCTGAATCAAACAATACTTTCTTTCTTTTTATCATAAATCTATTTGGTGGTTAAGATAGTTTCATACTTACCTGACAGCACCTGAAGTTTTGATCACCAAGACCAGGTCAAAGTGAAATTTTAAAATTTTAAAACTCAAGCAAATAGACCATCTTCACATGATTGATAAGGGGTGGGGAAGTTTGGGTAAAAGATGAGCAATGATAAATGAGAGAAGTTTAAGTGAAAGGTGGTCAGAGGATGTGATGGCAATTCATTTGCATCATTTCTCAGACTCATACATAAGCACATCCACTTCAAATAGAAATTGATCCAGCTTTTGCTTTCAAACCCAATTAGCAAGCAAAAGAGGAGTGTTAAGTTTTCACATTTATTTTGGTTCTAATTTTTGTGATGAGATGAAAAAAGAGTTAGGGGTAATGATGTGTGATGGAAGAAAAGAGAAAAATAGAATGAAAATCATGAGAGGAGGAAGAAAAAGCATGGCTATCAAAGACAAAAGAAAATGTTTGAAAGAAAAAGTGTGATATTCTCAGAACCACAATCAAAAATAAAGAAAGCAGAAATTATATAAAGCTCTAAACTGTTGAAAGCTCTCAAGAAGTGAAACAAATTTTTAGTGGTCATCCATTATTCCATGAATTGTTCATACTAATATCCTCATCTTTACTAGCGTTATCATTACTTATACAGATCAGTTAAACAGCATCATCATATATAAATAGAAAGACAATCTTGGGGAATATGACTTCTAAAACTCCAGAGAAATAACTATTCTAAATTATTTTGGTTAGTACTCACCTAATTAGGTTTATACAGCAAAAGTATTCAACATTATCTTTCCACAAAAATCAGGCTTCCAAGAGAGGAAAATATGACCAAAACTTTGAGGCTATAATATTTAATGCAGTATTAACAATAATAATGGAGACAGTCAATGTGTGGGTAGTATAATGGTTATTGGCATGGAAAGTGGATTTGGTGAGCTATATTCAAAGAAAAGAAAGATAGAAAGAAATAAAGAAAGAAAAGAAAGATAGGAAGAAAAAGAGAGGCATACAAAGAGAAAGAGAGATGAGTGGGTGTGGAGAAAAGGAGAGAAAGAGTGGCAAAAAACTCAGCAAAAAGAAATAAAAAATGATATTTCCAAATTCATTGTCAGAAATGAATGAAATGATTCAGTCAAGAAGTGTCAAAGGTCAGGTCTGATGATATACATGCATGATATTCCCTGCATCTTTCACTTAATTAGAACTTCATTTTCAAAAAAAGTCTTCATAATTGAGTTTCTTTTTACAAGTTCACATAGCTAAAAAGTTAATGAGGAGCAGAGATAAAAATCTGATTTTTGTTGCCAAAGAAAGAAAATGCAAAAGGATTTGATGATCATTAATACTGAATTAATTTTTTCATAGGCAGTAAATAAGAAGAGTGATAGCTATAGATTATAAATTAAAATGTGAATTCATATTCTTTATAGCATTTTATATACTGCAAATCAAATATACTGTAAAAATTTAGATTTTCTCTCAAAATTAAAAAAAAAATAATATGGTACATGTTTTCATTTATGGTTGTAAGTTGCATCATGAATAAACCTTGTATGATAGAATACTATGGGAGAATGATTACTTGCAATGAGGAGAAAATAAAAAAAAATTGGAAGCATATCATAATGATATAATGTGGAAATTATATTGCAAAAAACATGGAATTAGTTTATATGAAACAATTGCATTTTCCAGATTTTCTTCTTGCTTCTGATTTACATGATGAAAAATTTTAAGTTTCAAAACATTGAAATAGACATCAAAAGGCATATTTCCACTAATATCTGAATAATAAATATATATATATATATATTCCACTAATATCTAATGTCCATAAAATATATGTTTGTAAATACTTCATTTTTGACTTATTAAGGTTAAAGTTATGCTGTTAAATGAACAATCCAAGATACAATCTAAAAATACTTATTATCATAGTTTGTAGTGCCTGGGGTCCTGTCTCAGCAATGCAACAATAAACAGGAGCAAAAGTTGGATGACTCATCTGCCTTCAGTCATGAAACGCAATTTGATATAGCTGTGTAGCCTCGCATCCATTACCATTCGTGTGGCTGTATGCAAAATGATATCTGTTGTCTCACAATGTGAATATCCTGCCATTGTTAAATGGAGCACTTGTCAGTTAACTCACTACTACACACATTAAACATTGAAGACAGACTAGCCACAAATGTACACAAATGACAAATGTAACCTAGTCTTACATGGCAACACAGCACCATCTATCATAAACTTTCTTTAAACTTAATAACTCAAAAATGAAGGATTCGCAGACATATATTTATATGGACTTTTGTTCTTGTTTTGGCATGAGGAACCCCCACCTAAAGTTTATAAATGTATTTTTAATACACCCTGCATAATCCACTAATATCTAAAACAACTTTTTTTCAAAAAATGAGAGAATCTAAAACTTTTATTACAAAATACTTGATCCAAAAAGTTGAATCATCATTATCGAGATATTTACCATTTTTGAAAGGAAATTTGATTTTGTCACAAAATTCTTAACAATAACACATTTATTACTCAAATTCAAATAGAAAAGACAAGAACTGGAATTCTGTTTGATGTAATCTTTTAGGTATCATGAGCCTTTAGCCTTTAAATATGGCTCTCCAATATTTTCTGTCTTTTGTTGGTCTAAGTCTTTACCCTTTACCATCCCTCTTTGTCTCTATTTTACCAGCTAAACTTGTTAAGTAAGTTAGTCATTGTTTCTCCTGCTTCTCTCACCTTTAATATATCCTGTGAGTGTTAAATTCTCTAGGTCTTCTTCCTTTATGTGTGCCAGAAATTTTAACTGTCTCATTTTAGTCTAGGTTTAGTTCCTATTTCATTCAGAGTTCCTTGTTGTTTCCATGTTCTCCTCATACTGTTCTTTGTATTTGGCAGTAGAATCATATCTCTGTTACTTCAAGTTTGTTCATCAGTGATGAGATTATGTAGGAGATTACAAACAGTTCACTTCCTTTGTTGTTAATGATATTTTGCTATACTTTGCCTTGTTCCTAGAAGACCTCTTTCAGCTTTGGATTTCTGTGTCGCACTTTCCATCATCTGTTACTATGCTATTTTTCTTGTTGACATTATGACATCTGTCATACTATACAGATATAGATATACAGATTCTGTACCTGTTTGATTCTGATGTCCCCAATATCTAGCTCACAACTGAGACTGTCTCTTTTGCTGATAACAATATATTCAGTTTTTTTTACAATTAGTAATCCTTTCTTCTTGTTTTCCTTTACTGCTTTTGTTTAAGATGTTAAGATTATGTTTATTTTCACTTTCATCCTTCTATATAAGTAAAATAAATCTGTTGAGAAAATTTATTTTTTGTCTTATTTCTCTTTCTATTTTTGTGTATTCCCTGAAATCATTCTCTATCTATATACAGGCCGTTTGTTCCCAATTGATCATAAAAACAGTAGAAGAAGAAAATCATTATTTCAGCATGGAATATTTAAGAAATATTGATCATCAATACTTATAGAAGGATAAATCATATTTGTAAATAGACTGCAGTGTAAATTCTTTATTTTGGAGATAAAACAAACTGTCAATTTTTATTGCTGACATTATAAGATGACATGTTGTCTGCTGAAAAGTTATTTTTTAATATCTCATTGGTTGTTTCAATAATATTCATTATGAAGATGTTTTAAAAAGAAGTCTTGTCATAAATTGTAAAGAGTTTCATATTTATTCAGCTTAATATTTGGCTAATTTGAATTAAAGCATCCCTTCTGTTTTACAAAAGAGTCTGCAAATTCCCCTTTAGGAATCACCATCAGTTGCCTCATTGAGTTCTTTTATCCATAATGTTCCACTGTTGATTTTAACTTGAAGAAGTGTTGTAGGACATGCCATATGTAGGGGACTGACACACATTTGGTGATGTGATGTTTTGCCAAAAAGACCAGCACAAGATATCAAGAATTTACTCATTTCATCATTGTGAATGCATTTATTACACTATACACAAGCTCATTCAATGTCATCTCAATGCTGACTGAGTAACTCTTTGGAAAAGTGTCTATTTTTTCGGCAATAAGCCTCACTAGCAAAAGTTTCCAGCCTGTGTAACTTGATGAGCAATTGGCATGTTTAAATGTTTGAACTAGAAAATTCAGAATTATTGCTTCTTTAGCAATATTAGCATATTTTGATGGCTCAATAACATGAATAGATTTATATAAGATTTTGTAAAAATGCTAGAAACTTCTGCATCAACATTAAAACTTTATCTGCATGTGTCCCTCATTAATTCTAATAAAAGTTTGTTGTAATTTCAAAAAAGTAAGTGTAATAAAGACAAGAAGGTTTTTTAATATCTTCCAGATGTGAAAAGTGTAATGCCAAACTCTCATGCATCTAAATATGACCCCTCCTCCAGCAACATCTGATGTAGATATATCTATACACTTAGATATAGGATTGTATATATAGATTGGGATGTGTGTGACTGTGTGAAAATATCATTTCCAGTCTCTGTCTAAAAAATATGTACAAGGCTGACAACACTTATATATGTCTACATACATATATGTATGTGAGTGTATATGTACTTATTTTTGCCTGTCTATTTTAGTCTGCATGTATATTTTTTGGTATGTGTTTAATGTTTTGGTATATTTTTATTCTTTATATATATGAAAGCATGCTTATTAAAATGGATTTTCATATAGTGAAAAAGATAATGGATATATTGTGAACTCATTTCATCTGTTTTGCTTAGGAGAAAAGATGATATTATACCAATATTTCAAGTGGGGAGGGTATGCTTGTCTATAAAACAACATTTCAAACCCTGGCTATATTAAAATATATTTTATTATTTATCACAAAGTTTTGAACATGTAATCATTTTTTATAATTTTTATTTCTGTCTGTTATGTTTCATTGTGGCAGACAAAGAAAATTTTGCAAGGTTTTTATTCATTTTTTCTAGTGTCCTTACAATCTTACCATGAGAAATAAACATGTAGAAACTGTCCATAGTGATTATTCTCTCAAAGTGCTTTCAGCTAATTCTTTAGCCAAGGAGTTCATTGTTAATATTTTTTTATGTTTCTATGATGTGATATTTAACAAAATAAGTAAACCAAAAGTTTACACAACATACATCAATAACATTTTCATATTGGTAAAAAGTGGTAAAGAACTTGAAACTCTAGAATACATTTTTGAAGAAAATTTTGTATTAAAAATTCTTTCATGGTGTTAACAATAAAATCACCTTTTACAAATGCACAAATGCATAAAAATTATAAACAAGATGAATTTACTATGTGTCACATAAAACAATATGTTTTATGTGTCACATAAAACAATATGTTTTATGTGACACATAAAACAATATGTTTCACCTGTAGATGCCAGCAATTGTGTAAAACTTACTAAATACAATAAAAAAATTAAAAACTGCTAACATAATTACCAATAACGGCACACCTATGAAATCCAAACACCAGAGCACCAATGTAATCTATCAAGTCAATTGTTCAGTGCAGTGGGGGGGGGTGTTTTGAAGGCACCTCAACATTAAATTGCTACTACTCCTATACAACACAGCATATATTACAAACACAAAATATATTAACAATGGAACCCTTAAAAATGGCTAAAGAATTAGTCAAAAGCTCTTGGGACAACAATTACTATGGACAGTTTTTACAGACTCTTAGTACTCATAAAACAAAAATTGTTAGAATACTAGAAAAAATGAATAAAAATCTTACAAAACATTCCTTATCCATCACATTCAATGAAACATGCATAAAAGAATGATTGATACCAATATATATGATAAATATATAGGACAATTTCTACATACATTGAATAAGTTCAATGTATGTAGATGCCTAAACATTTGTGTCCTTTTGATTTCAGCCATACTTCATTACCAAGATTATCAACTTCAAAATTTAAATATAAAAACTATGGGTGTTAGTAATTTTTTATATGCATTTTTTGGGTACTTGTTGCAAGTGAACTACTTCTGGAGGCCATTGTCAACAATATTACTTCACATTGAGTGCCTCAGGACATACTTGTTCCAAATTTGGTGCAGTTTAATATATAAGCATGTGTTCATGCATGATTTAATTAGATACATGTATGTAATGGATTATATGACTGTATGTGCTCGTGTGTGTTATTTATCTTTCACTTATACTATCGGGTGTCATGGCAGAGGTGAAGATAGTGGTTAGTGGCTTGGTGGATCATCTCTGAGATGGATAGACCAGAGGATTTGATTTGTGCATGTGTGTGTGTGTGTATAAGAACTATATTCTCCTTTACACCTGTTGTTTATAAACACATCTGTTTTTCATCTGTCAGTGACTAAGAAATTTCCCTGTCAATTTTTATGACTTCAAGTGACAAGATGAAAAATTTAAATATTCTTTTTTTCTTGCTGTGTATGTTTTATTCTTCACCAGAAAGGTTTAATTTAGCAGCTATTTCAGTGAAATTAATATAAATGTATTGTGCATAAATTATTAAAGTGATACCAATCTGAATATGTACATGACTGACCAAAATATTAAGGGCAATGAAAATAAAGAAAAAATATATCTTTTGCATTGCTAGTCTCAACCACGTATTTGAATAGAGCTTTGAAAAATGAAAATAAGAAAGGGAAAAATAAAAATTTAAAAAATCTTTTAGCATTTAATAGGGAAAATTTGAATACTGGGAAATTAGGCTAAATACTTAAGATCATATTTAAGCAAAGCTTTAATTGGTAAACATGTAATGAAAATTAGTCATTTGTGTTCAAGCATTAGCACAGTCAACATCTCTCACTGGTATCTCCTGCATTACATCAGGTAAAGACATTGCAAAGGCTAAAAAGTTGATACAATTTGAATGTGGTAGAATTGTCAAGCTGCAAAAAGTCTCTCTCAACATGTCATCGCTGGTGAGATAAGATGTAATAAAACTGCTGTTGCAAATATCTTAAAAGACCCTGTGAGATACTCAATGAGAATTTCAAGTGTTTGGCTCAAGAAAATTTTGTCATCATTGAGCAGGAAGATTTGTCAGGTTCTCTGATGAGAATAAATTTAACTTGGATGGTCCAGATAGCTTCCAATGCTACTGGCATGATAAGGATATTCATTTGGAGACATTTTCTACATGACACAGTGGATGCAGTTCTATCATGATCTGGGGTGCTATCTACTTTGAAATAACAATGGATACAGGGGTGTTAAACCATGGCTGGTTACATTGGCATGTTAAAGAGAGCATCCTTATTGACTGAAGACCCTTGTTTGTATTGAAATGACTGGATTTTTCAGCAGGACAATGCTGAAATCAATAATGACTGGAGGACAAAGAACTTTTTTATGGCAAATGATGTGATTCTTTTGGACCATCCAGCATATTCACCTAACCTGAACCCCATTGAAAATGTTTGGTGGTGGGTGGCAAGGGAAGTCTATAGAAATGGATGTTAATTACAAACAATGCATGAGCTTCTTGAAGTCATCTTCACTTGGAATAACATTCCATCCAGTTTTCTGCAGATGCTTATATCAATCATGCCAAAGTGAATTTTTGAAGTTATTCACAATGACGGCTGTGCATGTCACTAGTGAGATGTCTTGTTGGGCATTTCTTACTGTTTAAGACTTCTTTTAGGTGTGGTCTTAAACTTTTGACCAGCTAGTATTTAGCCTAATTTTTCAGTATTCAAATTTTCCCTATTAAATACTAAAAAAGTTTTTAAATTTTATTTTTCCTTTTCTTATTTTCATTTACAGCTCTACTCAAATAAGTGGTAGCGTCTAACAATGCAAAATGCAAAATGTAAAAGGTATATTTTTTCTTTATTTTCATTGGCCTTAAGATTTTGACCAGCAGTGTATATTTCTTCAAGAAGTTTACATTTACAGATAGCCCCTACACTTAGCATAGTATGACACATAGCCATTGTTGTAGAAGGATAACTTGTAAACTTGTTTTACAGATCAATATGAAAGAATTTGATGCTCAATGGTTACATTACTGATTTGGCCTAGTGTAAGATTAAGTTTAGTTAATACCTACACATATATAATATCAAGCTCACATACAAGTGAGTACTGTGTAAAAGTGGATTTTGAATGTGGCATAAGAAGAACTGGATTAAATTGCACATTGTGCCATTAGGTTTCCTAAGTCATCATTATTCTGAACTACTCTGTCATGTGTTATGGTTCTGGATTGATGGATTTATGTTCTGTAGTTGTTTGTATTGGTATTTGTAACCATATCTGGTGTTTTTGTGATGGCTAATAAAAAGGAACAGAGAATGTTTATGAAGTTTTCTTTTCAGAAATCTGCTGCTGAAACTGTTGCAATGTTTAAGAAGCTTTTAAAAAAGAAGCTTTTAAAAAAGAAGCTTTAAATAAAACACAAGTCAACAAATGGCATTCACATTTCAAATGTGGTGAAATGTCACTTAAAGACCAAATCTCAATCTGGCTGACCTTTAACAAGCTGAAATAACAAAAAGTTTGTAAAAGCTCACCATGCTATCAATGAAGATCTTTGTCAAACCAAACATGAAGTGATTGGTTTGTCTTGCAGTTCACATTAGCAACAAGATCTGAAAATGAAATTTGTTTCTTCAAAATTTATGCTATATTTGCACACAGATAAAAAAAAATAGAAGAAAAAGTAATCATTTTGATGTGTGCCATGATTTGAGGGAAGAAATTTGAAATTACCTACAGTTTCTTTCCAAAGTTGTAGTCAGGGATTTGTCTTGATGTTACGGTTTTAAAAATAATTCTGGTTATTTTTGGCTACCCTCTTGTATATATAAATGATGTGTATACATATCTAGTTAAGTGAAAAAATTTTCATTATACATATATATATATATATATATATATATATATATATATATATATATATATATATATATATACACGTAACCTGAATTGAGATAATAAATTAGATTGTTGGATGAAAAGTCATTAACATTTTTGTATTTTACAAATGAGTTAAAAGTTACAATTTTGACCAATAGTTATCAAAGACATGCTTCAATTAAATTGGTTTGTCTATTTGGTTCTCTTGAGGTTTGTCTTGAAATTTCTCACAAGTCTTTAGTCACCATTCATTTCAATTTCTTCAGTATCCACACACGTAGAAAAAAAGTATTTCTTATGCATGTACTTGTTCGTAATCAAAATTTAATTAACAAACCACAATGTATAATTGATTATTGTTAATATATTCATGTCTATAAATATTATCCTTGGAATAATACTCTGTTATGCAAATAAGCACTAAATATAATTAAAGTTTTGCTACTCTAATGAAGTTTAATGACTAAAAGGGATATTTTAGCAATTTTGCTCATTTTGTTTTAAAAGATTTGATACTTTTATACACACATGTATATATGTATACACAAATGTGCATTTATATACATTATGACAGATTTTACTATGTAATTCAATGTCTTTACAATAAAAATGGTATTAACCAACTGATTTTGGTAAAATATTCAAGATACACTTTATATGAGCAATAGAGCATATGATTAAATATTTTGGGGTTGTCAGATTTTATTATGCAAAAATCACTAAATGCAATGTAAATTTTTATTTATAAATAAATGATACATTCCATAGAAACATATATTCAATTAATATCCCATATACTTGAATAAGTAATTATTTTATTATTTTACATATTGCTAACAGTTTTAATTGCTTCCCAGAGATCTTCTTTGCTTCAATTTTGTTTTCCATTCTCATAATCATTTATTTTCTTTTTTATTAATTTGAACAAGTGATGGAGCTAGTTCATTAATTTGGTGTTTTTAAAATCATATTTTGGCAAGATGGGAAACAGTCAGCTTTGCTGAATGTGAAGGAGTATGGTCTTGCATATTCTTTTTAGCAATCTACTAAAAATGTCTTGAACTTACAATTATATTTTGCATTCATTTTGAATCCATTAATTACTTTGAATGGACCTATAATTTTAGTGCCTACAATATTAACTCAAAACATTACTCTACCTGCCTCTTGTTGTCATCTAAGTTGTGCTTATTGACTATTTTTATGAAGACCTCATCTTGGAAGCCAGACATCAGGTCCATCCACTGTAAATCTACATTCATCTGTTTATTCTTTTTAATATTTACTTGAAGGTGGTAGTTTGGTTGTTTTTATGTATTCAAGCCAAATTTCTTAATATTCTGTATCTTTTCTCTCTGTTTAAAATCACATCACCAGATATTCAAATATTTTCTTGTTAGTGAAGCCAATTTTCTTGCTTGTTATTTTTAAAATTTTTCTCAAATCTGTTTTAGCAACATTCTTAATGTCTGTTTTTTAGTTCTTGCCAATGTTTTCAATTTTATTTTTTTCCTTTGATCAACCTTTTCAATTTCCAACATGGTATTGATTCCCATCATTCAATAATTTCTTCTCTTTTGAAGTTATTTCTTTTAAAACAATAATGATATTACATATATTTATTTAGAATATGATGAACAATCCTTAAATTGCATAATACAATCTCATTCCACCAAATCTAATGAAAATAAATAATATAAGCTGAAATTGACACGGTATATTTATCATATATTATCGTATTTATAAATACAAGTATCTCCAGTAAATTTTCCCAACATCTGTTGGTTAATATCAATTTTATTGTGAAAATACTGTCTTGAATCATAAAATCTGACATAGTGAATATCACTTTTATTCCATAAGACAAATGAACACTCAGAATTACATATAAAAATTATTATTTATCTGTTAAAGTTATTGATGGTCTCTCTCTCTCTCTCACTCACACACACACACATTGTAGCAGATGGTTTGTTTCTCATGTAGAAGCAGGCATCCATTTATCTTATGAGATAAAGGTAGCACACTGTTTTGTCAAAATTCACTCCTTTGGTGGTGAAATTGGAGTGATGGTATATTGAGGCTGTATGTTGCCAATATTGCATTGTCCCCCCCTTCCATCTCACTCATACTGACAAGATTCAAAGGAATAAAGGGCATTACATTTGGGGATGTTTTGGCTGTAAGAGATGCCAGAAAATTGTCAGTATTAACAGCCAAATGTCTTTTGGACTCCACTTGGAGTTTTCTGTCTGGATTTATTTCCATAGCCTTTTCCATGTTTGAATATGACAAAAAGGCAGCAGAGGTTTAAAATCAGGGGTTTCCTTCCCCTAGATAGACTGTCTTTCTGGGGTGTTGAGCTCCATCCAACCAAAGCAGCTGCTTATGAGGTGCCAGTTAGCTGCCTTCATCCATTCTCTGGTTTGGAGCTTGATTTACTTGTCAGAGACTATTTGAGACAGATGTTATGGAAGTATTTTATAGATAGTGGGAGCTTGTCTCAACTATCACCCCCCAGCTATGACAACCTTTGGAACATATATAATGTACATATATAAACATTATATACATTACATGTTTTAGAAGCTCCAAAAAAATTAACATGTTTTTTAAATATATAAAATGTTAAGTAAACAAAAACACTAAGACAAATTACAAAATAGTACATAAATAAACAAACAGAAATATCAAAAAGTTTGTTAATTTTAGAAAAAGATATCAGAAACAAAAAATAAAAATATAAATTGGGATTTAAGTTACCCAGACATTACGAAATCATTATTTAACATACAATAAAATAATTTATACTGTATTTTTTGACAGTACTAATACCTAAACTATCAATTGATAAAAATGAATGGAAGTAGAAAATGCACAGTTGATAAATATAGTTTTAGGTAAGCAAAATCAGAAAGTAAAAATAAAACAAATGATGTTCAGGTTAGTTGTACAAAAAGAAAAAAAATACTGATACAGAAAAACTTGGTAACTGTAAAAAAGGTTGAAAGAAATAATAATAAACAATACATGTATGGCTTCAAATAAATATAATAATCATAATATATATAATAAATGAAATAAAATAAATAATAACTGCAAATTATATTAAATTATTATATCATTTTTAAGCAATATTTACATTTTTCAATTAAAATTAGAATCTGTTAATTTTTTTGAGCTTCAAAAAAACACATCATCTGTCCTTGAATTCAGAATGCCAACATCTTTTTCATATGCAAAGACACTTTTCCTACATGTGCTGATTGTTTAAAATGAAAGTCAGTTCACAGCAAATCAACTCTGTAGCCTTGGTACTTTTCCATTAGTAGTTTAGCAAGTCAAGATGTCAAAGGTGATTGTCAAAGTAGCTTTCTCTCAGACTGCCTTACAGGGTTAAAGGAATTACACTGCTTTGCTATTTGCCTAGAAGTGTGGTCTGAACAGCTTGACCTAGTGGGAATGGTGGAATCATCCATTTCCCAAAGGCACAAAGAATATGAATTCCATTTGTCAATTCCATTTTATGTGCCAATAACCATCTTCCCTACACAGATACAAACACACACTCACACACACATATATATTAGAAAAAAATATATGAATTTTGATATATCAAGAACAATTTTTAAGAAATCTTTGACAAAATGGAAAAAAAATTTTGTATGACATGTTTCATCCTTTAGGACTTCATCAGACATAAATTGTTTAAATTGATGTGACTACACATGTGCACAAAGGAGGAGACACTGAAAATATTTAATTTAAATTAATTTTATTAATTTAAATAAATAATATATATACAATAGTTTTAAATAAATGTTTTGGTTTGCAAATTTCATTTAGTTTCTTGTTCTTTTGTTTTATGTGAAAAAATTTAATAACATAAGTGATAAAAACAAACAAAAAGAAAGTAAATAAAAATAGCAAAATTATATATCCAAAATATATATTTAACAAAAAAATTTTAATTATACCCTCTCCTAACATAAACAACACTTTAGACTGATTAAGTCCTAAAGAATGAAATGCATCACATGAAACTTTATATATATATATATCAGGGAAATCTATGACAAAGTGAAATATATATATATATATGTGTGTGTATGTATGTGTGAGGTTCTCTTCCAATTCTACTGTTGATCATTTTATGGTCAAACTCTATAAAGTTTTATATATATATATATATATATTTCTGATGCTCCCTGACAAGTAGACAACAATTGCTGGAGGGTCCATCTACAAAACTCTACAGTTGGGATGCGGAAGGTAACATAAACCATCTAAGTGACAAATTTTATATTTGTATTAAATTTATATATATATATATATATATATGTATATTCTACACACATTGTGTGTGTTGTTGTCAGTGTGTGTTTATAATTTATGCCTATTCTGTTAAATGAACATACTGGAATTTTTATAAAGGTTTTTTTTATATGTGGTATTGGTGAGTGATGGAAATATCAAGTAAATTTTACTTCTTAAACAGGATAACATGCATGCGAAGATTTTAAAAAGAAAAAGGATTCTGTTTTTTCCAAAGAAGAATAAAAATAAGGCCAAAAAATAATTTAATGGAAAAAAAAAACTGTAACAGAAAATAGCAAATGACAAAAATCCAGCAGTGAAGAAAAACAACGGGCTGACAATTTGTTTGAGACACAGATGCAACAAACAAGTCAAAAAGAAAGATGGCAGCTGGAGAAACAAGAAGATATCCAAGACAGAAAAGCTTCCAAGTTGGTAATAAAACAGAAAAAACCTTGACCAAATTAAAAAAAAAAAAAAATAAACAGTCACCAAAAAAAAAAAAAAAATGAAAAACATATACAAACACAAAAAATCATCTTGATAAAAAAACCAACAATAATTATAATAATAACAATCAATAATCAATAATCAACATACAAGAATCGAAGCTCACTGACTGCAACGATCGAATAAGTCAAAATGTAAGGAAGATGAAAATCTCTTTTTTTTGCTATTTACTTATATTCACAGAGAGCAAGAGAGCTTATCAATTTCACACAGAACCTACCTAGGAGAAGACTGATGTGGTTCATCCTCACCCCTAAAAGAAGAAGAATTCAAAAAAACAATGAACAGGAGGAGGTTTGAGTAATTTCCTAACATTAAGACAGCCAATTCATTTGGCAACATCCAATTGGTGGGAGAACTCTTGAAGAGAGAAAGTTGTGAAGATAAACAGAAAGGATAGTATGAATAGAAGGAGAAGAAAAAATATAAAAGACTAACCAAAATATAGAGAAAGGAATGAAGAAGAAAGAAAAAGAAAAGGAAGGAGGGAGAAGCGGAAAAGAAAGTAGAAAAAGAAAACAAAAACATGAAGAAAGAACAGAAAAGAAAGCAATAGGTAAATATCAACAAGTTGGAATAGTAGGCAAATATTAACAGACTAAAATGTAGATTGATAATTAAACCAAAAATGCATGCAAATATATGCAAATGTATTTTGTGAGAGCAAGACAGATAGACTGATATATTCACGTAGTTATTTTGTATAATTTTAAGAAGAATCATTATTATTCTAAGAATTCTTCAGACTATTGATCTTATTCTTTTTCTTGTTTTTGTAGTTACAACATTTCAGCTAAACCATTCTATTGCATTCTTCAATGTCTTTCTTTCTTAGGCAAACAGAATATAACCTTTCCATATGGATTGTAGATTTGAGAAGTGCTGAAAAATGAATCTAATGTAATGTTGTGGTACTAACATAAGCAATAAAATAATAAGATCAAAATAGTTCAAACAATTCCTGAAATATAAATAGATGAACAAATAATGGATGGAGAGAGATAGGTAGACTGATAATTTACCTAAGAGACTAAAATACTTTTTGAATAATATAAGTAACAAGACAAGTTAAAACAGAGAAACAGTTAAGTCAATAATTTGTCATGCTTTGATAGATCAATAAACAAAACTGGTTACAGACAGACAATTTTCAAATAAAGTGGATCTGAATTGATATATAAAAATAAAGGTTTAATAAATAGGTATCTAAAAATAAGGATGGATAAAGTGGCACATTGGTAAATATAATTATGGCTACAAAATGCAATGGTTGGGTTTGTTGAAGTGGTTATAAGCCAAGTTGATCATTTGCATGCTATTGAATGAATTTGATTTATCTTGTTTCGGGGATAAGAAATGTCATGTTAAAATAGCAGATTTTAGACCTGGGATTAAAATGACAGGGCTGAGGTATACTTATGGTTTTACCACCTCTCTTTCTCAATATATATATATATATATATATATATATATATATATATATATATATATATATCCCTTCAGAAAGTGGCTCTCTGGCTTTCTGTCTTTTGTTGTTTTTTTTCCTTTACAAATTCTTATTGTTTCTGTGGTACTCAAATTTTTGGATTTTTTGCTTTGTCCCCTGCTTCTTTTGCCTTCAATGTACTCTTCTTTCCTGATTATGTGCCAAAAAAAATCATCTTGCTGTACAAGTTAAACAAATTTGGTGAGAAAACACATGTTGTTCTCCACTATTTTTGTATATTCACTATTCTCTATTTGTATGCAAGCTATTTGTCCTTGTACAGGTTACATATCATTTGAATCTCTTTTCCATGTAGATCAAGCTTTCTTAATATTAAGAAGTTCTGTGTATTACAATTTATTGAATGCTTTCATATAATCTATAAAACATAGGTAGAGATATTGCATTTGTTATTTGAGTGTCATGTGTAAAGCTATATTTTTACAGCCCTATTTCCAATATAATTCTGTTATGATCTAGTTATTAGAATTTTAATTATTAGTTTTATGTAATTCATGAAGCTGATTGTTCAATATGTTTGTATTTATTCCCACCTGATTTCTTTGGACTATGAAGATTTATTTGCTGAGGTACTCTTGTATTTTGCCACCTCTCATAGCCAATCAGAAACCATCAAATATACAAGAGAATGAATCAAGATAGCCAATTATAGGTGAATAAAGAATAAAGAAATTAGCAAGAATTTTTGAGGATTGAAAAATATTTTATTTCAAATCATAAAATCTGAATAGTTAATAAAATGAAAAAGAATATTTTATTATGAAGAAAGAGCATGCTCAGATGAAAACATGGCAAATGAAAAATTCATGAGAGACCCAACTTGGCCCTCATCTTTTTATTGAACTTTGTTGCTACTCTGAAAAGGCTGACTTGATTTGAACATCTATTTTTAAGTGTATCTAAGGACGATATATCATTCATATGCATAAGAATTATGGGATGGTGGGTGTGAGTGGATTGGGTGAGCAACAAGGTATTAAATTATTCAATGTTTTAGGAACCACTTAAATATATATTTAAACACTCAAACTGTTACAAAAATTCCTAACAGACATACATATAAAATTCAATATATATGGATGGTAAAATTGAACAGAATTCAGTGAAGCAAATTAACTTTGAAAAGATCATTAAACATGAAGAAAATGATGATATAGCAAATAATATTTTACAAATTTCAAGCTGAAAACATCATTAAATAATGTGATTTCTAGGTGAAAGAATGCTCTAATTTTAAATCTTTGCTGCCTTGCAGCCATATCTAAACATGGAAGCAAATGCAGACAGATAATCCAGAGTGAAATCCCTAAGGCAGTTGGCGGTAAATATTGATCTCCTTCTGGTATATCCTGAAGCTAAACTGACCCTATATGTAATACCCTACATTCCCTTAGATCTTATCAGTTTGGCTGAGAGGCAGTGGGTGCTGGTATCTTGGGAACACAAATACACCATCACTCAAATCTGTGTTCAGGAGAGGTAATTCTAGTCTCACTAGATGAGTGAGAGTATAACATAGAAGACACTGATTTTAACAGTACCAATACTGACCAATCAAGGTGCAACTATTATCTTACAACATGCCTACTACTGTGGGTTTATAGATAGATATATAGATATTTTCATTTCTACATGCATATATTCATGCAATTCGATACACATGCACAGTTCTATCACAAAATAGATCAAATTGTGAAAAAAATAGAAATTGTGTTTTTTGTTATTTCGATCATATATCTGGGAATTTACTACATTGAGATGGTTAGTAGATATGAAATCAATGTCTACTTGAAAATTTGACATTGTGACACTTATAAGATGGAATAAAATTTTTATAAGCATTCCATCTTATGAGTCCAACTTTATAAAATGATATATATATATATATATATATATATATATATATATATATATATATTTTGAAAAAACAAACAAAATATATAAATAAATATGTATCTGACATATATATATGTATAGATAATAAAATTTTTTTGTTAGAAAGATTCTGTACAAAAACTTATTGTATAGAGTAAAATGTGAATTTGAAAAAAAAAGGCACCTAATATTTAATATAGTGATATTTATTTATAATATATGAATTTTTACAGAGAAGAATTAAAACTTTATTACTTACAATTGGATTTTCAGTGTTTTTTACTTAGAAAAATAATTTGTTGTTTTCCCTTTTTTTAAACTTTTTTACCAGTTTCGCTTAGCTTTTCAGAAAGATTTTAACTGTTTCTATCTCCACATGTTGATGCTTATGTTTTGTGCTAATGAAAAAAAAATTAAAATCAAGGGGCATAACTGGCTATATATGTCGTTTATGGTAAGGGGAATATGGTAGAATCTATTTATGTAATGAAGTAAGTATTGAACTTGTTGATGAAAAATGTTTCCTTATTAATTCACCTTTGTTCAGTGGTTCACACTGGGAGAATAGGAAGACACTATAATTTGGCAGATTTTGTCCTTTGCATTCCTCTATATGTTGGCTAAATGATATTTTTCTGGTCGGGGGGGATCCCTATTTTGTTGGTGATGAACTGTCATCCTTTGCCAGAGTGACTGGCTGGTTTGGCAAAAGTAATGTCCATGGCAACCTTTGCATGTAATTATGTATATTAAATTCTCTGAGTCACATGAGAAATCATTTTGAATTTTGAATTTTGATCCATCTTTGAACTGAAATTCATGGCCCTCTAATAGGTAGTTGCATACCCCACAAAGTGCTTGGTTGCATTTTTTCATCTGCGAGTCTTTAATTGTGTTCTGCAGTTTTGCACTGGTCAGTATCTTTTTTAGTGATTTAGGTTGTCATTTACTTTTTATGATCGGATATTTTTGTAATAGGCTTTTCATTTTTTTGTCCTTTAGTAGGATTGGTAGATTTAATTGTATGTGTGTATAGATTTCTGTGTTCTTTGGGTTGAAAAATGAGATATAAAGAATGACCTTTTTTCTTTTTTCCCTTTGTTTCTTGGAATGTGTGGATGTTAATTTGTTTTGCTTTTTCAATACTATCGTCAACCAAACTTTGTGGGTATTTTCTCTTGATGAGTATTTTTTTCATCTCTTCAAGTCTGTGGTCTCTTGTGGTTTTGTTTGAGTACATATCCACTTGGCTAGGTTGAGTGGGATGTTGGTATGAATGTGTTTCAGGTGAGAAGATGTAAAAAGGAGATATTATTGAGAGTCAGTTGGTTTAAAGTATACATCGGTTTCTATTTTAGTCTTTGTTTTTGTTATTAATATGTCTAAAAAGGGAAGTTTTTTTTTGTTGCTGTACTCCATAATGAATTGGATGTTAGGATTTATATTATTAATACATGTTTGGAATGGGTTAAGATTATCCAGACTTTCATTCCACAGAATGAAACGCTCATCTAGATATCTTTTCCAGTTTTCATTTATGCGGCAGCTGATGTCATTCCCATAGATTTCTGAGGTTCTGTTATAGATTTTTAGCTCATGGTATCCCATGACTAGGTTGGCATATGTTGGTGCAACATTTCTCCCTATGGTTGTTTTTGATTTTGGTTTGTAAGGTGTTTCATTGAACATGAAATAATTGTTTTTTAAGATGAATTCTAGGCTTTCTATGATGAAATTTCCTTTGATATGATTTGGTAGCTCATAGGGAAACATTTCTAGCTGGCATTTTATGGCCTCTATTCTGTAGCAATGTGGGATGTTGCTAAATAAGTTCACAACATCCATTGAGACCATATAAGTATCATGGTTTATCTCATTGGGAAGATGATTCAGAAAATCTAGATCATCTCAAATGAAGCTCCGAATGTGTTTGATAAGAGGTTTCAATAGGATATCTAGAAAATTGTTTAAACGGTGTCTCTCACAAATTGGGCCATCCTATTATAGGCCTTAGTTTTAGGTTGGTTGGTGCTGGTATATCCACGCAGTTTTTGTAATATTGCATGGTTCGGTAATGAGCTTACTTTTGTGTATTTTAGGTAGTCCATGAAAATTGCTTGTTTTATATCTAAAGTTTGTAAGGTAGGCATGTTCCTTAGAAGTAAGACAGTCTTGGTATAAGTATATTAAATTTTTCATCACTTTGTGAGGTTGGTATTCTCTGGCTTCATAGTAGGTATCAACCTGTTGCATATTGTGTACAATGCTTGTATACTGTTCTGTATCCATAACAACAACTGTGCCTCCTTTCTCTGTATCTTTTATAACAATATTTTTGCCTAATTTTAGGTCATATAGTTGGTTCCATTGTTGTCTGGTGAAATTGAACTTTGTGGCATTTCCAGTTTGTCAAATGAGAAGTTAGAGATGTAATTACAGAATTCATCAAAGGCTGCATTTTTACCTTGTGGGGGTTGATAATCTTCCTTGTTTTGTACTATCGATTTATCATTGTTTTCTTTTTCTAAGAATTGTTCTTCTAGCCTGAGTCTTCTACAGAATTCTGAAACTTCATCCTTCTTTTTTGCTACATTTGGTTTTTGGGGTGTTGGTGTAAATTTTAGTCCTTTACATTGGATGTCTATTTGTGTAGAAGTTAATGATTTTTGTGAAAGGATGATTACTGTTGTTTTTTTTTTTTTTGCGGTTGTGGGCCATCCTGTGTCCATGTAGTTCTGGTTTCTCTCTAAAAAACAGTTAAGGTGAGTTCCTCTATATTGTTTCTAATGTCAGTATATTTTATGTTGCTGTATTTGTGATTATTGTGTATTTTTGCATTGTATCTGTTGTTCTGTCCTTGATACTTGTTTACGTGTTGGCTTTGGTTCAGTTTGAGGTTATTTTTATAGTTCCAATTTTGTGGTCTGTTTGCTCCAAAGTTTTACTTTCTATTTGTTGCTCTGTTGTTATTTTCTATGTGGTTGTTTCTTCTGTGGTGGTATTTTGTGAGAATGAGGAACTATGAAAAACAATTTAAA
Organism: Acanthosepion pharaonis; assembly: GCA_903632075.3. Taxonomy (NCBI): domain Eukaryota; kingdom Metazoa; phylum Mollusca; class Cephalopoda; order Sepiida; family Sepiidae; genus Acanthosepion; species Acanthosepion pharaonis. The sequence continues at coordinate 683,166 of CAHIKZ030000049.1, forward strand.
ATAGAATACAGCAAAGAAAATCCATTCTTTAAGAAAATAAAAAGTAATCACATGGAAAAACATGCCAACATCATGCTACCCCAATTTTTAAGTCATAAAAGGAAATCATACTATAGACAAAATCCAATACAAAAGCTTGACAAAAGGAAAATGAGAAATCCTCCAAGACAGCCACCATCATTCCAACAAATAAATAGACAAACAAGGGGAGATAACACTATCTTGGATGTACATAAAAAAAATTCTGGACAAAACCATATATATATATATATATATATATATATATATATATATATATATATATATATATATATATATATAGATAACTAGACTTGTTTTGAAAAACCCTTGAATTTTTATTTGCTAATCAAATCAATCTCGAGGGAAAAAAGGTTTTAAAAAAAGAAAGAGCTACAAACATGAACTTCTGCCGACAAAAAAATCGCACAGATGCAGGTCTGAAGCCCAAAGAAAAAACCCCGATACGAGTAACAACTAACTAACAAAAGAGCTCAATACAACCGTAGAGCAGACCTAGATACACCTTTCCCTGACGATCCGTTTAGGTGAAACCTAGGTAGGTTTGTCTGGCTCACTAGGTGTATCTATATATATATATATATATATATATATATATATATATATATATATATATATATATATATATATATGAATTGCCACATCTTAATCAAATGAGAGCTGCTTCCTCACCATTTGTGATGGCTTCCATCTCATTTCAGCATCCATGGCCCTAAAGATGACTCTTGAGACCAGTATTTGATTTCATAGGAATCATGCATATAGGATAGATAAACACTATTTACATTATTCGGACTATTGTCCTCATCTTTGTTGCCATATTTATCACGACGTTTCAGCCGTTGTACACTCTGGCCTTCTTCAGGTGGTTGGAATGTTGAACTAAACCCTTTATTTCGCTCGCTGGGGTCTGAAGCCAGGAATATATCCCCAACACAGACATAAGAAGATGTTTAAAGATAATCTAAAGGTTAATCTGAATGCATTGTACATGGCTGTACATCAATGGAGAGAACTGACTTTAAATCTTATAGTGGAGGCAACGCTTTGAGGATGAATGTCTTAGGAAGAGGAACTCACCCTGATTTGCCAAATAATATGCAGTGTTGGAAATGTAGTGTGTGTAAATGCATACTGTTGTCAAGGACAGGTTATGTAAACCATCTGAAAGGTCATAACAGCCAGAAGCAAGCCAACTATGTCAACCTCATCATTCTGCGAACAATACCTGTGTTGTTTACAACAAGGTTTTCAGATCATCAACTGAACTGAGATGGTACACAGGAGAGTTGTGGGACATGCAAATCCAATCAACCCAATCAAGAATACAGAGTTTATTTATCCTTCAGTATCTGTCTATATTTCTGAGATGAGGTATTATGTACACTATTATTTGGACTATTGTCCTCATCTTTGTTGCCATATTTATCACAACGTTTTGGCCGTTGTATTGTCTGGCCTTCTTCAGGTGGTTGGAATGTTGAACTGAACCATTTATTTCGCTCACTGGGGCAGACTGTTCTAGCTTCCTGTGCCATGTCTAATGGATGCAGGTTATCAGTTATCTCCTGTTAATTCCCCTCTCCAAGTTCACTGCCTTAATCAGATATTGAACTCACACTCTTTGGGTCCTGTCACTGATCTAACTAACGCCTTTCTCCACTGTCCTTGAGGACATCTGTGTATGAATTTCTGGGTATTATAAAGCTAATGTCTTCAGTAATCATTTTTTTACCAGTGCTCATATATATATATATATTGAGAGAGAGAGAGAGAGAGAGAGAGAGAGAGAGAGAGAGAGAGAGAGAGAGAGATGTTTCATTGAATAATTTAGACAAGTTTTGTCTATTCATTTTCAATTGGATCCTTTCATATTCATGGACAAAAATGTCTAAATTATTCAATGAAACATGACTCAATGAAAACGTGCAGCCAAAATATATACAATAAAATATATATATATATATATATATATATACACACATGATAATTTGCATGTAAAGATGTTTCATATGGAAAAACTTCATCTATATATTCTCTCTCTCTCTCTCTCACACACACACACACACACACACACACATATATATATATATATATATATATATATATATATATTATTACAGAACATTAAATTAACATTAGTAGGTAAACATGTTTGAGTTGACATCTTTGTACCCATGTACAAACACATGTATCCACTAAAAATGAATAATGTTTATATTAATAAGATATATATGCATGCATATATGTATGTGAATAATTATTTTCAGAAGAATGTCATCCTTTCATTGATCACTGCACAACAATGTGCATGTATATCGATCTTCAGCTCAGCCTCAATATATATTTGGGAATCTGATAGCCTGCTAACCCTATTCTCAAAACATGTCCTGCCCATCACATCTGATTGAAGATTATTATTTTCAATGCTATTTCATTCAAATCTTTGAAGGACAACAGTGTCTGGAACCAAAGACTGCCATTTAATGTTAAGGATGCATGTGAGATATATATATATATATATATATATATATATATATATATATATATATATATATATTCAGACATATGAGGCTTAATCTGAAAGTAAAGATTCCTATGATGTTGTCATACAATATCAAAAATGGATATTGGTGTGAATGTTTCACTGACTCAGAGATATTGCATATAACTTTCAAAATCATATGATCTGGAAATGAACAATCTTTTATATAATTTATATTATATTATAGTTAGTCTCATTCATCAGATCAGTACTAGTAGTGTTGATACAAAATTGCAATTTTTGTAGGGATGTTATAACATGCATATATTAGAATTTTGAATATATATATATATATATAAATGTATATAAAAAAAGGCCAGGAAACTACTGTGCCAAAGACAGATATATAAAAAGTGCTCAATGCACTATTCAAAAAATTGAACTTGCAGAGCAGGGTAGTACTATAAAAAGATGAAATGGTTTTACCCTTCTGTACAACCTGGGTTTCAACCATGAGGTTTCATCAGGTCGCTGGGCAAATTTGAACAGAAGGGTAAAATATTTTCATCTTTTTATAGTACTTTATAGTACTTTATATATATATATATATATATATATATATATATATATAATGGACTCTCATGTTGGTTTTGACGTATGAGGATCTGACAGCTTAATTGATTCAGTTATGAAATTTTGTGTGATAATCTTAAGTGGCACTTAAGAACCACTAGTGATTTACAAAGGCGGCCACATATGGAGCAAGAGTGGGGATTGTGAGATGAGATCACTGTTAGATTGGCTGACCATTTAGATCTTGCTCTCGCTTCTTGAAGATGATTCAGACAAACAAATTGAAAACTGCTGAGTCCACTAAAACATGTTGATCTCCATTCTACCAGCTCCAAGGCTAAGCACTCAAGGGTGTTATGTGGTATATTGACAGCTGACAGTTTGCTTTTCAGTTTGTCTTTGTATCTTAGCCATGGGCGTCCTACATTCCTGTAGCCCTGATCTAAATGGCTGTACATTAGGATCTTGGGTATCCTGTCATCAGACATTCTCAAGACATGACCAGTCCACTGTTATTGAGAATGTATGAGAAAAGTCTCGATTCCTCCATTATTAAACCTGTTAGACAGGTCTACGTTAGATGTTCTATCTTGAAGGTTAACTCCACAGATTGCACACAGACAGCTTTTATGGCGTATATGGTACCTGTATGGAGTCCATGACTCTGATCCGTACAAAAGGATGGCAAGTACAACAGCTCTGTAAACCCGAATCTTCGTATCCAATCGAATACTCCGCTCATTCCGCAAGCGATGGCAAAGTTTGCAAAAAACACTGGTAGCCTTAGCAATCCGATGCATAATTTCATCATCTAAAGTTCCACTGTAGTTGACTTTGCTACCAAGATGAAAGGTGAAAGACTTTACATACTTCAGGGCTTTGTCTTCTACTTTCAATGGTCTCTCTGGAAATTTGTAGACTGGTGTTTTTTGTTTCTCACCACAAAATTGCTTCGGAGTAAGATAAGGTTGATGCACTACTTCAGTTTTCTTTATGCTAAGTGTAAGACCAAAGGCTTTACATGCAGCAGAGAAACGATTTATTAGATGTTGGGCCTCCTCAAAGGATTTCGCAACAAGAGCAGCAGCATCAGCAAAACAACATTTGAAGCGCTGATGATTGAAGAGACCACCATTTGTTGGATACTGAAACTTGACTCCACTCTCTGTGTCTGCGAATGCATATTTCAGCATCACCGAGAAGAAAAGGGCAAAAAGGACAGGGGCCATGACACAACCTTGCTTGGTGCCATTTGTGACATCAAAAGATTCTGACATCATACCATCAGATACGATATTAGCTTTCATTCCTTCATGAAAGGAAATAATGACCTTTAGCATCTTTTCAGGGATGTCGAGTTTCCTCAAGGCTTGACAAAGAGCCTCTCGATTCACAGTGCCAAAGGCCTTCGTCAAGTCCACAAACACCATGTACAACACCTGGTTTTTCTCGCGAACCTTCTCTGCAACTTGATGAAGAGAAAATATCATGTCAGTGGTGCCACGACCCGACCGAAAACCACACTGCAATTCATGATAGATGTCGTCAACAAGGTGTATATTGATTCTGTTTAGAATCAGTTTATCTAGGATTTTGTCTGCAATTGAAAGTAGTGATATCCCCCGATGATTATCACAGAAACACCTGGAACCCTTGTTTTTGTAGAGGTGTTTGATAGAGGCGTCTTTATAATCCAATGGGACACAGCATGTCTTCCATATCTCCACGAAAAGGAGAATGTAACTTTTCTACCAACTTTTGGTCACCATGCTTATACACTTCGGGTGGAATAGAATCCATAGGAGTAGGTGATTTTCCAGATGAGGTTTGCTTGATGGAGTCACTTACCTCTTGATAGGTAGGTTCAAAAGACAACTCCGGAATTTCTGGATTTTACTCAATTGATGTGATGGTTTCTTTATCAGTAACCGAAGTGGTGTTTAACACAGTTTCGAAATGCTCTTTCCAGCGATCTAAAATATCTGACTTATCAATCAAGAGAGTTTCACCATCTGCTGTGGAGATTGGAGCAACACCACTATTTCTGAGGACCGAAAATGCTCTTGAGGCCAGCATAGAAAGCCTTTAGATCATTTCTCTGAAACTTCTTGGAGTTCAGTGGCCTTTTCAGACCATCAACTCTCTTTCATGGCTCTGAGAGCTCGTTGAACCTGACTTTTGCACTTCTTGTAAGCGATCTTCTTATCGGACGAGTCCTCAATCCATGCTTTATGAGAAGAGAGCAATTGATCTATAAGCTGCTGAACTTCTTTATTATTGTCATCAAACCAGTCTCGATGTTTATGATGTGGTAGGCTGAGAACCTCCAAGGATGTAGTATATATTGCATACAGAGAGCCTTCCAAGATGATTCGATATCATTGGTAATGTTTACAGAATCAAGTTTGTCAGAGAGCTCAATTTTCGTTTCAGCCGATTTAAGAGGCAGTACGTTAATGCGCTTGGGCACTGTAGATTTTATAATCCTTCGCTTTTGCAGATGCAGTGTAGCTTTAATCCGAAGTAGGGCGTAATCTGACAGGTAGCATGTTGTGTGGAATGAACGCGTTATCTTAAAATTTTTTATGTCCCGTCTTTTGGTGATGACGTAGTCTATCAGATGCCAGTCTTTCGAACGAGGATGCATCCACATGGTCTGGGTTGTTGGTAGAAGGTATTAGTAATAGTAAGGTCAAATTCTTTGCAGATAGTGAGAAGGCGTAATCCATTAGAATTCACATGACCAATACCATGGTGACCTAAAACGCCCTTCTAAGAATGATAATCATTGCCAACACGAGCATTGAATTCACTTGTAAGGATTAATTTATCCTTATGTTGGACTTTGGAGATGACATCCCGAAAGAGATTGTAAAAATCATCTTTTTCTTGATCTGAACTACCTAAGGTTGGCACGTAGCAGCTAACCATCGTCACACGGGTGTTGCCCTCCATATTGAGGGTTAATGCCATTATACGATCTGATACACGTTTAGGTAAGGAAGGCAATGAGCTAGCAAGGTCTGACTTGATGGCAAAGACTGGCGTGGCACTTTCTCAGTCTTGCCAGCCCATAAAAACACATATCCATCTTTTTCTTCCCTAAGCTGAGAATTACCAGCCAGACGTGTTTCACTAATGTCTGCTATGTCGATGTTATATTTCTTCAACTCTGGAGAAACATGAGCTGTTTTACGCTCTGGTGCAGAATCATTGACCTGAAGAGTGCGAACATTCTAGGATCCAAAATGGAACTTCTTATATTTCTTTTGATCGTTCTTGCTGTTTCGACTGCTTTATTGGATAACCAGACAGTTGCAGCGGGCTGACAAGTTTCTGTGTGAGCAAGCAATGTTTAGGGCTCCTTTTATCGTAATAAGGAAAGCGATGCAAATCCTAAATAGGGCTACTTTGTCACCGATGGAGGACACGGAAATCACAATTGCTCATGGGTTTGTGAAAGAATGGCCATCACCCATCTGTCTGCCACTGTGTAGAGCTCCAGTAATATCCTTTACCTGACCCCGTCGCCTTCACTTTCTCGCCAGCGGACCTTGAACTGTGTGGATAAGAATGAATGAATCAAGGTAAACCGCCAGAAAACCCACACAAGTGATTTGATTAAAGTGGTGAAGGCTTGTGCAGAACCATCCACACTTTTCGGAACTATTGATACACTCAGTCGGTGCAAATAAATGCCACAGACGAAGCAGACAATATACCTCAGACTTTTCGTGTAAGAGTTTTTCCATCTCCTAGACCAGTCGTGTTCTATAACACTAAAGAGCTTGGTCAGCCCTGGTAGGCACTATTTGCCCATAGCTGGGACCCTAACAGGTGCTACCACCCTGGGTAAGGCGGACCTGGGAACAACAGTAATTAAAAGGTGGTTCCACGCTCCTCAAATTCTCCAATCTCCCGATGAGAAGACTTGTCATACCCAGGACATTACGTGAGAGATTTAGAGGATGGGTGAAGACCAGTGCTGCCCGTTACCCTTAAAAATAAGGTACAGTAGACGAGCAATGAAGGTACTACTTTTACGCAATGCTCCCTAAACATATAAATTTTTTTTTTTTACATTGGATATCGGAGTAAACAGCTCGAAATTAAATGTGTCACTGTCAATTATTGCTATATATTTTGATAAAATAAAATAAAGAAATACAGTGTAACCCGGATGTAAGAGAGTTGCCGGGACCGGAGAAGAAGTCTCTTATATCCGGGTTTCCCTTATATCCGGGTTTGGTCTATTTTGTTTAGGTAAGTATGGGCTCTAATTTGGGGCCAGTGAAAATCTCTCTTATATTCGGGTTTCTCTTATATCCGGGTTTCTTATATCCGGGTTACACCGTATAAGATTATTATTAGAATATTTTATAATAATTATTATAAATGTTGATGTTTTTATGTGTATGTGTGTGTGTATATTATAAATTATTATAAATTATAAAGTATAAGAGAAATTTATTATTATTATTATTATTATTGTTGTTGTTGCTTAAAAAAATTTGAACGATGATAAAAATAGAACAAATTGACTAGCAGTAAAAACGAAAAATATAACGTTATAAGTTAACTGGTGACGCATTTACAATAAAATTGAAATTACGTTACTTTGCAAATAAAAAAAATAAGAAAATGTAAAGAATTAAAAATCATACTAAAATGTTATAAAAGAAACTTTGAATATTAATAAAAAAAAAAGAGAATCGGGGATAATGAGACAGGAGTCAAAGATAAACAAAATAAACATTAAAAAAATGATTTCCACTAATTCCGAAAATTACAACCACTTTCGTAAAAGCAACAACAGATAAATAAATGTTACGCTTAAATTAAAATTATTCATGATACTAATAATTAGTCTAACAAATAAAATACAGCGAGAAATTTCACTAGCGAAACAATGATTGTTTTAAAATAAAAAAAGATAGAAAGAAAAGAAAAAACAAAAAAAGCAAAAATCATTGTATACTACGACTAAAGATAGGTAAAAACATGTACAAAAAATATAAAATACAATACTGTAAATGAATAACATAAATATAAGAATAATGTATGATTAAAATTTAAAAATAAAAAAAAACGATCGAGACTTTCCTTAACATCGCTTTCTTAGAACAATAAAAAAACAAAACAAAAAAACACATCCGTTTACTCCGACATCAGATTAATAGTTAATAATTGTATTATGGTCTGTTGCTAATACTGAGCACTTTGAAATTCCGAAAACTTAATATTTAATAATATATCATTATATTATAATACTTAAATATTCTTTGACTGACAACATTTCTGGTTTTATACTATCTTTGTTATTGTTTTATGCTAATATTCACCCAGTGCAATATTTTTTATTTTATAAATTTGAAATTGATTGATGACTATACAAGTTCATGACTGAAAAGTTCCTGGCCCAATAAAGAATCCATTCGAAAAAAAATTCTGATGTTTGGTTATTTGATCAAATTTTGTGAAGTAGGCTAAGCCTTGACTTTTCAATACCCCCATATAAATATAGATGTATTTCAAATTTATACATACATATATATGTAAGTATCAGTTATCTATCATTTGTTTGTGCATCTATACAATAATGGCATACAAAAACATTAACAGAACAAATTGGTCAATTTTTTCATCTATCAATTTAGTCATTACTGACTATGTTTTGTTGGACATTTACATTTCTCTTGAGATCACTTCAACAGAAAATAGGAAGATCTTATTTTCTCTTGATCTTTTAGAAAAACTATTTTTTGGAGATATGTATATGTAAGTATTAGTATATGTATATGCGTATATACCGATGTATATCGATACATGTGTATGTGGTTATATATGTAATTGTACTTGTATATGAATGCATGTGTAGGTGGTTTTATGTAAACATGTATGTGGTGTGTGTAAGAAAAAACAGTCAATTTTTTTACTATTACGTTCAAATCTTACTCCATCTTGATTTGAAATTTAAACTTTAATTAAGAAATATTACCCATCTAAAAATAGCTACAAATTTAAATTTATATACTCAAACTGATAAAGATTTTACCTTCACAGTATTAATATATTACTATTAAAAATGTTTTTATTAATATGATATTCGGCTTAAATCCCTAACTTATTTGTGGAGAAGTTGAATATTTAAATAGCTAACAAGCATTAAATTTAATTTCTTTGTAGAGTTTTTTAAACATTTAAATTACTATCAAACGTTAAAATCTGTTTTTATCTAAATTGCTAAAGTTATACCGCCCTTCTCCTTCCTCCAAAAACCCTACGTACATCTCTTATCTCTTATCTCTTTACTTCCCCCTTTTTTCTTTTCCCCTTTTTTCTTTTTTTTTTTCCCATATCATTTCCGTTAAGTTGACCGATTAAAGATGAAATGTCTGATCCTTAACTACTCCTTCCTCAATATTACGTATTGTAATAAAAAGAAATATAAAGATAAATTTTAAACTCTCCCTTCCCTCTCTAAACTCGACTATTTCTCTCACACCATTCCCCATCACCCTCTAATTCAACTTATATAAGCTTAATACTGCCCGTCAAAGGTGTAAATTCATTTTTCGTTTCACCTTTGAAAGTGAAGTCTGAAGATCCAGAGAAAAATAAAATTCTCTGGTGAAATAAATTATTACAATGGAGCCTTAATGTGGTCTGTTTTTCATTTAAATTAAATTATTCACTCTGACTTAACATTGAGCTCTCAGGATTTCATCCTCCTTCGGATTATCCATACGGATTACCAAGATTATATATATATATATATATATATATATATATATATATATATATATATAATTAATTAATTAATTAATTAATATCAAACACTTAAAATTCCATAGGTAATAATTTTTATTTCATTCATCAGACCTCTAGACCCACCAAAAATTGGGGTGGGGGCTAGAGATCTGATGAATGAGACTAACTATAATATAATATAAATTATATAAAAGATTGTTCATTTCCAGATCATATGATTTTGAAAGTTATATGCAATATCTCTGAGTCAGTGAAACATTCACACCAATATCAATTTTTGATATTGTATGACAACATCATAGGAATCTTTACTTTCAGATTAAGCCTCATATTTCTGAATATATATATATATATATATATATATATATATATATATATATATACATACATACATATACATATATATATATATATATATATATATATATATATATATATATATATATATATATATATATATATGCATCCTTAACATTAAATGGCAGTCTTTGGTTCCATACACTGTTGTCCTTCAAAGATTTGAATGAAATAGCATTGAAAATAATAATCTTCAATCAGATGTGATGGGCAGGACATGTTTTGAGAATAGGGTTAGCAGGCTATCAGATTCCCAAATATATATTGAGGCTGAGCTGAAGATCGATATACATGCACATTGTTGTGCAGTGATCAATGAAAGGATGACATTCTTCTGAAAATAATTATTCACATACATATATGCATGCATATATATCTTATTAATATAAACATTATTCATTTTTAGTGGATACATGTGTTTGTACATGGGTACAAGGATGTCAACTCAAACATGTTTACCTACTAATGTTAATTTAATGTTCTGTAATAATATATATATATATATATATATATATGTGTGTGTGTGTGTGTGTGTTTATGTGTATATGAGAGAGAGAATATATAGATAGTTTTTCCATGTGAAACATCTTTACATACAAATTATCATGTGTGTGTTTATATATATATATATATATATATATATATATATATATATATATATATATATATATATATATATATATATATATATATATATATATATATATATATATATATATATATATATTGCATATATCTATTGTATATATTTTGGCTGCATGTTTTCCTTGAGTCATGTTTCATTAAATAATTTAGACAGTTTTGTCCGTGAATATGAAAGGATCCAATTGAAAATAAATAGACAAAACTTGTCAAAATTATTCAATGAAACATGTCTTTCTCTCTCTCTCTCTCTCTCTCTCTCTCTCTCTCTCAATATATATATATATATATATATATATATATATATATATAAAGTATCATAACCATTACTTTTCAGCTTTTGAAATTTTCTGAAAGACAAACACTTCCATTCCAGAAATCATCCTCATATCTTTTCACACTTTTTTGTTTAAAGCATCCAAATGGAAATAACTGTTGAAGAGGGGTAAAGTGTTGAATAAAATTATAATCTTAATAATGTTCTATATTTGAAGCATAAATGAAAATGACTCTGAAAATATTCCCATAATACTACATAAAAATCAACAGATTTTATTTTCAAAATGTTCCTTGGTGTTTGAATTCAGAAATTGTTTTATTAAGGTATACAATAACATGCAAAGTTTACTGGATTAACCTAGGGAAACCTTTGACCAAAAGTTTGTAATAATAACAATGAAGATGGGGATATTAGTCCTCTTGCATTATTTAGAAATTATAAATATTAGGAAGACTGAAGAGTTTACTGGCCAAAACAATCATCAAAAAATAAACTATAAGGATACAGATCACACTTGTAATAATAATAATAATAATAAGAAGAAGAAGAAAACAACAAAAATGCAGATTCTAGTCTGAATAATTCATGAAAAATAATACACTATCTTAGAATTTCAGACAATATTTTCCATTTAGAAGAGACAGCATATTCAACCAATCTTGCAATTAATATTCACCATTAGCACATGATGCACAAAGTAATGTTTCAAATTGTTCTCAAGATAAAAAGTATAAAAGCAGAGAAATACTTTATATTTATAGTTACATGATTGGTAATTGCCTTTGTAATTTGAACTTTCTTGAATCAGCTGACCTTTTAGGATATAGGATCTTTGAACAAATTTCAATAGAATTGAGAGAAAAGTATGCTATCTTTTCTCAGATTCTATCTCCTTCAAGTTGACTAAATAGTCTTAATGCCTCATTGCATAAATATCAAAGCCTTGTGCCTTTCATCTTGGCTGGCTCTAAAATATAATCGCTTGCTTCAAAGAAGCTGGATGTCCCAAGAGAAACCAATATTAAGTGGATATCTGACCCAGGGAAAATGTTCTGCAGAGTTTATGTCTTTCAACAAACCATTTAATGGCCAACAAAATAAATTTGATACAATAAACCATTTTTGATTCTCATAACTCATAACACTCAGAGGTTTTAGAAGGAAAAAAAAATGAAACAAAAACATTTATTAATCAATGATTACCTTAATTTCTAATCAATGAACAGTTTCCTCGTTTATTGATAATAATTACTAGTTTGTTACTTGTGGCTTTCTGAAGGAAAAATTGATTCTGGCTTATGGGGAATAGCCTATTTCAGCAGACGAAGATATCGGTCGTCTGTCTTATCGACTCCAGTGTGAACTCTTATTATTTGCTCTGTAATAATAAATACATTGAGCTCTTTTTGTGGTTTAGCTTTAATATTTTATATTACTAGGATCCACTTGGATTATATACCAACTGATTTTTTACCTTAACTCTCTCTCTCTCTCTCTCTCTCTCTATATATATATATATATATATATATATATATTATATTTATTGAAATATGTAAAAATCGCTACACAATAGCAGTCGTATTTTGACTCATACAAATGCGTCTGCTCAGGCAAATGTAAATTACTAGCGAATGGATGATTAATTTGGTTTCAAAATACATCCCCTTTTTCAGAAAAAAGTCAGAAGTCTTGTTGGCTTTACACTGATCAACCAATCGAATATAACCTACGTTCAATTCAAAGTGAGCGAAAAAGAAAAAAATGAAAAATTCTTAGCACCAGACATTAAATTAAAAACTGATACAGATGCTTACGTTAAGTGTATACATGTCAGACGGTCAACTTTCCCAAGAAATAAAATCAGAGGGGTAGAGAGTTAATTTAATTCAATTCAAACTTTTTATATGCTTTGTGGATTTCCTACATAAAATTTATTTTGTAGTTGATAGATAACAAGCTTCTTTAAGAAACTAGTAAATAATTCAAATGTATAGAATTATTTAGCAATTTAATATGCAACTGTTAAATAAAGATCATCCATATAAGATATAAATAATACCAACTAATCAATGTAAGATGTCAAAAATACTAACTACCAATACATCCATATAAGATGTTAATAATACTAACAGGAGATTAATACAGAACGATATTAAATCCAAATTAATCTTACAAATAGAAAAATAAGCCATATATGGTGCAACACAGTTCAACTAAAATATAAGCAAAACTATTATCAACTTCCAAAATTTAACTAAATTGTAAGATAAAAGATAGTCTATGTCTACAATTTACCGTTAATCTTATAAATCGTCCCCTATTCCGTCATCCATGAAATAAAAATAATTGTTTGTACGGAAAATAAGGATCTGCGTACATCAAATCATCTTTAAAGCTTCTGACAGCAGAAGAATTATCATTGAACTTTTAAAAGGTAAGTTTAAACATTAATTCAATACTTAAATGCAATGATCAATTTTGAGACCTTCTGTAGTTTATTGATGTCTATCACATCTACTCTCCCCTAGCTGTTGGGATGATGACCAAACCAAGAGGAGCTAGCTTATATGCCACTCGATTGGGCGTCTTTTAAGCTAGTTTATAATAAAACGTGCGCTGCAATTTTGGATACAAAAGGAAAATAAAAGTTACTCCCCTTGAACCACGAAAGCAGTGATAATGGCCAGTATAATATATTAATATATATTTTTAACCTCACATAATCTGGCAACACTGAATCTGAGCTCAACAAAAATTGTTCCCTGCACTTAACTTTTCTAAGGCTTTTGAATGAGCTATGAATCATTGAAATCTGACCAGTGGGAGCGGATGAGTTGCTTGAACACACACACTGTATATATATATATATATATATATATATATATATATATATATATATATATATACCAACAATGGACTTTTTAGGTTTTTCCTAATTGTTATTATAATTAGATCTGTATCATGCATTGAGCTCTTATATAGACTAAAAGTCCACTATGCAATAATCCCTAACAATTTGATATTATATATATATATATATATATATATATATATATATATATATATATGAATTCTGATGCCAGAGTAAATGGATGTGCTATTTTCGTTGCTAAAAGAAAGCGTTGTTAAGGAAAGTCTTGATTGTTTTTAATCATCTGTTATTCTTATATTTTTCTGGTTTGTTATAATAATAGTTATGTTATTATTCATTTTACAGTATTTAATATATAAGGACATTTAATTATGTATTGTATTTGTTCGTAGTATGGATTAATCGAACCTTTTTATATTTAAGCGTAACATTTATTTTTCTGTTGTTGTTTTTTCGAAATTGGTCGTAATTTCCGAAATTAGTGGAAAGCCTTTTTGTAATGTTTATTTTTGACTAGTGGCTCATTATTGCCGATTTCTTTATCTGTTATTATTTATATTTAAAAATTCTTTTAAAACAAAATTTGGTATGAATTTTATTACTTTTTACAAACATTTTCTTATTTATTAATTGTAAAGTAACATAATTCCCAGTTATAACATTGATGCTCATGTTCAACGTCTCATTGAGAAGATTCACGATTTGTATAAAATATTAATGAACAACAAAAATTATCCAGTAAAAAAGCGCATATATAAGCAATGTAAATGGAAAGTGCAAAATGCTCTCAGAAAAATGTTGGTCTACTAAGGCCGTGGAAATCCAGGCGGCAGCTGACAGAAAAGATCTCAAAGCATTCTATAAAGGCTTTAAAAAGGTGTACGACCCACAAAGAAATGGAATTTAATCTGTTCTGTCGTCTGACGGTAACACACTCCACACACACAAGAAGGAAGGAAATTATATCACAGTGGAAAGAACACTTTGAAAGTGTCCTTAATTCTACCTCTGCCATCGATGACAACATTATTGCTTCAATTCATCAGTGACCAGAAATTTCCCAGTTGTCGCCTGAGCCATGCCTAAAGGAAATCCAGGATTCTATCAAGGAATTGTCCTCGAACAAAGCCCCTGGAAAAGATGCTATTCCCCACGAAATTTTTAAATATGGTGGGAAGACTCTGGTTAAGAAACTACTTGAGCTTTTTAAAGTCATATGGAAGGTTGGTTCTGTTCTACAGGACTACAAAGATGCTTGCATAAATCTGTTCAAGAACAAATGCAAAAAGGTTGTATGTGATAATTTCCATGGCATTGCACTTCTAAGTATCGCTGGCAAAATCCTTGCTCAACAGAATAATCAAATATCTCATTGACGACATCTATCCCAAATTTCAGTGTGGTTTTTGTTCAGGTCGGGGAACCATCGATATGATCTTTTCAATTCGTCAGGTTGCTGAGAAAATTCACGAGAAGAACCATGAATTCTATACCATCTTTATTGATCTGACCAAAGAGTTTGACACTGTAAACAGGGGTGCCCTTTGGAAAGTACTCAAAAAGCTTGGCATACCTGAAAGTATACTAAATGTCATCATCTCATTTCACGAAGGAATGAAAGCATCTGTTCTACCTAATGGAGAGTTTTCAGAAACCTTTGATATAAGAAATGGCACAAAACAAGATTGTATCATGGCTACTGTACTTTTCACTCTTTTCTTTTTCGTCATTCTGTACCATGCTTTTAGTGATCTTGACATGGGTGTAAAATTTGAATTCCACACAAATGGCAGCCTCTTTAACCATAAGCATTTTAAATCAAAATTGCAGACTCGAGCAAGCATTATTCATGAACTTTTATTTTCTGATGATACTGTCATCATGGCCACCTCAATCAAAGAAGCTCAAGCACTTGTCAATCATTTTTCTACCACTTGCAATGCATTTGGATTAACTATAAGTATAAAGAAAACTGAAGATGTCCATCAACCAAGGCCTACACGTAAGCAGATCAGGGGTATAAAACAAAAGCCACCTGCCTATACCTTTCCACTTGTTCCCATTACTGTTGGTGACAGTATGTGAAATCATTCTTGTACTTAGGAAGCAAAGTCAATTCAAGTACCTCTTTGGATGACAAGATAGTTAACTGAAGATCAAAGGCAACCAATGCATTTGGGAAGCTTAAGCATCACCTATGTGATGTTTGTGGGATTTCACTGAAAATGAAAATCAGTGTCTATCGAGCAGTCATTTTCACCACATTTCTTTATGGGTCAGAATCATGGACGCCATACAGGAGGTGCACATCAATCAACTTGATGCTTTTCATAAACACTGTCTTTGTTCAATACACAGCAGGACAAAATCTCTACCCCTGATCTTTTCATTAAATGTAGTGTCGGTGGTATTGAATCCTTTCGGATGTAATCACGGTTCAGATGGACTGGTCATGTCATCAGAATAAGTGATGATCAGATGCCGAAAATCTTCATATATAGCCAACTGTTTCATGGTAATCATAATGTAGGCCATCCTTCATTATGCTTCAAGGACAAACTTAAATACAATTTAAATGCTGCAAAGATCCCTATAGAGGAGTTTGAACTTGCTGTTGAAAACCGAGTAAACTGGAGAAACACCTGCTACCAAGGTATAACTAACTTTGAAAAGAATTGTTTCAACCATCTGAGAGAATCAAGAACCAACACTAAATTTCAGGCTAATACATCAGCCCATGTGACAGTCAACCCTTCAGCATGTCCCTCATGTAGACTTGTTTGCAAATCCCATGCAGGATTGTTGACTCGTACAAAACAAAAGCATAAAAACTGAACTAACTGAAAGACACTCATATGTCCATCATATATATATATATATATATATATATATATATATATATATATATATATATTAAAAGAGATGTATGCATATATGGCTG
Source organism: Acanthosepion pharaonis (assembly GCA_903632075.3). NCBI lineage: Eukaryota > Metazoa > Mollusca > Cephalopoda > Sepiida > Sepiidae > Acanthosepion > Acanthosepion pharaonis. Next base: position 700,126 of record CAHIKZ030000049.1, read on the forward strand.
AATACATCCACAAAAACACATGTTTTCAAAACAAGTCAAATGTACCATTATATAAATTTTTGAATATTTGAAATGAAAGACAGTCATAAGATCTAAGCGTCACCAATAATAACCAGCAATATTTACCTGATAAAATTCCTTTGGTAGCATGACATGTCTAAATATGGTTTAAGAAATCAAACCTTTATAGATAACCTTTCATGATTGCTCTGATTAAAATGGGTGTATTAATATTTTCCGATTTATAATCTTCTTTTAAAGATAATTATATTATTTATAATTTACATAATTAATATAAGTTTATATCAATGTAATCTAAGTAATAAATACAAAATATTTTCCATCTACATTCAACGAAGACTTTGTCTTCAGTAACGGAAACACCTGGTTGGTGATATTCTTTGTCAGGAGGTAAAAATAGAATCAGTGAACTGAGTTCAATTTCTGGGTGAGACACTTGACAAAAAGGTCTCAATACTGGTCTGTCATAATGAAAAAGCAAGTGCAGAAAAGTTATGGATTTTTCTCTACTGCTGGTAGCATATAAACCAGTATTGCTTGTCAAAATATACTCAGAAGACAAAGGCACTACCAGTTATAAACATATCTTGCCTTCTGGGATGCCATAATGAACAAAAATTGCACACCACCCTAAAACAACCTGCAGAGTAGGAGACCCCAACCAAGCAACTTATTCTTTATTTTAGAAAATATTTCAGTCTTTCTTTGAGTAAAAGTGGAAATGATTTTACAAGTTGTGAAATTCTGAACGATGAATTTCTTTTGGTTCATTTAGGAATAAAACAATTTGACATCCCAAAGATAATTTCCCTCATGGGAAAATAAAAATGCAGAAAGAGATGGAAGGAACATTTTTATTTAAATATTACAGTTTTAAAAATGTTTAAGCAAAATTTGAAAAAGGACAAAATAGCAGAAAAAAATGGTGCATTCTTGAAATTCTGAATAGTCATATCTGATTATTTCATTCTGTTCAAAATGGAAGAGAAATTTATGGAACATTTTCTTAGGGGATTTGGGAGAAATAGTGATAAGGAGCACAATTTTACACAGGATGACACAAAGAATAATAATAATAATGATGATGACTTTCATGAAAATAAAAATAACAACATCAATGAAGAAAAAAAAAAAAAATATATATATATATATATATATATATATATATATATATATATATATATATAAACTTTCACAAATATCATACCAATCTTGTCCTGATGATGCCAGTATCAATAACTGAAAATGCTTAAGTTTTTGATAAAATGTCTGTTTCACTTGAGACATTATCTTTGGAGAGCCATCTAAAATTATGAAAAGAATAAAACTATCTTTGTTGAAACATCTTGGTCTGTCATATTTAATGAAAAATGAGAAGATCTTATTTTGGTTTGCTCCAATCTATCTACCTTTTGAAAAAAAACATATTACTTTGTTTTGTTACTATCTCAGATATTTAATCTATCTGAATATATTTTAGAGTGTGTATATATCATATATCCAGTTATGATGTCATTTTCATGTTTGTTCTAAAAAGTATCATCTTTCAGAGTAACAAAAACAATACTGCTACTGATAATGATGATGACAAGAGGAGAAGGTGGAAGACGGGCCAACCCCCTCCCTGAAAAGAACATTTCATAATGAAATTGAGAGTACTATTAATTTTGTATACCCCTTCATTAGTTTTCATTGTGGCAGGAAGTTTGTTGTAAGGTAGTTGGGTAGAGACAGAAGCACTCAACTCAGCCTCAGGGATCTCTTATTTGTACACTTTGTCAATTGTTCTACAATGGCCCAGTTTAGGTATTGTGCACTCCAAACTCAGAAAACTTTGCTTTAGTCCAATCAGAAAGCACATTTATTCCATTGTCAGTGGAAGCACCAATGGCATTTCTTTTTGCAAATGAGCCCACAGCTGTAGGATGTATTTATTAACAAATGACTCTAGAAAGACGTGTATGCTGATATTCTTAAAGAGGAGAATTGAAAGACTTTGGTATTGTCTGCAGAATGTGTCCATTTGTACCACACAATAGTGGAAAAACATTTTTAGTTGAAAGACTTTTTCTAAAGGAGATTTAGTTTGCTGGAGATTGTAGTTGATTGTTCATATTTGGGTGATGGACTGGGATAGAGTTGAACAGACTAAAAAGATAGATGGAAAAATTGATATTTGCAGATTCAGGTAAAAGCATACTGAGATGGCCAGCCCCTATCAAGGTTGTAAAAGGTGTAGCAGTTTCTTATCTTTTATTGTTACTATTACCTGAGCAGTAAGGTTTACATTAAGTGTTCAGTAATTCATTCTCTTCTCTGTCCATCATCATGGCATGCCAGAAATAAGATATTTTTTATCAAGATAACTCATAATAGAACAAAACACAGGAAGAAATGGATTCATACCTTTTCATAAGGTCATTAGTTCAAAGTTAGCTGATTTAGTTTTCTATAAAGATAACCATTATGTTATCTCAAAACTGTTATGAGGAGTAGGAAGTATACTGAGAAAGAGATTGACATGTATTTTCTGGGTTTAGTCTGGAATATGGCTACAATCGTGGAGCATGAAGTGAGGATCAACATCAATATACAGATGTGATGGCCTATGAGACTATAGCCTGTTAACCATTGTTTTTTGATAGATTGATAGAGTTTTGAAGAGACTGATAATGTAAGACATGTACAACAATAGATTTATATATAAATAGATATGAAATGATTTAGAAACAAAAACAGATTGAAACAGACTGAAAGAAAAAGAGATTTAGATAACTATAAAGAAACAAAGACAGTTTACTCCTAAAAGAGAAGAATACTGAAGTGTCAAAATATTATAGACAATGACTTTATGTGCAGCACCTCCCTTCATTTGAATATGGTATGTTTTCTAAGTGATGCTGGAGTCATTGCATAGGTATATCTATCTAGACACATAATCTATAAGCATTCTCCTCCATATATAAACTTCACTTATTTCCTGAAAGTGCTGGAATCATGATCTGTCTGACTAGACACCATAGCACTAATCCATGGTGATCATCTCTGACCCTGGCAAGGTGTACTAACTGATGTGAAGGTGTATAATAATAGTACAATTTATAGTTGAACAGTACCAGTTTAGCTTACTGATAGGTGGCTACTAGCTTTGCCAGTCACAAGTGGTCATCATTTTGTATCACCTGTGGGTACCTGTAAGTTTTATGTGCTGCTGGTGTCTATCCAGAATTCATATATTCTTGGTACACCTTTGCTAATGTTGCACCCACATACCCCACAAATAAACGTCAAGTATTTGTTACATGGTGCTTCATCTCTCTCATTTCAAATGATGCTAAATCCTATTCATGTCTCCCATGGCTTCCAGGGCAACACTACCACAGATACACAAACTTTCTACCTGTTATATTACATCTACATCATCTGTCTAAGTCCTTTTCCACAATTGGGGGAGGGTAAAAAACATCTGGTGTACAGCTATCTCTAATTATTTTGGCAATTGAATTTAGATTATAAAAGCTATATTGGGCAAAAGATACAAAGATGAGAAAGAGAAAGTTACAATTGTTAATTAGATAGATACAAATATATAGAAATTGATTGATACAGATTTGATATTTTTATTTATTGGAATGCATAAAATGATTAAGCAGTCAATTGAAAGATAATTTGATAAAGAAATGTATTCTTGGATCCTGCATAACATGGAATTGCAATGTTTGTTAATTTTACTATTATTTATTATTCTCTTTTATTGATGAAAGAATTGGTATGAATAGAAAAGGGTTAGATAGAAAAAACAAATATAAGAACTAAAATGTAAAAATGTCTTATTGTGTCTGTGTGTGCACATGTATATATATATATATATATATATATATATAACTTGAAGAGAAAATGAAGGCATAATCAAGATGTTAACAATCCATACCATTTCAATGTGTGCATATTTATAAGTATTATGGATAAAAGTACCCAGCTTCCTGCTTTAGTAAACAGCATTAGGCAAGCCCCTATACTGTGAAGGACATGTTTTGGGACAAACCTAAAAGTTCAGTTGGTTGGTAATGATACATATTTGATTATATACTAGGAGATAATTAAAGAATTAAATATTTTGTCAACAATATTTGATGGTATATAAGACCTCAGTTCTATTTACAATTAATATTACAGAATTATTGAATTAAATAAATTGTAAATTACCAAGACATATCCTGGTAATTTACAATATCTGGGTAAACATTAGACTACCAGGCATCTCAACTTTATATTTATGACCTTGGGGACATTTATTGAGCATTATATTTACAAAAATTTGGTTTGTTTTATATGACATCAAATATAGTATATTATAACAATAATTTCCTTAAAATATTTAATATTTGATCAATAAATAAGAGAATAAACATTGAAATATTAACCAAATTAATGACATTTCTTTGTTAATCAAATATTGATTACTTGTATATTGTTCAATATTCCTTTTATTCAAGATATATCTTAAACATTGGTAAGTTTAAAGTAAGATGATTTAACCAATATTTACAATGATTAAGCCAATAATGATATAATATATCTACAGTTAAATATACATAATGATAGTCAAAGTAGTAAGTTTCTAACAAAATGAAAAAGCTTTATTAAAAGAAACTCATCTTGATTTATTTTTTTGAAAGAGACAAAATGATTCTGTCAGAGATCATTAAGAAAAAAAATGTGACAAGAAAATATTTATTGAAAAACTTTGTTTTATAAGTTTAGAAGAAATTAGACAAAAGAAGCTTATCAAAAGAAATTCTTAATGATTAAAAATGAATTCAATCAAGTATTTTGTTAGAATATTTTTTTGCTTCTCTATCTTTTATCACTAATTCTTTGAACTACAAAAATAGAATTGAAACAATGATAAATATAAAATAAAAATGGCATCCCAATAATTTATTATTTTCTCTTTCAGAATTTCAGAATGTTTCATGTTGTACAATGAATTATATTTTTCGTTTGGTGATGTAACCTCTTTGCTTGCTTATTTTTTAGCCAAAACTAACCATGAGTTTTGCATGACTTTCAAACAACCTGTTTTTTTGCTTGACCAGTTCTTCATGGAAAATCTTTTGTTTTTGTGAAAACAAGAAAATCAAGCAGCAAACAAGCAAACTTTCAAATCAAAATAAATAAAAACTAGCTTTATAAAGTTATATAAAAAAAAATCTCTTAAAATTTTTTATTAAAGTTGTGTATCATGTAAAGATTTTTGAACCCTTTGTTTATCACTGGAATTTTTTAGAAACTTACTTGTTCATATTAAAGATGTTTCTTCTAGATTTTCTTTATTACTGTTTCTACCTTTTTATATATTCTGTACCAATTGTAATTGCTGTATAAAACAAAGCAGACAATTAACCAATGTAAAATCAACTGAAGGAGAATAAAAAAAAGTTTTTTTCTTACTTTTGATTTGTGATCAGTTAAGTTCAGTAGGGGTAATGAAATAAAATATAACAAAAATACATTTGTCCATAGGATAAATTTAAAAAATATTTTTACAAAAGTGAAAATGTTACTTGTACTTCATTAGCTATTAGTTAGAAAGTCAGGAGTTTGAATTCATGACCTTTGGAATGCTTTCTCACTTTGCTAACAACTCAAAATAATTAATCCCGATTGTCAGTGGATCTTATCTTGTACAAGACAGTTGGTTAACTGGTGCTTAGAGTTGATAGTGAAACTGTGTTAGTGTTCCTGTTCTTCAAGACCTTTGGCATTGATACAACAACTTGGAGGAAATTGACAGACATTTTACTAGGAAATATTTGACATAGTTTGACAGGGAAATCTATTAGGTGACATTTAAAGACAAGGAGAGCTAACAAACATGTAAGCCGAAGTGTTGTTGTTGTTGTTACAAAAATTAGGATATTAATCTGAATAATTTGTTGGATAACATGTAAAACTATTGAGAATAAAAAGGAATTCATATCTGCAAGAATAATTTCTTGCATTTAGCATCCAGAAAATATCAGCCAAATTCACAATATTGAAAGAAAATAAAGGGTTCTTAAAATGTTTATATTTCAGAATTCCAAATATTTTGTTTTGTTCATTTTTAGTTTTATCTTTGGCTTTTAAAGAGTAGAAAACCAGAAGGAAAAATTTGAATTCATATCCCCATATCTCAGAAGACTGTTTTTCATATGCCTTAACTATTAGGCTACCAAATCTATCAGGATTAAGATATAATATTTAATTTTTTTCTATTACAAGGATGCCAATAATACATCATAAATTAAAACCAAAAGGAAAAGAAAAAGATGGTGGCTGAAGATTGCTTTGGTAACCTATTTGAAAGGCGGGTTCCTAAGGTAAAGAATATAAAACTTTTTCTAAGTTTGCCTCTTTATTATGATTTTCTGCAATTTGATCAATCAAAATACTGAGTGGTTAAAAACCATTGTGATAAAAAGCAAGAAAAATAGATTGAAAAAAAAAGAATAAAAATATTTGAAAGTGTACAAAATAGAATAAATTATTTTTTTTAGTAATAAAGCATTTTATATTAGTGTTTCATTTTTATTTGATTGGAAAAACAAAACAAAATGTTACTTTTACTCTGTTACTGTATCTAGTTTTATTAAAACATTTTCTATCAGTGTTTGATTTTTATTTGGATAAAAATAAATTTTTAATGAGAAATAAAAAAAAAGATTTAATTAAGAATATAATTAAAAATGTTTAGTAGAAACATTTTCATGTGAAAATTTCACACAAAAAGATCAAAAAAGATTTTTTTTTGTTCCATTAAAGAGTGATTAATTTGAAGAGGAAAATTATAAACCAGATCAAATATGGATCGAATAGATGAAATCAATAAAATAAAAAATAGATTTGCCTGATTTGTGAGGAAAAAGTGATAAAATCTTTGGCTAAATGAAAAGAACCATAAGCTTGAATTGATAGGCAGAATTACCAGTAATTAATTTTTATGATCTTTACCACTTAAAAATTATAAAGAGGCTTAAGATAAACATTTTTTTTAACAGTAAAGCATTTCTATTTCTTCCATTGTGAAATTAAATGAACATATTATAAAGCAACTTTTTAAAATTTCCTTGAAAACTTTTTTAAATTTAAAAAAGGAAAATGAAAAAATAGAAAAGCATTTTGACTTGATTTCCATTCTGGATTGAAAAAGAATACTTGGATGTTAAAGAAGATACAATGATTACCTTTTGGAAGTGTACGAATTAAACAAAAATAAGGAATTAAACTTGCTGCTATAAATGAAAGAAAGTAGTAAATGAAAATTTATATTTGTGGCAAAATACAAAGATGATTTCTTGAATTTGTAAAATAGAAAAAGAAAAACAACTGGAATTAAAAAGATAGAAAAGAAAAAAAGAGGAGTTAATGATAAAAGAAGGAAAATAGATAAAATGACAAGAAGAGGAATAAATAATTACAGAAAAAGTGGGGAGTAAATGATGAAAGAAAAGGACATAAAGAAAAAGTGGGTTAAGAATAAAAAATGGAATAAAGAAAGAAAAAGAGAATAAAGAAACATCAGAGGAATAAAGAAAGAAGGGGAACAAAAAATGAATAAATAAAGAAAAAAGATGAGGAATAAATAAAAATAAAAGGATAATAAACAAAAAAAGTTGAGGAATGAATACAGAAAAAGAATGGGAATAAATAAAGAAAGAAAAGCAATTAAAAAATGGCTGTAAATAGAAAAAGAATTGGACCAGTGAAATGAAGAAGTTGAAACAAAATGGCTTTGGGATTTATGAAATTTATGACTTGGATTAACTTTGTTCTTTAGTGCCATGGAATTGACAGAAACTGATTCTAACTGAAAATAAGTGACTTTGCTTTTACAAAAAACAAACAAACTAAGAAATGAAAATGGATATTAAAAGCCATAATTAATAAAGTAGACTTAAGACAGTGGAAATCAGAAAAATGAGGATTTAAATTTTGATGATAATTTTTTTGGGGGGGAGGGTGGGGAGCTGGAGTGTGGGTGGATAGGAATTAAATTCTTGCTTTATACTTTTCCCCTCTCATTTTGGTAAATACAAACTTCTCGTCAAGAATTGGGTTACTTTATTCTTTTCTGTGACCAAAAGTGACACACCCAATTAAATAGAACAGTTTATGAAAATGACAGGCAAAATGGAAAGAATCTGTCTTTATAAAAGGTTTCTTGGGTTAAATACACAAATATCTACAATAATTTAAACTAAATCTTGTATAATTTAATTTTTTTCTGTTCCTTCCTACTAAACTTCAGTTATTTTTTAAGTATCTTAAGTTGAGCATAAATATTGCTTTTTATTCAAATGATTAGCTGAAAAAAAATGCACAAGGCAAGTGAGTTCTTGTTTTTCTCAGCAAATACTATTAAAACTTGTACTTATATTGTACTTGTATGAGTTATGTTTCTTTGCTTTACAATCCAAGATAGTCACTTTAAGTGAGAATTGGCCCTACAAAATTTTGAATCTTCTCATTATTAGCTGAATTTTAAAATAGTTCAAATCGTGTTAGTACTGAAATTCAGAATTTATTAGTGTTAAGATTTAAAAAGCCTGTTATAATCAAAATACCAAAATGGATAATATTTTTAATCTTATTGTGGAGATAGTACACTTGATATGTGAATTACTCTCTTTAACAGCTGATATATATAAGTGGTAATCTGCTTCAAATGGATAGTTAAGAAATCATAATTCTCAAGTGAAGAGCCATTCTTTTATAATGGTTGATGTTTTTGTCTGTTTTTTCTCCTAAAATTGATAACAAGCGGGGTCCAATATACTGATATTATGTATAGGTGGCTGTTTACCAAAATTAGAGCTCTTCAGTCAGGGAGTGAGAATGTGTTGCAATGAATAGAAGTCCAAAAAAAACTCCTCATAAAACATGTATCTTATCTACAACCAGAAAACCATCAAGAATCTCAGCAGCAAAAGTAATAAATGCTTAAGTATCATTGTAGCTATAATGACCTTGAGCTTTTACTTTAAAGCAATCATTGAGTTGAAGAACCCAAAATGCTGTCATGGTTTTATGTTACAAATATATTAAATTCCCACTTTAACTTGAATCAGGATTTATTTCTTCTTCCCTACCCAAGTATTTAGAATGACATCATTTCCTGAAATAGAATTCCTACTGGGAGAATTATTTGGATCTTAAGAAATGGGGTTTTGACTCTGGCTATTAGAAATCTGGTTTGAGTTAGACTACCACCCTAACCCACCTTGGGGATTTATGTGTCTGGCAACTTTCTCTGTCTCATTTGTTAACTGTCGTTATAGACTCATAATTTTCGAGTGAAGAGGTATTTGTTCCAAGATAATGTTTTATTTGTTATTTGATTTATTCCAAAGACACTGTTGATTAAGAAAAAAAATGGAATAAATATAAAAACACATTAAAAGTATTTTGCTAAGAATATTTTTGAAATTCTTTTCTTTGCTTAAATTATTAAGAATAAATGATTTTTTGACACAAGATGACTCTTTTTGCTTGAGATCTTTTGCTTCTGATTTGATATTGTTTGATGATATAAAGAGTCAGAGTTTAGTTGCAAGAAAGTATATCAGAGAAATCCAATGATTTTGTTTGGGAGCAGAGACAAGAACAGTCAATTATCATGTTGATATGAAAAATGTAAGTGCTGATACATGAATAATAATTATGTACATTAACAAAAATGAGATGGCAATAATGATAAGGAACATAAGGAAAACTGATTATTTGGCTTTATTAGTATCAATATAACAGATACCAACATAAATTTGTGTTCTTGACAAAAATCAATGGCTGTGGAATCAAATGACATTTTCTAAGTACTCATGGGAATGTGTTATTAAAAGAAGCTCTTTGCTAGTTCAATTGTTATGTACTAGTGATGAACTGGATATATTATTTTCATTTTTGCTGGAAGAATTTGAAACCTGTTCAGTATTTCTATCTTCTGTGCTATTGATTGGCTTTTTAATGCTGATATGAATCTGATAATTGCTAATTTGATGTGATAACAGGGAAATGAGATTTATAATAACTTTAATTTTGAAAATATTCAGGTACTAGAGTTTATGTTTTTTTGCATGGATTATTTTCAAAATTATATTTTCTAAGTTCAATATACATATCACTCTTCCATCATGTCAGGCACACTTAAAATGAAAGAGATAACAAAAGTCATGATAAAAAAATGCACAGATGAAACCTGAAGGACTGAGTGTTACTTAGGAAGAGAATTTGTCTTGTTCAGAAGTTAAAATTTTTCTCTTTTGACCTTGTAAGAAATCGACTCAATGTCTGCCTCTTCTTTGGCTTCCTGAATTCAATTGCCAAGTCACAATGAAAAGCTTTTAGGGACTTTGTTCAATTGGATTTATTTATTTCATTTCATTCATTTGTTCCTTGTATCATTTGTTGTTGTTTTTTAATTTTCTTTACCTTCCATAATGACATTAGACTTTCATCGACAGAGACCTGAGCATAAATAAGAAATGAAATAAAGGAGGATTGACAAGAGGAGGAGGGGAAGGATGATAGATACAAGAAAGGTATTCAATCTGAAATGAACGATAAAAGCAATTTTGTGACAAGATATTCAAGAGAAAATAAAATTACCCTTAGAAAAATTATGATGCATAATAAAAGGAAATAAAAAAAGAAAAAGAATCGGAAAGAAAATAAAGTCTTTTAATGCTCTTATCAAAATTAACTTGAATCTGACACTGTTCTTTGGAGTAGAACATTTTTCCCTTTCTTCTCAATAACTTCTCCTCCTCTTCCTCTTCTTCTTCTACAACTTCTTTTCTTCAACAGTTTCACCTACTCCTCCTCCTCTTTTCTACTTCTTTTCTTTAACAGTTTCACCTACTCCTCCTCCACCTTTTCCTACTACTCCTTAACAATACTTCTTTCTCTTCCTCCTCCACAACTCCTTCACTTCCTCTTCAGTAACTTCTTATCAGTATCTCAAAATGTCTTCTTCCAAATGAAGTATATTTTTCAAGTATTATTCACTCAATAAAATCTAACTTAGGAGTGGAGATGGAATCAGTTTCACAAGCAGTTTGGACTTTCTCAAATGACATTTATTTGGGGAAATATTTCCTCCTGAATATTTCTAGATTCAAACTTTTCCAAAAATTTACTGAGTTTTCAGTGAAATTTTGTTAGAAAGTTCTAAGCCATTACCTTGAGAGTTATGTTTAAAGCTAATTTTCTTTTCTTTATTCCACATTTAAAGGCATTATTTCAAGTAAAAAATGTCCAGTTCACATTCCTTCTTTGTCATTTGAACAGGAGTAGAGGTTTATCCCTTTGTTTCCAATTTAGAATTGGGTCTCTGGTTCCTTCTTCTAAAGTCATACTCTTCAATTCTATATTTTTAAGATCTGCCAAAACTCTGAAACTTTATTTACTTTTTATTTTTTCTTCAATAGGAGTAGATAGTTTCACATATTGTCCAGTTCACATGCCATCACATTTTTTTAAACAGGAATTTATGATTGATTTTTCAGTTTCATTTCCTAATGTCCAGTAGCCTCTTGTGTCTTAGTAACATTATCACCTTGCTTAGTGTGAATTAATTAAAAAAGAAAAAAGAAAAATAGTAACTTTGCATGTTGTAATATGATTGACAACAATGGTTGCTGAGAGTTGTGGATATTTCCACCAGCAAAATATCTATTGTTTTAGTCTATGTAAAGTCAAGATTTTGATAAAAGCCTGATCTTCAATCAAACCTTCTCCAGCTAAATAATTGTTGGGAAGCAATTTTCTGCCTTTACTTTTCATCATTTGTCCTTGTGCCAAACTAAGTTAAACTTGGTAAATATCAGAAAAAACAGTGATGCTGAATATCATACATATCACTTTAAAGAAAGATTATTGGACTATCTAAAATTCTTCTGGATCTACTTTGACTTAATTTCAGACAGTATATTGTAATTTGAACCTGGAAAACAAGTGATATATCTTCCTTTTTTCCCTTTTCTGTTTGTTTCCATTATTGAAAAATACTGACTTATTTAATTTTATCTTTCTTAATATGTAAAGGATCTCTTCTGGTTTAGCTTTTCTGAGGCCCATATTTCTCTCTCTTTATTGCCATTTATCTCAAATAATTCCCTTTTTCAAAATAACAACAACCTAATTTAACAGAACCATCTTTGGAACTGTAGTAGAATTGTTCTAGACAATATGTATTGTTTATCAGTAAGCTTTAATATACTCTGCATATCAGCAGAGTTCTCCTGAATATATATGCATTAAGGACAGATCCATTAATGGGGGAGATGGATCATACCACATTCTCCCCTGCCTTATTATTATTACAGAGAGAAGAAGTCCCTGAATTGAGCAGGCATCCTTTGCTTCCTGCAAGTCCATGGTGGATTGCCAGGAGCATAATGAGATTCACCATCTTTCTTGCCAGAACTGGATTTAATCTTGCTGCATTTTCATAATCATCTATGAGTGGTTTACTCATCCTCTGAAGTATCAGTATTTAGCTTGGCTCCCTTCTGTGAAACCTGTTCATCACCATTTGAAGGACCATAGCTCAAGGGTTCCTTGTAATCTTCATAATGAGACCATGCTTCTGTTTTTTTCATAGTCACTTAGGCTTGTGGGACCCAATTCATCTCCTGCTGGATCCAAGTCCCTTAAAGAGACTGTATCTTCCTAACAGAGTAATGGACACATGCATACTGGCGGTTGGCGTCTAGAAGCTCCATTTGATCCACTAGTGGTTCATTCTTATTCAGTCATGTGTGTCTTTTTAGTAATATCACTCCTGGTTTTGAGAACCAAGATGCTAGGTATGCTCCAGTCAAACATCTTCTAGGAAATGGGAGGAATCGTTCATAGGCTGTTGCTTTAGTGGTGATGCATAGCAGTGTTCTAATTGCTTGCAAGTCCTCTGGGTGTAATTGTTTCCAATTTTCTAAAGCTACCCCTTTATCAACAGCTTCTAGTTGCACAGTTTTCCAAATTATTCCAATATGCCTCTTGCACTGGACATTACCTTGAGTGTTATATGCATTTGTTCTACTTATGGCTACTCCTTGCTCTTGTAGTAACTGCCATACACATTCAGATATAAATGAAGCCCCTCTGTCTGAATGAATATATGCAGATTGCCCAAAGATGGCAAAAACTGAGTAAAGTGCATGTATAACCATTGTAGAGGATACACTGGGGCAGGGTATTGTGAAAGGAAACTGAATATTTGTGAATATTTGTCAGCATTTATTTGTTAGCAGTTTTTGACATAAATGGTCCTTTAAAATGCAATGTGATTCTTTCATAAGGTTACATGTCTTTATGACCTTGCTGGTGTTAGGACAGTAAAATGTAGGTTTATTTTCAGCACATGTCTTACATGATTTGGTGATTTCTTTCACGTTCTCTACTGAGTAGGGAAAGTTCTTGATTTTCATCATGTTGACCATGCATGTAACACTTGGATGGCACAACTTTCTATGTAGTTTCTTTAACTCTTTTTTGCAAATAACTGAGCTACATACATGAGAAAGTGTGTCTACAGCTGCATTTTCTTTACTAGGGTGATACGTTATGTCAAACGAGTAACACAAGAGTTCCATTCTCCACCTGGCTATCTTCTCATTTTTAATTTTGCTTGTTGTTTTTGGGTTAATCATGGATGAGACTGATTTTCAGTCTGTAATTAGTTTAAAATATCAAATAATGCCACCATTTTCTTGGTAATTTGACAATAGCATAGGCTTCTTTCTCTATTGCAGAATACCTACATTCTGATTTCGACAGGTTTCTGGAGAAAAAGGCTATGGGCTCCCCTGACTGGCTTAAAGAGTCAGCTATGGTGCATTTTGTGGCTTCTTCTGTTTCTACTACCAGAGATAGTGTATTATCAGGTGCAGTAATGGCTGCTTTCACTATGCTCCTCCTCTTTAACTTGTTAAACACTTTCTCTGCTATAGGAGATAACAGAAATTAAATTTTATGGGACTGACAGGCTGAGTAATGGATTCAGACATTCTGGATCAGGTTTTATGTTGTTTTTACATATTATATACCCAAGTAATTTTATATCTTTAGGTCTAAAATAACATTTGTCTTGGTTAAGTATAAATAATTTAAGATTTTTGATTTTTTCCTGCAAATAGTTAGATTATCGATGTAAGCATAGCAGCTTGCAGGTTCTTTTTGATATTATCTGGTCTAAAACTCTTTGAAAACTAGCTACCCCATTAGTCACATCAAATGGTACTCTGTGAAACTGATAGAATTTGCTGCTGCCCTTGAAGGCCATATAGGGTTTATCACTGAGCTTTATAGCTACCTGAGGTTTAAGTTCCATTGTGCTAAATAAACCGTTTTTGGCTATTTTCTCTATCATATCATCTAGTCTTGAAAAAGGGTAGGCATCCAGCAAAGTAAAATGGTTTATTGTTTGGGAATAGTCGATTACCATTTGTTTTTTTCTGTCCTCAGAGGAAACTATGAAGACTTGGGCTCTACATGGTGAATGGCTGGGTTTAATTATTCCTTCCTTCAACATGTGAGTAACTTCGGTTTGGATAAATAATTTATGTTCCTCAGTGTTTTGCCTAGATTTAGTAGCTACCAGTTTACAATCCAATGTTAAATTGTTGAAGAGAGCTGGGTATGGCATTCTCATAGCTAGGCTGCAGATTTTAACAGTTGGCTTAGAGCCTCTGAAGGGTATTTCTACTAATGAATGCTGGTGTAAGAAGTTGTACCCTAATATTTAGGTTGCAGTATAGATTTTTCATTTTTAGTCATCTTACTCCTTGGTATAGAGTACCATTTATTCATATTCAGAGAGCCTAGCATTCCATACAATTGTGAGGCCAAAATAGGTGGAGAAGTCTCTGACATTACTGCAACTGTATCATAATTTTTAGTATTTTGTTCTGCTAAATCTATTACTCCTGCCTGGTCATAGGCCTGCTGTAATGTTAAAGTGCTGTTTTTGAGTATTCTTTGTTGCATATCTGTGGACCATAGACTGTTTATGAAGGCATCTCAGGTCAATTTGGCTTGATATTGTTCTGCTGATACAGAAGAAAATGAACAGTCCTTATTTAGTTTTATCAAGGCTTGATAAGATCCATCAATGGAGTCTGAGGGCAGTTGCCTCCTTGTAGCCAGTAGGCTACAAGGTGTCAACTGCATAGAGACCATTTCATTGTTTTTTAATCTAGACCCTGTCCAATATTGTTAAAGCCTCTTCATAGGAGATGTGTCCGTGAAATACTCATAAACTTGTGCCGAGACATATTTGGTGAAATAGTATAGCTTATTAGAACTTTAGTTATAGTACGTGCTCAAGAGGTTCATGAAAGTTACTCTCCAGATATGATATTCAAGTTTGGCATCAGACACATTGGGGTCAACAATAAGTTTCTCTGGACAGAGTAAATTAGCCATTTTCAAAATGGTAAATGAGGGTATATTAAATTGTAATAGAATTGTTCTAGACAATATATATCACATATAAGTAAGCTTTAATATCCTTGGTATTTACCTGAGATCTCCACAAAGCCAGTTTAATGTGGGGCTTTCCAAGCACATATATTTGGGCAAAAATTCCCTGTAGACACTGTATACATGGGGTCAGGTAGCTGTCTACCTCCTCAGATGAGACTCTGCCCTTCTTCATAGCCTCATCTGGATTCCTCTCCGCCTGGAGGTGGAGGTTGAAAAGCAGAGACAGGCCGCAAGGCACCTGAGTTCCTCAAGCTTTAATGTACTCAGTATTTATCCAAGTCCTCCCCACAAGGTGAGAAGTGGCACAATGCTGGTTTTTAATGTGGGGCATTCTGAGCTCATAGGCTTGGGCAAAAATTCCCCATAGAACCCATATAAATGGGGTCAGGTAGCTGTCTACCTCCCCAGACAAGACTCTGCCCTTTAGCATAGCCTTGTCTGGGTTCCTCTCTGCCCAAAGGCGTAGAGGTTGACAAGCAAAGCCATTTTTTAGAACAGGACATTTTTTAGAATTAGTCTCTAAGTTACAGTATACTTTGTGAATGAAACACTATGCAACATAAAATTTCATATCAATTTTATCTATGGGCTTTTAAATTTTTTGGATGGCTGTCACTGTGCATAAGTTTTGGATGATTCTAGAATTAGAATTGTTTGTTTTTATGTTTTACCTATTCTGGTTACATCCTTTTTTTGTTATTCAAAATGATAAAAAACATATTCAAAATAATGTGATGAAACAATTTTCTATAGTAAAAAATCTCACTGAAATAAATTTTGATGTTTAAAATTGTAAGTAAAATGATTTTTTTTCAATTAATAACATTCTTAACATTTTTCAAATTAGTTTCCAAAGAATAAGATATTATTTGAATTTACTTTCATTAAATTGAAAAAAAATCAAACACATGTTTATATAAAGATGATTTTATGAATATAAAACTACAAAAATTAAGCCTTCCTCTTTTTTGTTCACAAACTTTTCAGACCCCAAGATGTTCAGTTAAGTGGTGTACAAAAAAGAAAACTATCTAAACAGAAAGAACAAAATGTTTCACTGGAACAAAATAATTAGTTAATTTTGCAGTCTTGGCTAGAAAGAAATCTAGAAGAAAGCACTGTTAAAAGACACAATTAGTATATTCTATGTGTGTGTGTATGTAAATGAAAGTGAATAAATGTTGTCAACATATTTATTGTCACACACACACACACATATATATTTTATAATGTTATCATTTGCAGTACCAGAAACATTCTTTGCCTCCAGGCTGTTTGTGTCCTCATAATAACTAATGCTTTTCTCAAAATTAGTATGAAGAGTTAAGAATATGTAAAAAGAAGTTTGGGGATTCTGACATTATTTCAGATATTTTAATACAAGTCAACAAATTTTCACAATAAACTTGGTATTAACCAACTGACAATATTTATATTTATATGATAAACTTCAGTTTCTAAAATCTGTTTTTATTGAAATATTTGCAATACCATATTTGATAATGTTAATAATAAAAGGAAATAAAAATAAGTAAAATAAGGTTATAAGAATATTTATATGTAACTTTATGCATATTGTAAATAAAATACATACAATAGTATACATATTGATACTTATTTTTAATTTAAAATATAAAAATCTCCAGAAAGTGACTAGATAAATGCCTGTTGTTTTGAAAATTACATGTTGCTAGATAAAATCAGCTCAATGAAGCTTCTGAAAATAGAAACATAAGAGCCATTTAAATTTAATTTATAATATCTTCAGTAAACAAAATCTCACATCTTATTGGTATTTCAGTTTCACCAAAAGATCTTCAGGTAGCAATAGGTAAAAGATTCTACCTATTACTGCCTGGCCATTAGTAAAACAACACTAACAGTAAGGTGTGAGAATTTTTTTCTGTTTTATATTTTAAACAAAATATAATTTCAAATATAAAACAATTTCAATGGGTCGTAAGAAAAATCTAACCTCAGAAGCCAAACAGAATATTATAGAGTAATTGAATGATGGAAAAGCAATATTGAAAATTGCAGATAAGTTGAATAGAGACCTAAATACAATCAAAAAATAATTGAAAATATTGGCAAGATAAGAACATGAGAAAAACTGGCTTTAAGAATGTCACAAAGAGGGATTTGATAAAAAAAAATCAAAAGAGAAGAAAAAAAATGGATTCCCCAGCAAGAAATATTTCAATTTGTTGATATGAATGTAAACAGAGTGAATAGATAAAGAAGATTAAAACATAAAGCAACAGAACTACAACTTTTAAGTAAACATCACATAGGGAAATGTCTCAGTTAGTCAAAGAAGTACATAAAAATTGATTTCTCAATAGTAATTTTTAATGATGAATGTAGAGATACATTTGATGGACATGATGACTGAGCTAGAATTTGGGTCCTTCATAAAAATTGTCAACCAACAAAACTTAGAAAACAACAGGAAAGTAATGCAATTTTTGGTTAATATTGTTGGCAGTAAAATAATAGATATCTTCAAAGTTGAGGAGAATTATTGTAATTTTCTGAGTGTTGTCGGTCATAATCAACAATATTTAGGCTAAAGAATCTATTTATGTAAGACACTGTTCCTTCACATTCTGAAAAACTGACTATTAGCCAACATAAAAAAAGTTTTCAAGACACCAAATTAATGAAATAGCATTCTCCATTTCCAAATATTGACCTAGCAGAAAACTCTTCCAATCTTTAAAAAATATGTATATGAGAATGGAAAACAATATTCAAGCAAAGATTTTGGGGAAGGAATAAAAACTGCTGGAAACAATGTTAAAGTTGAAACATTAAAAAGTTAACAAGATCGATGGTGAAAAGACTAATGATTATAGAATGTCAAGGGGCCTATATTAAGTTATAAAATAATAAGATTATAATTTATTCGAGTATTATGGGATATTGTGTTAATCAAATATATATTTCTATGGTCATTATCTTTGGTTTTATTTATAAATAAAAATTTATGTTTCAACTTGCATAATAAAACCTGACACCCACTAGTTATCATCAATATTTTTCTTAATAAAGTTAGTTATTATAAACTGTAATTTGCATGATATACCTGTTGCTCATGTAAGCATATTCTGAAAATTTTAGCAATATTGCTTTGTTAATAATGACTTTATTGTGAAAACAATGATTTGCATGCAAAAATCATAATGCATGCATATATATATATATATATATATATATATAAAATTAAAAAAACCCTTCTTAAATTGATTGTTTTTTTTATGACTTATTGGCCCTTTGTGGGTTATTTTAAGACAAAACATTTTATATTGCAATAATCATTTTCAAGTGAATATTGCATTAACAATTTTTTGAGAATAACAAAGATTTTCCCAGATACAAGTCTTAAATAATCCATGGCTGGCAGGAGAAGAGATGGATTCATACTTTTCCCAAGTAAGTGAATGTAACAAACTCAAGCATAGTTTGAACTTGGCTCTCCATTACATTACCTACACATTCATACCTTTTCTTAAAAAAAATGTCTGATATTTTGTCATTTCATTAAATTTGGGGAAATGATTGAGGCCAATAAATTTTCAGTAACATCTTGTGTGTGTGTGTGTATATATATATATATATATATATGGAGAGAGAGAGAGAGACATGTTATGTCTATTTATTTTTATTTTAATCCTCTCAAATTCATCGATCAAAACTGAGTAAGAAAGATGCCATAGTTTTGGTTATTTCTTTTATAAAAATAAATAGACATAACATGTCTAGATTATTCAACCAAACATGTTTGAATGAAGATATGCTGCCTAAATATGTACATATATATATATATGTGTGTGTGTGTGTGTGTGTGTGTGTGTGTTTGTGTGCATGTGTATTAAAAGAGAAAAACAGAGATAAAAGTTCAGAAGGCATTTTGAGAACATATCTTTAGTGAGGTATAAATGCATGACAAATTAATACGATGTGGCACAAAACAAATTTTGAAAATTCTCATTTTCTTTTTAAAAATGGAAAGTGACACTCTACTCATGGCATTACCCACCAAACCCAATGATTTAGAGTTAGCTTGAAATTGTCCCGTTGAATAGTAGGAATGACAGGTGGTTCTGTATGGATTCCATGGAGGTACCTATCAAGATGCACACTAAATTCACATTGCTTTGTGCATTGTGAGCATTCTCATGCTGACTCATTTCTTCCTGCATGGCCTCAGGATCAATATCATAACTTGTACATGTTGTACATACTGTAGCAGAACTCTGTCTGCTTCCACATGACCAATGTGACCCAAGGAGTTATGTTATGTGCCGTGTCCCTTCAGGACATTGGTGATCATGGCTCTCTACAATTTTCTATCCTTTGTATGACTTTTGTATTTTTGCCATCTCTCCCAAATCCTGCTCCACCATCCATTCACTCAAGCTCCCTTCCTCTCACTTTTACCTTCAATTTGTCCTGTGAGTATCAGATTTTACAAGCCCTCTTTTCTCATTATGTGACCCAGAAATTTCAACTATATCTACTTGATGTTAAGTATAAATGTCCTTTTTGTTGCCATTGTCTTTAGAACTTCATTGTTGTGCATATGTTTGGTTCATGGTATTCTCAGCATCTTTCTGTAGAACAACATTTCTCTTACCTCAAGTCTCTTCTTCATTTGTGAGGAGAATGTCAAGCATTCACTGCTATATAGGAAGACTGATATTACATAACAGTTCAGTACTCTTTCCTTTGTTTTTAATGATATTTTTCTGTTTCTTAATAGTTTGCTCAGCTTTTGGAAGGCATCTTTCACTATCCTAGTGAGTCCTTGGATTTTTGTGTTGCACTTTCTGTCCTTTGTTAATACTCTTCCCAGATATATGAATTGTTGCAATTATTTAATTTTGGTATTTCCAATTTGTAATTTGCATGTTGGGCTGTTCCTTTTGCTAAAAACTCTGCATTCAGTTTTCTTACAATTGATGTTTAGTCCTTTCTTCTCACTTTCCTTTCTGTGTTTGCTATCAATGCTGTGTCATCTGTATATCTTATGTTGTTAAAATCCATAGCTGACTGAAAATTCTCACCATAGTTTAACCTCCAATATGGGACCTTTTAGCTCTCCTTATTTGAATCCCTTAGACTACTACATCTAGGGTGTTGATGATAAGGAGACTAACTCAAATATTTCTACAATACCAATAACTCATTGCAGGACAATGTCATGGAAGATAACCACCTGATCCAAGCATATACACTTACTTCAGAGGCTGCATCAATATTGACCTTGTGGCTGAGGGCAGTTATATTGAATAAATTTTTCTGCATTTCTAAGTTGAAATTTATATATATATATATATATATATATATATATATATATATATATATATATATATATATATATATATATAAATCTTTTTAATGATATATAACTTTTCATATATAAGAACAATTTTAGGCAAATGAATGACAGAGAGGACTACTTTGGATAGATGAAGTCCTTCTAGAGGATGAAATATGTTACACAATATGCATGGATGTAGGTATATATATATATATATATATATATATATATATATATATATATATATATATATATGGGCATGGGGTATATATATATATTTATGTATATTTATTAATATATACTTAACAGCTCTGTTATTCAATATTGAGCATTATTTTTATTACACCAAAGGGATATATATATATATATATATATATATATGAACACTTACACATACATTTATTTATACTTATCCATTTGATTATATATATATATATATATATATATATATATATATATATATATATATATATATGTATATATATAAAGAAAGTCTTCTAAATGACAAAAGCATATTTATTAGAACATTTGATTGTCATTATAATGGTTAGCTCTACCAAATGAACTGATTGTATCACTAAATATTAAATTGGGCATAATTTTAATCTGCATCTTAGAGTTAAAAAAAGTTATGTTTATTGTATATTATTATTAAGAAAGCACTGATATATTAGACTGACAATAAGGGGACTGAACTCTTCCCTACATGATCATTGATTATTCTAAGATTTGAACTCTTGTCTGGATATTAAATTTCTGTTTCATGCAGAAACACAAGAGGGATTATTACTATCATTAAATATCATCTCTTTTAAAGAAGATTTTTTTACCCACAATTCCCAAGCAATTATTGATTATTGACTGGAGCTATGTCTGCTTCGAAAATGAATATCATTTTTTACTGTTGCCTTCACTTCCTGAACTTTTTCCAGCTATGATTGTTGCTGCTTCATACAGTAAACAGCCAAAAGCCACTTTTCAAGGCTTGACCCAAATATAACTCAGTAAGAAAAAAAACACAAACAAAAAACACATATCAAGATAGAAGAGTTATTTTCGCTTACCGAATATCTTGAAGAAATATCAGTACTTACCTAGAAGTAGAAAGAGAAAAGAAAAAATATCATTAGGATTAAAAAAAGTCTATCAGTTCATTAAAAAAAGAAGATAAATGTTGTACGAAATTCTGAGATGAGATATTGTCATTATACTATGAATTTTTCTGCAGAGTATCTTTCCCTTTGTATATACCATAATGTTTCACTTCTTCAGGTTGCTGGGGTGTCTGGTAAAAGAGTAGCTAAACCTTCCTATAAAATAAAATAATTAATATATATTCTGGCCTTTTTAACTTATATTACCTGCTATTAAGTTTTTTGTGTGGCTTATTCGATTTTTTGGCTGTTATCACAAAACTTTGATGCTTGAATCTGGAAATTGTTCCAAGATATTTTTATTTATATGATTCAAATGTATACGTTCTGGTCTGCAAGTTCTATTCCTCATGACTGTTTGAGACAAGCCATTTATTCATTTTGTAAAATTATCAAAAGAAATGTATAGATGTTTTTAATTGATATCCACTCTTTTATTATTTATTGCAATAAAGAAAATCCTTGACAAAAAAGAAAATTAATTACATCACCTTGTAATTAACTTAAAAATTCTGCACACACACACACACACACACACATATATATATATGAGAGAGAGAGTGAGAATAAATGCAGCCAACCAAACAAAAACAAATAAATCCGATTTAAGCAGAAAAAGGACAGAAAAGGAAAGCCTATTTAAATTCAACCAAAACAGTGCTCATCATCCAGACAAGAAAATCACAAACAGAAAACTAATCCAAGCAAGAAACAAGAGTACGAACATATTCCAAGACCAAAGATGCACAGACCTTTACCATGACTATTAGTTTCATGTGTGTGTGTGCGTGTGTGTGTGTGTGTGCATATATATATATATATATATATATATATATATATATATATATATATATATATATATATATATATATGTATGTATGTATATATGTATATGAAATTAAATAGCCCAACTTACTTTCCCAGATATTCTAAAAAAAGACTTTGTGAATGTAGATTCAGGAGGGGATTTCTCATTTATTGAAGGTCTATCAGTAGTTATTATGACCCATATAAGACAGGCAAGTTTTTCCACAACACCTACAGGAGAAGGTCTGGGAGCTAAAGTTTTGGATATATAACTTTCAGACTGATCTTGCTCTGAAGTTTTCACAACACTCTAAGATTATATGTAAAATATATCTGAAGAAAACTGATAAAAACATCCCTCAGAAATTATGAACAAAAACTATCAGTGATGAGGATGTTAATCTGTATAGTTCACAGAATCAAAGAGGAAAATGAGTCCAAAGAGCTTTTTTTATAAATTTTAGATATTTTGATTGCTTATTTTTTATTACTCTGCAGACTTTATTAACTTTTTACTACTATTTCTTGATAATGCTGCATCTCATAAAATTCTATCATCATTATCTTCCTGATTTACAGAGTTTCCATTTTCTTTCATATATTTTTTATTTTTGTGTGCAGATGATGATAAAATAATCATTGAAATACTCAAAAATGCCCTACACAGTTTCAATTTTTTATCAGATCTTTTTTCCTGCAAATATGTTTTTGCAATAACTTTCCCATTCTAACAACAAAAGATAATCTAAAAAGATGGGCAAGCTGAAATGATAAACATTAGATGATAACAAACATGATTAACAAAGTTATTATGGAAGAAAACATTAAGTTCTAAGCTAAAACTATTATGGGAAATAATTTCTGTAAAATAATAGCAATATCTATGAACAAAAAACAACAAAAAAAACCCAGAAAAATCCTTGATTCATTGGCCAACACAAACAGCATGGGTTGTCTGTTTGTCTCTCATTACCATTAAGTGGGGAATATTAATTATTTTTATGAAAGTAACACAATATCACTTTACACTCATGAAGGTGGTTTTGAAGGATAAGTTCTGATTGATTAGAAATATTCCCTGAGAGAAAGTCAGTTTTCATTATTTATATATATATATATATATATATATATATATATATATATATATATATATATATGTATATTACAGTGTACAACAGCAGAAAGACCTCCCACATAATGGTAACACATTAGTGGCAATAGTGTCTTCCTTTAGTAATGTCTTACCATTATGTGGGAGGTATTTCTGCTCCACTCTGTATTTCAACATGATGGAATAGAATTGACCATAAATAGACTGGAGCAGATAGATTTGAACAGACTTAGATGTGAATGAATAGAGAAATATAAAGATAGATTGAATGGTAAAATGAATGGCTCTACAAATATATGTTTGAATATATATCATATATATCAAATATATATCATTGTAGGGTCATTCAATATAAATTGGGTGTATTTAGTCTTCAAAAAGCAAATGTTTGCTCAAACAAGTTTTGTTAAAGACAAGTTATATCTATTATATTTTTAAGAAGTTTTTTTTTTGTTGGTGAATTTGTTTCTGTATGTTGATGTTAAAGGTGTAAAGAAACTGTCCACTGTTTGTGTTCATTTTTGTTGAGGTTCTATGCTTTCAAATGGCTTCAGATGGAAATTGGATGAAATTCAAGATTCACTTGAAAATGTCCAGTTAAGTTGATAAATGGATGGGTTTTTTGAACTGATTGGATTGGAAGAGAGTAAGACAAAACAGGAGAATGAATATATATATATATATATATATATATATATATATATATATTGACCACAAATATTATCTATGTATATATATATATATATAGATAAATATCTATCTATCTATCTATCTATATATATATAGATAATATTAGTGGTAAATATACATATATATATATATATATATATATATATATATATATATGTATATATATATATATATATATGTATATCGATAGATAATATTAGTGGTCAATATATATATATATATATATATATATATATATATAAATAAATTTCTGAGAGGATAGAATCCAGGTAGAACTCAATGTCCAGGACAGAGTAAGAATATAATAAAAAAGGCTCAAACACTAATATTCCATGGTTATAATTTATTATATTGGAATCGTAATCACGATCCAATTCATCAGACCTTCAAAAAGAAATTGGAAAATATAACTCCGGGTATAAAAAATAAAATTTTAGTGACAGTGTATGTGTGGCAGTGGAAAACAAGTGTGAGAGGGAAATGTATGAAAGCTCTAGAGAAGGGTAACAGAAGAAAGAACAGGGAGGCCTAAAAGTGAAGGTGGGGATTAAAATTTAACAGAGAGAAGTTTTAAAGAGAGGAGTTAAATAATGGTTTAAATGAGTGAGATACAGATAAATATGAATTATTTTTCGATGAATAATTCACTACCGATTCGCTGACCTAAATTAAAATTAAAAAACAGACACCGCAAACGTGTGTATACATTTGTGGTGATACTACGCACAATAAAAAATGATATGATCTAAACTTAAAATCCAGAAGATGAGACAGAGAGAGTGAGAGAAAAAAAAAGATGGGACGGGGGACAAACTAAAAACAAAGGGCATTTATAAGAGAACCAATGTTTAATCAAGAAAATTTGACAAAGCAAGTAATATCAACTAGAGGTTACAAATTTAACATAAACATATAAAAATTAATGAATATTTAATCTAGTAAGGACCTACTATTTATATGCCCAAAAACACATGTCCTTTGTGCATACATGAGAAACTATATACTACTAAGTTTATAAAAAATAAAAATTTACTGAATCAAAGAAATGAAATAACTATTCTTTGCTGTCATTGTCAAAAATTTTCCTTAAATAATATAAAAAAAAAAAATGGGAGCTGTTAATATACTTACTTATATTTGATATGAAAAATAATTTTAAATAATTTAAGTAATTCTATTACATTTACTTGATTTAAAAAGAAATATAGTCTATTAGTAATTAAGAGTAAAAATAATATTTTAAAATTGTAGTTAAATATAATGTATTCTAACCCAAACACCCCTTTTTAGAAAGAATCTTTAAGTATACAAGTATGAAAAAAAATGCCAAAAAACTTTTTGTCATTAATAATAGAAAAAACCCAGACGACATGCATTTAATGGATATCAGAATTCGTTGAAAAATACACCCCTACCCTCCTTAACTCATAATTAATACAACAATAGTTAATAAAAATGAATATACTACCGCCCCTGTCTGAATGATTGGATTTCTCTGTATCCTTGTAAATAGGAAATTATGAATTTATATCATCTAATAAATAGTGTTTAATATTTTTGTTGTAAATTCTCAAAATCAAAGAAAATGTATAAATTCACTTTCATCATATGTTTTGGTTTTATTACACTTCTAATCATTGCTTTTTAAAACAATAATCAATTGCCAAGGAGTGAAAGTAGTTGAAATAATAGCAGTGTCAAAGGAAAAACTGTCCTTTTGACATAGTTTTTTCAGACATGATGGTTAAAGATTGCCAAAATAAATTATATTGAAAAATGAATTTATGTTATGTAACATAAATACATGTTTCCACCGATAGGGTGATTTACTTTATGCAGACAAACTTTTGTGTAGAGACAGGAAAAGCTTAATAAGAATGATCAATGTTTTACTATCATTGTGCCCTCATTTTCATAAGAATTTTATTTTAATCAGATTTTAAAATAATCAAAATGTTCTTTAATTCTAATCAATCTTTTTTTTTTTTTATTTTAGGTTCTTTTTTGTAATATTTTTGAGCTTTTGCAGTTAGATTTGTTTTGGCTTGTAACAAATCATATGTATGAAGCAAACAAACAAGCACTCCTTTTTCCCCATCTCTTCCCTGTAGCATCTCTCCCAACTATTACACTATATTCTTTTATGGACCCATCAGTGCTCATGTGGATTTCTGCATCCTAAATATAAAATTCTTCCACAATTCATGTCCCCCACCATATACAAACAATTCAATGATCCAAACAATTAAATTCATCTTAATTTAAAATTGAACAAGTGACACCAAATTTGGTTGGCATAGTAAAATCCATGAGAATCTGTTTGTTTGGACCTTGTGCTTGGAATTGCTTTTTTTTAGTATTTGCTTTTCTTGTGGACTTCCTGTTTTGTATTTGCTGAGATTAAAATCAGTTCTGCTGGTTGTAATTAATCATTCATTAATGATTGCTTGTTTGTTTTGGCAATGATCAATCAATAAAGGTTTTCTGGGGTTAAAAAGAAAGAACTTTAATTAAAAAGACTTATGCCCACTTTGAGCTCATCTTTCAATTTTCCAATATTTGTTCCATTTGTCTTTTCTTAAATTACAGATAATCCAAATATTGTTGCCTATATTGATCAAGCAAGGACAGATCAGTAATTGTGGCCAAAGAAAGAAGTTTTTCACCCATGGTTGTAGCTGTGCAGGTGAACCTGAAGGTAAAGAGCTGTAAAAAGATATGGAATATGATGTTTAGAATCTTGTTCATAATAGTAAGTGCATTTGGAACTGTACTAGAACCACTGGAATTATGACTGAAAGTTGGTATTGTACATCCCATATCATTGTTGGGGTGGCAAGGATACTCAGAAAGGCATTTGAGGAGACTTGCCGTAAGTCAGTTCTCATTAATGACTATCAAACATTTGGTGTGAACATGCAAATGCAGGAATAATAATAATAATTTGATGATGATGGTGAGTGTAAGGCTGTAAACGTTTGAGTTCGCAGCATAGATCAAACTTGAAATGGCTTCTAAAGTTATCTTGTTAACCACTGAATCAGAAGATGTACTTACATTTTGTGACTCTCATAATTAAGTGAGAATTTTTAAAGAGAGAAAATATGGTGCTGAGGAACTTTGTTAAATTTCAACAAAGAAATAAACTTTTTTTTTTTTTTTTCCTATCTTGGACAATATCAGGACAAAGCATGAATGCAGTTCTAGAAATCATGTTTCAGACAATCAATATTAAATTAATGAATAAGAAAATATATATATATATATATATATATATATATATATATATATATATATATATATATATATATATATATTAATAAATATACATATTATCCCACACTGATATCACAATTTAGAGTTTTATGCACAATGCAATCTTAAGAACTTAAAGAAAATGTAGCATTTAGTGTTAATGTAAAATATAAAAAGTGGTAGCTTTCGTCAGAGGTAGATGTATATTTCAAAATTAACAGTATTTGATCTTTTAGCATAGGATTTTTATCTTTGAGCAAGGATTTTGGATGCTGATTTTACTATTGATCAGCAAGATAAACTGGAAAATATGAAATTTGTGGTCCTGAAGTCTAAATGATACATTTATTGAACTAAACTTGGCACAAAGCTATATTTATAGAGCCCCTTGTGTGGAATTAACTTGATAGGAAGAATTGACAAAATTAACATAGATTAGCTCCTTGTTGCTTGATGATTTATTTGTCTAAGTGAAAAGAAATGTGTTTGAAGCAGAAATGCAAATCAAGTCTCAGGGCTAAAATATACATTTTAGGTTTTTTGTTTCTTTGCCTAACCTAAAGTCAAGTACAATGTATCAGGGTCAGAATCTCTAAAGTATTTTATCTGTCAGTTCACTGGTACAAGTGTCTGCTTGAAATAAAATGAATGGAGCCAACCACATGCTATGAAAATAAGTAAAACAAATAAAAACTCTTATTTAAAAATATTTTTGTCTGTCTTTTAGAATGATTACAAGACAACAAAAAGTAGAATTATGAAATGCAAAAAGAAAATGCAAAAAGAAAATGCGATTTTTAAAAAATTTTTCATCTTAAAAATATGATGCAGTTTCTCAAATGAATGCCCTTCAATCAAATTGCTGAATTATCTGTGGAAGTCAAATGTGATTTCTTTCAGGTGAAAAAAAAATGACTAATACTAATAGTGAATATCTGTCAATCCTGTTTCCTCTGATCAGGAAGTGACACAAACAAGTTGGGCTGTTTCCTTCCATCATACAGTCGAGTAAAAGATGAGATTTTTTTTAGTTTGTGCTGTTCAACTAAAAAATTTCATTTGATTACTTTTGATTTTTTTAAAGTTCTGTTTGAGATTTTTAATTATAATTTAATTTGCAATTATGGGAAATTAACTTTAGTTTCATGTTGTAAAAAGGAAAAAAATTTAGTATATGATGTTAATAGTGTAAAAGGTGATGGTGATTATGGTGTGGTTAATGGTTTGGGCTGTCAAATCAGTATAGAAAGGTGATTAGTATAATTCTTGCTAGTTTACACTCATTTCAAACCAGAAAGTTTGTCATTTTCATTAGTTTGGAAAGTCAATTGGCATTGAGTAATGTTGTTTGAGTTGTACTAAATTAAAAAATATATTGCATAATAAATTGATTGATAATTGTAATTAAAATAATCATTTTCGTATCTTTTATATATATATATATATATATATATATATATATTTAAGCATTATTTTTTAAATGGATACTCATATTTGAGTACATGCTCTGTTTTATTTATTAAACAGTATATTTATTTATTTACATTTACCTGCCTGAATATTTGAGAAATCTTGTTATAAAAATATACTGCATATAATATAAATAACGTTTAAACAAATAAATACATGCAGGACAGAAATCCCATGGCGAGGAAGAAATAGCGACGGAGACAGGTGGCAGTCTTTAGCTTGAACTTCACACATGGGTGGTGAGAGGTAGATAGTCATTGAGCAGCACAAAATTGGACATTGTTGCACTTCATGTCCTCCTCTCATAACAAAGCAGCCATATTTAGGGATGGCACTGCTTTCCTCTTATGAGGAAGGGTCAATAAAAAGCGACCTAAAAATTGCATGTCCAAGCATAACCCTGTCATAAGGTGCATATGTTCATAGCATCTTGGACTGTAAGGACTCTTCAGGACAATAAGAAAAATTCTGAAGACAGAACTGCAATTATTGCATGAGTACTTAAACAGAACAACATTAGTATTGCTGTTCTAACAGAAACAAGACTTCCAGACAAAGGGCAACTCAAAGAAGTGGAAGGTGGCTACATCTTCTTCTGGATAGGATGACCTGCATCTGTGAAAAGAGAATCTGGCATAGGATTTGCTATCAGAAATAATTTTGTGTCATGACTGAAATCACATCCAGTTGGTATTTCTGACAGGCTAATGTCTCTTCACTTACCTATCGGTAGGAATAAGCATGCCACTTTACTTAGTTGTTATGCTCCTACCATGGACTCTACTGAGGAGGTAAAAAATCTTTTTACTGCATTCTTTGGAAACTTCTAAGGTGGATGTCACTTTGTGACAAACTTTATGTGATGTGGGACTTCAATGTTTGTGTTGTATGTGACACACTCTTGGCAGACATGGCATTGGTAAATCAAATTCTAATGGGGTATTGCTGCTGTCTCTTTTCAGTGAATTTGATCTTGTAATCACCAACACAATTTTCCAACAACCAATTAGTTTCAAAACTACATGACGACATCCCAGATCAGGGCACGGCCATCTCATTGACTACATCATCGTTCATGGTCATGATCGCCACAACATAAACCTTATGCAATCACTAGCAATTGGTCAATGTAGGTCAGATCACAAAATTGCTTGCTTGCATACAGCAATGCATTTGAAGAAGCCTGTTAGAAACAATCAAGCAAAACCACCAAAGAAGGTAGGCATAACAAAGCTGAGAGACAGAGAAACATTAGACTCTTTCCAAACATTATGGGACTCAGAACTTTCATCTCTTAAATTGGCATGGTCTGCTTTACAAAACATACTGTATGACTTAGCAAAAGAAACACTCAGGTATGTTCAATGAAAACATCAAGACTAGTTTGATTCAAATGATCATAAAATTAAATCTCTCCTTGAAAATATGCATAAATGTCATCAGGTCTGGATGGCAGACAAGGCATGCCTATCAAAGAAATGGGCCTTTAAATCAGCCAAGGGAAAGTCTCAAGCAAAATTGAGAGAAATGAAGGAAGGCTTGGTGGACAGCAAAGGCTAACGCTTTGTAGGAAGCTGCTGATAGATCTGACTTCTAAACATTCTACCAAAACTTGAAGGGTGTTTTTGATCCCATTTCCAGCAGTCTTCAGATAACACTTTTTGACAGACAAAAGCTACAACATTGGGCAGCACACTTCTCCACGGTCCTAAATCAGGATTCATCTGTTGATGCTGAAGTAATAAACAATCTTCCTCAGAGACCTGTTGTACAAAGTCTTTCTGATAACCCTTTGACCTTCAAGCTCAAAAAAGCTATCAAACAGCTTTTGAATGGAAAAGCCCCCCCCCTCCCCCGGTGAAGATGGAATTCCAGCTATTTACAAATGTGGCCCCAATCTTTTGATATGCAAAATTTGTGAATTTTTCAACCTTGTTTGGGAAAAGGGAGAAGTGCCACAGTACTATAAGGAATCAATTGTCTATAAGCACAAAGGGAACAGGTGTGAGCGTAACAACCATAGAGGAATATCTCTTCTTTCGGTTGCTGGCAAAATCCTTGCTCGTATCATCCTGAATAGGCTTAATGAATTTGTCTCAGAATCGGCATTACCAGAGACCAGTGTGGTTTTTGATCCAGTAGAGGAACCGTGGATATGATCTTTTGTCTCTGGCAGGCTTTTTTTGTCTCTAATGGTACAAAGCAAAGTTGCGTTCTTCCTCCTCTTCTCTTTGCACTTTTCTGCTATGCTTGAAAAAGCATTCTCTGACTTGAGTGAAAGAGTCAATGTTGAATTCAGAACAAGTGGAGGTCTATACAATCAGCAACATTTTAAAGCACAATCAAAACTTGGTCTGCAGCCGGCACACAATCTTCTCTTTACAGATGCTGCTGCTCTATTAGCACACAGTCTAGAAGTCATTCAAATTATCCTTGATAAATTCTCTGAAACAGTGAAAGCATTTGGACTCACTATCAACATAAAGAAGACTGAGCTAATGTACCAGCTATTACCAGGCAATCCATCTCTCACAAATCCTTCCATATTCATTGATGGTACAGCATTAAAAACTGTTGAGGCATTCACATATCTTGGATCAACAATCTCTTCTGTTGAAAAAATGGACAGAGAAATACAATCCAGAATAGCCAAAGCCAGCACAGCATTCGGTAAGCATAGGTTATGGAACCCCAAAGGCGTGTGTCTCAGAGTAAAGATCAACATATACAGATCAGTTGTTTTCTCAACTCTTCTCTATGGTGCTGAAACTTGGACCCTGTACCACAAACATATAAATCAACTTGACGCCTTTTACATGCACTGTCTTCGTGCCATATGTGATATAAAATGGGTTGACAAAATCAAGAATAGTGCAATACTGAAGAAATGTGACAACATTACGGGCATTGAAACCATTCTAGCAAAGATACAACTTATGTGGGCTGGTCATGTTGTGAGAATGAATGAGCATAGGCTTCCAAAAAGGTGCTGTATGGACAACTACCAAACTCCAAGCATTCAGTTGGATGTCCACTCTTATGCTACAAAGACAAATTGAAAGACAACTTGAAACATCTCAACTTTGATCTGAAAAACCTGGGAAGCCCAAGCAAACTGAAAAGTGTGTCATAAGACATGTTTCCTTAAGTTAAAGGGTTTTGAAGACAGTAGGCTCAAACACCGTAATCAGCTTCATCAATCTCTGAAGCAGAGACGCCATCAAAATCCTGCTTTAACAAATTTCATCTTTCAGTGTGGCTTTGTGGCCTGCAGCAAGGCTGGGCTAGTATCACACTTAAGAAAGCACAAATGAAATATATCTTTCTCTTATCTGATTTTCTCCACAATAGCCCCTGCTAGCATGCATAAGTATAAAGCAAAAGGCACCATCCAATGCTAGCCCTCATTTATTGTTCATGATAGAAGAGTCCACCATTTATATATATATATATATATATATATATGGCTGTAATTTTAAAAAAGGATTTTTTGCTTTCTTTTGCTAGTTAATATCATCAATTATATTTCAAAATTATTCAATCAACAAAATTTAACTCTACATGTTAATCCTTCCCATGCACTTTCAACTAAATGTCTGGAAACCAAATTTGTTAATTTTTTTTTCAAAAAATTACCAGTGACTATGTCTAAGGACCTTTGGCTAACACTAGCCAATTTCAAACACTTTGTTGTTTATTATGTCATTAGTTTAATGTTTTTAAATATTAAGTTTCACATATTCATGTACAAATTCATATCTTCTACTTAAGAAGAAAAATTAAACTGATGATATACCAAATAAACATCTTTAAAAAAGACTAGTGTTAACTGAAAAAACTTAGATATGTGCTCAAAATCTAGTTTTTTATGCAATTTCTCATATGATCTAATAACTTTTTCTTTTCAGATGATAAATTATATGAAAACTGTCCGAATGTTCTTTTTGTCATAGTAGTGGTGTGTCCATCAGACTTCAGTGAGTTTAAATTGGATGATTATTTTTATCCTTAAAATGTCAGCATATATATATATATATATATTAAGTTTATGTGGATGTAAGTATGAATATGTTTATGCACATTCACATTTCACATGTATAACTAAATGCATATGTGTGCACTTGTTTATAAAAATAATGTTTATAACCTATGAAATTTCTTGAACACAGAATTCAAATCTACTTTTCTGTTGTAACAATTAAAACAGAACAGAAATATTCTTCAGTTGTTAGTATTTCAAAGTATTATATTCTTTTTCTTCTGTGTTGTGTCTCTACAGGGCATTGGTAATCATGACTCTCCACAATTTTCTGTCCTTTGTAGCTCTTAATAAATTTTGCATTTTTGTTATCTCTCCTAAAATTTGTTCTGCCATCCATTTACTCAAGCTTGCTAGGTAAGATATGCATTGTTTTTCTCTGTCCTTCTTGCTTTCAATCTGTCCTGTGAGTATCAAATTTTCCAAGTTCTCATTCCTCATTATAAATTAGAAATTTCAACTTTCTCTTCCTGATGTTAAATCTAAGTGTCCTTTGTTGTTGCTCACATATTTGGTTCATGGTATTCTCAGCATCTTTTAGTAGAGCAACATTTCTGTTGCCTTTAGTTTCCTTTTCATCTGTGAAGAGATTTTCTAGCATTCACTGGGAGGACTGATATTACATGACAGTTCAGTATGCTTTTCTTTGTTTCTAACAAAATTTTTTTTTTTCTTAAAACTTTACTTTGCTTTTGGAAGGCATTCTTTTTGCAAGTCTGGTTGAATGTTTTTGATTCAGACAATACCTACATGTTAATATTATGCAACCTCTCCTTCACTGTTCATTTATATATATATATATATATATATATATATATATATATATATATATATATATATATATATATATACATTTTATATAAAATGTGTGTGTGTGTGTGTTTTATTGCTACTAAAGTCTTTGCAACCTCTGTATAATAAATGGTCCTAAATTAACAACAGCCACTTGTTGCTAATTGTCCTTGAGTATTTTTAATTAGCAAGCCTACTAATATTTTTCTCATAGATATTATTTTTCAGGTATGCAGAAGAGGTCATTGATCCTAAAATAATATGGAACATCCAAATCTATGAACTGTCTTATATTTTTCTGATAGTTCTGACCCATCACAGAAATTATCTTTTATTTCATTGGAGCTGTACAATTACATTTAAAATATTTTCCACGGCTCACAAGAATGAAAAATGTTTGGATATATAGCAGGTGCATATATGTGTTACCAGAATGAGTCTTTAAAAACATTGCTGTCACAAATTCTGAATGCTGATGATGTTGGAGCAGCAATAAATCTGCTTACTGTTGTTTGGTGTGTGTGTGTGTGTGTGTGCAAGAGAGAGAGAGAGAGAAAAAGGGGAAGAAGATGATGGGATTGTTGCAATAATTAGTTGATAAACAGACTGAAATGTTAGTTGCATTTATTTTTCTTCTTAATCGCCCTTCCCCTCTATTTCCATAAACACCATCAGACCATGTTTGCTTATCACTGAAAAATACAAAAACATTAATTAAATGCCACAATTGAAGGAAGCAAGTGATTTAAGCCAAATGATCATCATGAGGTGTAAATGGCTGTTGCTTTCTTGTAAAAGAAAGCAATTAGATTTAATGGAATTATTTCCAGCCACTTCAATGTGTTTATTTTGAAAATGGCTTTAAAATTATTTTAATAATACTTATAGGTGATTGGAGTGAGAACATTCCTGGTGGCTCAAGTCAATCTTTGAAAGAAAGTCTGTGAAATATAAGTAATAGGAAAATTCAAATTAATTTAGGAGGAAAAACAAAATTTAAGAAAAGGGAAACTAAAGACAAAAGAATAAAGGGGAAACTGATGTCATGGAATAGAGAAATTGTCAAGAAAGGAATAATGAAAAAGAGAAAGAAACAAAATGGTCAAAAAGAAAGAAAAGTGAAACAAATGAATGGTCGAGAGAAATGAAGGGAAAGAGAAGGAATAATATGGCTGAGAAAAAAGAAGGCAAAAAGAAATTAAATAGTAATGGTAATATTAGCAGTTTCCTTACAAGGAAACATTTGGCATTCATTGACTAAGTACTCAGTATGACTGTCAGTTGAAATTTATAAAATCTTTCTCTTGAAATAATTTTTCAGCAAAATAAATTCATCATGTTCAGTAGATATTATCTATCGCTTTTTTCAGCATTGATAGGAGTTTCCTTCCTAACCTTTTGTTTGAAGTAGTGTGGAAGTTCAACATCTTGATTATGTCATTATTTTCCCTTTGAGTTAAATGTTCTATACATTTTAATTGTTGCTGTGGTTGGAAGTCCTCAAGTGATATGGTTTCTCTTATTTGATACAGTTATTTGTGATTCTGTAGCAACAGATCACAAGGTTTAAAGAAGGGTAGTCTTCACCAAGACCCACAGACTTCACTTGCTTCAAGCCATTTTAGCCATTAATCTGAGAAAGCAGTTGTATACAGCTGACTGTTTAGGTATTTCTGAATGAGTTTGGCACCATGTATGACATCCATTTTGAAAGTCTCAATTTGTCAAGTTGATTTAAGAACATGACTTGAATTTTCAGGTTAATGTTTTGGTTTTGTAGCAATTTGTGAAACTGCTTCTAGTGCAGAAGAGACAAAAGAGAAGTGAAATGGTTGAGATGAAAGAAGGAATAGAGAAAAAGGCAAATTGATGAAAAGACAATGAAAGAAAAAAGAAGGAAACAATTTTTTCCCTGATTGCAAATCACATCTACAATTTCTGCTGAGATTTTAAATTTTACTTATAAATTACATAAAAATATTACATTTTGGCAAACGCAATAATTTTGACAATTAATTTTTATAACCAAAGCAGGTAATTTTTTTCAACAATAAAAATTAATTTTCAAATGCAATTATTTATCAACTAATTTAATTGTCAGAAACTGTAAAAATTTTCAATCTAGTAAAATTATCTCTGCTTTGAATTTGTTCATTTCTTTGTTGCTTATTCCATGAAAATGATATTAAACCTGAAAATTTAGAAATTCCAAAAAATGGAGTATATGAATTCCAGTTTTTGAGCCTCACTAACCTTTCATTAGTCAAAATATGATATTTCATTTGTTGTTAATTCTTCCAGTTAGAGAATACTTGTGTGGTTGGCTCTGAGCCTCTTCTGAGTTTCTGTCACGGGTACGGTGGGGGAATAAAATATTGTCTTGGTGCCAGTAAACCTAACATTAATTTTGTTTCCTTTACTGATACACCGACCTGTTTAAGTATCTTGGATTACAAAAGCCAGAATAAGACAAGGTGAAAACATTAAATTAGATGCTTGCTAGCAACAGACTAATTAAAAACAAAAAAAGTCCCTTTTTAACTCACTAGTTGGGATAAAATGTGTCCATGAATTTCGTTTAAATAATCAATATAATTTTTACAATGCTTGACAAAAATGCTTGAAAAAAAAAAAAAAAGAAAGAATACTTGTTGCAGAAATTGTTTATTCATGTGTAATTATGAGAAATCGTGGACTAGAATCAAAAGGTTAAGTATAGATTGGTCGATATTACATGTCAACATTTCTCTATATTTCTGAGATGAGGTATTATGAACATTATTCGGACTATTGTCCTCATCTTTGTCGCCATATTTATCACAACGTTTCGGCTGTTGTATGCTCCAGCCTTCTTCAGGTGGTTGGGATGTCGAACTGAACCCTTTATTTCGCTCATTGGGATAGACTGTTTTAGTTCCACGTGCCATATTTGATGGATGTCAGTTATCAGTTATCTCCTGTTAATTTCCCTCTGAAAGTTCTCCACTGCCTTAACCGGGTATTGAACTCACACACTTTGGGTCCTGTCACTGGATCTAACCAACACCTTTATCCACTGTGCCATGTGTCCTTAAGGGTTCAGTTCAAAATTCCAACCACCTGAAGAAGGCCGGAGCGTACAACGGCTGAAACCTTGTGAT
This sequence comes from Acanthosepion pharaonis, assembly GCA_903632075.3. Lineage (NCBI taxonomy): Eukaryota > Metazoa > Mollusca > Cephalopoda > Sepiida > Sepiidae > Acanthosepion > Acanthosepion pharaonis. The sequence goes on from CAHIKZ030000049.1 coordinate 737,459, forward strand.
AAATATGGCGATAAAGATGAGGGCAATGGTCCGAATAATGTAAATAATGTCAACATTTGTTGGGTTATTTAATACTGAATTTTATTTGGAGCACCCATTAAGTATATGGGTTCGTTAACCAGATTAGCCTCACTGTTAACTACTGTCCAACAAAAATGCATGTCAGAATCAAACATTTAAAAGAGTGAATTACATACATGTGTGATGACAATTTTGTTTACTTGTGTCAATAAGATAGATAACAACTATAGACTGTGGATGGTTTCTTCCATGACTCTCAATGAATTACATAACCTCCAAAGAAACATAATACCTAAGGTTTAAAATTAATTTTTAAAAATGGACAATCTTTCTGGAAGCTTTTATTTCAGTTTTAATTTCAATATATTAAATTTAATATTTTGAATAAGCAAAATACTTTGCGGTATTTTAAAATTAATTTAAATGGACTGGATGGAAAGAATTTTTTAAAAATATTTAAAGATTGCTGATTTTAGCCATCTACATAGTAAAACATAATTGCTTGTATATTTATTCTAATGCTGTCATAGTTTAATTCAACCACATTAGCAAACTAAATAAAAAATACAAAATGAGAGGAATGAAAAATGAAAATGTGTGTTGATGTGTTAGATGGAGAGATGTCCTTTTTTCTATGTACATATCTGAAAAGTTCCACTGAAAAATTGTGAGAAACTTACATTTTCAGAAGAGATCTTGTGGGTTTGGCAAAAAAAAAGAAAAAAAGAATTAGATATGCTTGCAAATCAAGTAAGTTTAGAGCATTTGTATGTTACATATTGTGTTCAATAAGACATAGTTTACTAGGGACTGAACATTATCCAGAGGGAAAACGAAGCATGTATAGAACATGCTTCTAGGGCATCCTGTAAGTGGGGGTGGGGAAGGAGACACAACATTGCATCCTTTTCTTATATAGTACTTTTGGCAATGCCACCTAGTGGTCATTGGCAGAAAATATGGATAATCCTACAAAAAATTCTTTAAAAAGAAATTCATTTAAAAGATGACTAAAGTAATATTTGCATCTACTTTTATATATAATTTGCTTATGTTTGAGATTATTTTTAATATTAATTTTTATTGCCTAATACTTAATTTAGGCCTTGATTGTATATAAACATTTTACATAAATAAAGTATTCATTATAGAAATATTTTTAAAGTAGATGTCTGTAACCTGTCAACTCATTTAAAAGGTCAAGAGGGCATTTAGTTAGCTTTCATTATATATACTAACATAATGATCTGTGTCTCATTGGACAGCTGAATCACTGATTGTCAAAAATTGGAATGGTAAAACTATATTCCTAACATTAAAACAACATCATATGATGGGCAATACTCTCACTGATGTAGAATTATTTATGCTCTTTCTTGCAGCAAAGATGGATACATGTGGACAAACAACGTTTAGACAAAGATTTCAAAAGAAATTTTTTTCAAAGAAGATGAAAGATTTTTGAGATGCTCACTGAACAAATAATAATAATATTTACATCTTTAGTTGAGCATCGAATTCAGACAACGGCCTTAGTCTGGCACTCCTATGTCCATCAGTTTTGATTACAAGCATTTGCCGAGTGGGGATAGCCAGATTAGGTTGTGGGTCACTGGGGAGAAAAGAAAGAAAACAAAGTAGTAGGAGGAGGGGTAATACTGCCAGTCACTGAATGACCCTAGGCTAAACAACCTGCTGATCAACAGCATTCACTCCCTGCTGAACAGCAAAAGGTGTTGTTGGTTGTGAGATGAGCTGGGCAGTGGGAGTTTGGTGTTAGATTGGTTGGAGGTGGTGGTCAGAAACAAGTGATAGGACATTGGAAGAAGCTTTACATATGAGAGGCAAAGTATTTGAAAAAAGTTTGTAGATGCATCATTTCTTTCCTTGCCTCACTGAGAAGCTTCTCTTTTTTGGTTTCTTATAGAAAACAAGAAAATTTTGCAGTTCGAGTCAGTGGATATGAGACTGAAAAGAGCGAGAAAGAAAATAAAAGATAAATAAGTTAAAGGAATAATATAAAAATAATAAAACAGAATGAGTGAAATTAGATGAAGGAAAGAAAAAGTGTTAAAAAAGTAAATTAATGAAATTTAAATGAAAGAAATGAAAAAAAAAAACACTTGGTGAATAAAAAATGTCAGTCATTTTCCTTCTTTTAATAGAAGGTTTATCTATGAATTTTGTAGATTTTTTAAAATTGAATTTTACTACTATTCAAATATTTTATCAGCAGTGAATCTGGAAAGGACTTGAGACTTGATTATCTGCTATTCGGCTTCTAAACTGAATTCACAGGAACAGGCACCAGTGAATTTTTTTTTAATTCCAGATAAAAAAATCATGTTGCATCTATTCATTCTGAAGGTGATATAAAATAACACTGAAATAGTAGAATTTGCCATTCTCTTCATGTTAATGTTAATATATATATATATATATATATATATATATATATATATAATTATATTTCCAAAATATTCTCATAGATTGGAAAAATCAAAATCAAAAAATCTCTGGCACTGGTTGAATTTTTTACTACTTTGACCAATTCTCAAATCAGTCAGGAATTGAAGTCATGGTATTTTGGGGGATAATTTTGGCACCACTTACATAGTTATCTTCTTACTCTCACATAAAGTGATGTAAAGATAACGTATCAGATTATTTAGTGAAGAGCGGACAAACTGTAAAATGGGGTGAAGGGGGGATAAGAAAATACTATTTTGTCTAGCAATTACTAAACAATGGCGACCATAAAAAACAGAAATAAAAATAAAAAGCAAGGAAGATTGGTTTGAGGAAAAACACACAATATACCTCAATTTTTGTTTATTCTTAAACTGATATAGGTCGCTTACCAATCCCCCCCCCCCCCCATAGATCTGACTCTTGCTCTATCTACTTTGGATGTGTGGCTTGTGTAATTGATAATAACTCAGAATGAGAAATCAGAGCTGATTCCAGTTGAGTCTGTTACATTCACTTATGCACAAATAACTCTCAGCTATGGGTTAAATAGTAGAGCTTGTATCTGGAAAAATCATTATCTTTAAATAATTGTTAAAGGAATATCACTCACAAAAAGAATTATTCTTACAAACTTACAAAATATGTTTTGGCTTTAAGTAACCTACAAAGGGTTGATAATCCATAAAAAATCAATCAATTGCTCACTAGAGTTAAAAAGGCTAATTTTAAGAAGTTATGTTAACTACTATCATTCTTTATTATCACTAATTTTTTACTAAAACAATGTGGGATATGAAAACCTTAAAAATCTTAAAATAAATGAATCTGTAAATAAATAAATATAAATAAAAGATGAGTTTAAATTAGTTAAGATCTAATTTTTAAAACAATAGGATCAAAGTAAAACCCAAGTGTTCATATGCATAATGTGAACCATACTTTGTCTTTCTGATGTTGATTTTATTGAAACAAATCCATTTTCTGATGACACCAATCCATTTGTGAATCATATCAAAATAAATATTTTCCAAATTGACAGATATATTTATCATTCTGTCAGATCTTTATCCAAAATATATTCTTTACACTCATGCACTTGTATAGGCTCTACTGGTCCTGTTTAATAGCAGAAAATGCAGAATAATTATCTATGTGCTCACATGTCTTATTGCACAGTCATCCATTTATAGAAGTAGAATTTGATCATAGAAACAGTGTTTCTTGGTAACAAAATAGGTGAAAGGCATTAATAAAGGTAAACAGAGGAAGAAATGTTCACTTCCAAATAAAGAATGCCAAATCAATACTTGAGAGAAATACTTGTTCAGACACATATCTATTTTACCTACTCTTCTTGTACACAAATACAAAAATTGTCTGCCTGTCTTGCACATCTTTGTAGCTGATGGCAATTGCATCTCGGTCATTGCTTTTCTTTTTTCCCACCTGCTTTTCCCCTACTCATCAACCCTAGTCATTATACTTTTGCATATCGATATTTTTTCTCTTTTATCAAATTGAGATGTTTTTTCTTTTGAACATTTTTTGGGATATTCTTACCTTTGAAGTAGTCTACAATGTAGCAGATGGAAAATAATAGAAGAGTGAAAAAATGACTAAATGAATGAATGGAAAACATTGGCAAATGACAACACCAGAAAGACATGGTTTAAAATTCAAATTAGTAGTTTTGAAGAAAAATTTTTTTCTGATTTTGAATTTATTATTTTTTTTTGTGTTTAATTGATTTTTTTTTCATACCTTCTTTCTTTTTTCATTCATTTCATTTGTCTGATCACATTTTTTTTGGGGGGGGATATCTTTCAATTTTCGTTCTCTTTCATTTATTCCTACTTTTTTAAGTTTTAATTAACATTTCCTTCTTCCACACTTTTTCTTTATTTATTCTTTCATATTTTTCTTTACCAGTGTCATTTCTTTATTGGCTTTAGAATTTTTCTCTCATTACTTGCTTTTTCTTTTTTCCTTTTTTTCTTTTCTTCTTTATACTTTCCCTTTCTAACCAATATTTTTTCCTTTATTTTTTCTAATTTCATATTTTTTCAACCGATTTACTTCATTATTTTTTAACAAAACTTTATTTCAAAAATAAAATAAGGCAATAAAAATTCAAATTAAATTAAAAAAAAGATCTTCTTTCAATTCCATTATTTACATGTTACTTCACTCTTTTTTCCTCCCCATATACATTCTGAGGTAATTTGTCTTCATCAATAACAAATGGTTGTGCTTTTCTCCAAGAATCACAGGCCATGTAGAGCATCACAAACACTAGAGAAAAAATAGCCTTTTCTGAAGACATACAAATTGTTCCAGTATTCAGGAACAATATACCTCCTCCCCTCAACACCTGCATACAGATTTATGAATAAATATTTATTGCTCTCCTTCTCTCACTCTCTCTCACTAACCAAATATATCACAGTTTCATATCTATTTCACTCTGTCTATATTTGCTAATTGATTTATCTAAACTTTTTAAATCTCTGTCAAGCAAAGTTTAATAGTTTCTTATAAAAAGAAAAAAAGACACTATTAACTTTACTTGATTGTTGATGCCCACTGTGGCCAAGATGGTCTAAAACACATTGGATCTAACAAAGGTTCTTCCTGCCAATAGGGATGCAGGTCCAATTTATGCCAGAGAGCACATTAATTTTTAATAAGATTTCACCAATATTTAAGCTGGTAGACAAGAATAAATAAATATAGTGTTTAATAAACAAACTGAGCATCTACTTAAAAATGGGTATCTACTAAAAATAATGTTTAAGTAATAAAATCTGTTGGATTAATAAAGAACAATTCATCATTATTTACATTATTCGGACTATTGTCCTCATCTTTGTCGCCATATTTATCACAACATTTTGGCCATTGTATGCTCCGGGTTCAGTTTGACATTTCAACCACCTGAAGAATCAGGTGGTTGAAATGTCAAACTGAACCCTTTATTTTGCTCACCGGGGTAGACTGTTATAGTTCCACATGCCATGTTTGATGGATGTCAGTTATCAGTTATCTCCTGTTAATTTCCCTCTGAAAGTTCTCCACTGCTTTAACCAGGTATTGAATTCACACTCTTTGGGTCCTGTATCCACTGTGCCATGTGTAGGACACATGGCACAGTGGATAAAGTGTCTTTACTGTGGCCTTGTGCCAGACTAAACTAATCTTACTAAATAACTAAAGTAGGAAAATAGTGGGTGATTTTTCAGTCCAAATTATAACTAGACTTTTTAAAATTTTCTGATTACAAACAATTTATGTTTTCCAATTTAGAACTAGAATAAGACTGCTAAAATTCTTTAATTCAAGACAAAGACTAATTTTTGTAATAATTGTTCTGAATCATCTTTTCTCCCCTTCTTTAAAATATTTGTTTATTTTTTTCCTGTCATACTCATTTACCTGCTATATACAGATCAGATTTGTGACTCTGTATAAGTAAAGTTCTTGGTCTATAGATAGTCCTCATTCATTGATTGAACATTTTTATTCAAGAAATGAAACAAATAGAGTTTAACTAGAACATAGGTTTTCTGGAAGTTGCCATATAATTATTTACTAAGTTTAGCTTAATTTTGGCACAAGGCTTTGAGTATAAGGTACCCAGTGTTACAATGCCAGATTGCTAACAATTATATCATGAAAGGCATCCTAGAAATTGCCAAGTAACTCTGCTGGCTGTGCAAGATAATTTAAACTTGAAAACTTGGATTTTTGGCTTGTTTTCCTTTTTGATATTTTTTTCTTAAGGGTCTTTTGTATATATTATTTCTTCTGGGCATTTAAATTAGAACCATGTGGAGAATTGTGCAATATGGAATCAGTTTCTGTAAATACTTCCTAGTATGTGGCAGAGAGTATAAACAGTGCATCCTTTTCTCTTCTTCCCTGGAAGCTCTGTCAACAGCTGATTGGATGAAAAGCATCTGTGAAGGTCAAAGATGGTAGGAAGAAAGAAAAGAGAAGAAAAATAGCAAGAAGAAGAAAGAGAAAGAAGGTAATTATCTATCTGAATGATTTTCTCCCTTGAAGGTTTTATTATCACCTGATAAAGTTAGAATTGAGTGAGAGAAAAAAGAGGAAAGTGAGTGAGGGAGGAAAGAGGTTAGTTTCAGGTTTAGGGAAAGAAAAATGGGTTTGTGCCTTTTTTTCATCACTATCTTTAAGCGCTACCTTGCCACCAACCTTCTTCCTCTTTTTTTAAAGACTACCTTGCATTTCTTCTTTCTGCTTATCATTTTAAAGTCTAGGTTTGAGAATTTCAACTTGAAGAAATCAAAATCTTGTATAAAATCACCCCCACCCCCCACAACCAATTGAAACTCAGGAGGATGAGATAAAGGAAAGACTCATAAAAATTAGTTTAGTTTGGTACAAGGCCATATAGTGGGGAGATTTTGGTTAGAAAAATTGTGCTGCACCAAATTTTCAAATGAAAACTTTCTCATTTTGAAAATCAGAATTCAAAAATTTAGATTTGTTTTCCTGGCTTCAGTAAGAACTACATAATTAATTTAAACAAGACAAGTCAAATTGAGAGTCTGTTTATTTACAAAACTGATTTTAATCAGAGAATTTTGGTTGTGTGACATTGTGTTTATGACTTTGATGGCAGAAATCAGAAAGGAAGGAATTTTAAATGAGAACAACAAACTACATTGGAACTTCATTGAAATATTGTCATATGATTTAATCAATCTTCAGATCATGGGCAAAAGGAATGTGTTAAAAATTTAATTCTGTCAAATACATTTTAACTTTATTATTAGGCATACATTCTTGTACTCAAAGACTTAATCTGTTCATACAAAAATGCAGCAAATTTATAAATGTATAATTTTTAATCAATATATGACTTATGCACTAAAAGTATCAGACACTTAAATTTGATGATAATATCGAGATGATAATTTTTTTTAGTGGTACAGGTTACAATCAAAAAAAAAGGCGGCTGACCATAGTTGGGATCATAGAATCAATGTAAACTCCATGATAATTTCTTTAGCTGTATAGTATGTACTTCACCATGGCTTCATATGGTTTTGAATGCAGAGTTATCCTTTTCTGATTGTCAATTAAAGCTAACGAGCCAAGACTGCCCTACTATTTAACCCATAGTTAGTGGAGACAGATAGTTCATACTTTACCCAAGGGTATTTGCACATAAGTGAAAGTAACAAATTCAACTGGAATTTGAACTCTACTCTCCAATTTCCCATTCCAAGCTGCTAACCATTGCAACACCCACATATTCAAATGAATTTACTCTCAAGAAGCTTTAAGTTAAAATATATATTCAGGCATGTAAATACTCCTTTGCAGAGTGCGAAGGTGACTATTGCCCACCTTTCCAATAGATACTAAGTTAAAGGAATGGCTGCAAGGCTCTTTAGATATTATTGCAATAGAAAACTTTTGTTTTTAAAACAGATATATATGAGAATGAAAAATAAGTGAAGATCAGTTGAAAGAAAAAATCTGCTGCAAGTAAATGTTAAAGTTGAAGGTTAGCAAATGTGAAAGAATACATATTTAAATAACATAATAGTTTATTCATATATTTAGAATATTGTATTAATCAGTTATTTTGTGATTTATTTCTAAATAAAAATTGATGTAGCACTTGGTTTGAATAATAAAACCTGAGACTTTTGAAACAAATTATTATCATTATTTAGACACTATAATGTAAAAGTTACATTATGTAAGGCTCATAGAAATGATAGAAATTTAAGTAATAACAATTTAGTTATGAAAACATTCACTTGTATGATAAAATCTAACACTATATATATATATATATATATATATATATATATATATATATATATATATGTAACTTTGTATAAATTATGTTTCTTGGATGTTGTGTTTAATAATCTTGAATTAATCTGATAAGAATCCAAGAATAACCAAGAACTAATACAAAAGATGCTGCTATGGTATCTTGAGACACAAATGATGCTATGGTGCCTAGAAATACAAATGCCAAAATGGTGAGACACAGGTATACTATGTTCTTTTTTTCAATTTTTATATTCCTTTTTTCCCCTGTCACTCAACTTTTCTTTTCCCATTATTTTTTCATCCTTTCATTTTTTTCTCTATTTTTCATTCCAGATAGGAAAAAAAAAGATATTTCTTCTTTTGCAGATCTCTCAGGAACTTTTCAATTCATGTCAGAATTGAAATGCAAAGCCCAAAGTAGATGAGGCATTTTCAGTGACAAATGAAGAATTGTAAACTCAGGAGGACGATTTCCAATGACCACAGATGTCACTTGGAAAAGGTTTTAATCCAGAAATCATTTTCTCAATGCTGGTCATGTGGGATTAGAGTTAATCCAGTTCTTTTGTTTTATTTGAAAAGACTCTGTGTGTGTATTAGATAAATAATAAAACAGTGTTCAAATTAAATTATTGAGCTAAATTAAAACTAAAGGCTATTATAAATGCTATTTTATGAGAATTAATGATATGAAGAAAAAATTAAATTATTTAAAGTAATTAAAGAAAAAATTAAAAATGAAAGAATTATATGAGAATGAAACAATGGTAATGATTTTGATATCAATACAAAGGGATGAAAGGAAAAAGAAAGAAAAAAAAGAAAAGGAAAGAAAATGTAAAAGAAAGAGAAGACAAAGAAAAAATAAAAAGAAAGTAATAGAAAAATGAAAGAAAAGTAAAAAAGAAAGGTAAAAGAAAAGAAAAAGAAAAGGGAAGGAAAAAAGAAAGAAAATCATAAACAAAGTGGGGGAAAAAGGAAAGAAAAGGAAAAAGTCAAAAAAAAAAAGAAAAAAGGAAGATATGCAAAAGAAAAAAGAAATGAAAGAAAAAAGAAAGAAAATGAAAAGAAGAGTGGTAAAGGGAAATGAAAAGAAAAGAAAGAAGGAAAAGAAAAAGAAAAGAAAAGAAAAGAAAGGATAAATCAAAAGGCAAATAAGAAGTGGTGATGAACACTCATCTTTCCTCTCTTAGCCAGAACTATCACCTTGCTAAGCAGAAGGTTGGGTAGGAAAAAAATGAAGACAGTGTATGTGGGTGTGAGAGACAGAAGTCTTTTGCACATAGTGTGGAAGTGGATGGGTATAATCCAGACAGAAGGGAAAAAGAAAAAAAAATTTCTGCACCTCTCTGGTTTCAAACAAAAAATTTCAAGACTCCTGGGATTTGATAGAAATCAGGGTTGGGTGGTAGGAGAACGTAAAGAAACTCAAAGTTGATCCCATGAAAAAAAAATCACTTAACACAAAGAAGCAGGAAAACCCAATTGACTAAGGAACTAAACATGTTTCAGAACCAATGTTATAAAACTTAAGTGGAAGTGAAATTGAAAGAAAAAAGCTTTTATACAAACTACATTGAATTAGAAAGGTGGGGGGTCCTTCAAACTGAAAATGAAAGCATTTTTATGAAGTTGACATACAAAATAGATTTTTTTCTTCCTTTACAATCCATGAAATAAAAATAATAAAATAATACTAAAAGCATTAGAATAAGTAAAGGATAAGAGATAGTGTGCACATCTTTGTTTTTCAGTGACAGCAAAAAACAAAAAAAACAAAAAAAAAATGAAAAAAAAACAAAAAATATGTCAATAGCCAATTGGTTGTGAGTGTTTAGGATGAGATCAGCAGGAAGAATTTTTACCAAGTCAAATTTCTTTGGTGATATTCTTTCAAGTTCTACAAGGAAATATAACTGTTATTCAATCAATTATGTGAATTAACAGCCAACTTTTTATTGCTAATCCTACAACATTTCAGCCTGTATACTCTCTGAACTTTATTCACTTGTATGTGATGAAAACAACCAAAATAAGGAGGCTCATTGAAACTATTAGAATAATAGCTGTAGATTATTTAATCTGACTTTAAGATTATGGATATTTAAAGGATATGTGTTGTTGTGTGTAGTGAGTGCATGTTCATATGTGTGTGTAGTGGTTGTATGTTCATATGTAAAAATTTTTTAGTGGGTGCATGTTCATAAGTAAACAATTTTCTTTTTAATCATTGCACCCTGGGCAAAGCAATAAAGCCACCAGGGTACAAGGGGTTACTGAGTGTTAGAGAATATGAGAAAAATTACTATTTAGGAGAGAGGACAGTAAAAGCACAAGAAGTAAGATGACAGAATTTAGAATTAAGATTGGCATTGCATTTAAATTTTTGAAGATGAAAGCTGACTGGGAAGCAAGAAGTTGGGAAAAGTGTTCCACAAGCAAGAAGTGCAATAGAAGAAACTATTAGCATAGAACTTACGGTGACATCTCTTGCCATTTCTACTGTAAAATGATCAGATTTTGCTCTAGTACTGAGCTTGAACTCATAAAGGCTATGTATCATCAGAACAATTGCCATGAAAGTATTTATAGAAAAGGCATAGGGAAACTACATTATGGCGATGAGAAAGAGGCTAAATTTGACATGTCAAATCAGGACCATAACATAGCAGGTTCTTCTTTGGATTTTATCAAGAATCTCTAAATGTATATTGCCGTAGCACCAGATCAGTTATGGCAGCAATATTCAAAGTAAGAATGAATGGTAAACTTATAAGTATATAAGATAGATTCTGGCAAGAATAATTGTCTAGAATGACATAGCAAACCAACTTTCTTAGCCGCAGATTTAACAATTAAAGAAGCAGCATACAAAAACTTGGGTTTCTATTCTCCTTTTTTTATAGACTGTAGTGAAACTAAATTATTCATGTCTAAATAACCTTGTCCATTTTCTTTTTGGTTCAGAATTAGGGTAAGTCAGGATAAGCATCATTATAATGGTTATGCTCAAGTCAGCTTTGTGCAGAGCTGGAACAATCAAAGAAAAGTTTGTACTTTCTTTATCATTGGAGGGTTTAAGCATAGTTATAATGGTCAAGTTCAAGGCTGCTTTGTGCTGTGTTGACCAAAGAAAATTTTGATAGGTGGAAGTTTTTGTAAGACATATATGAATGCCATATGTTGGAAAGTAGAAAGAATTCAGTCATCACTTGACCGGGGAAATGAACATGCCTTAGTGAGAACATCTTTTTCCATGTCCTACTACATCATGGAGCAAGAGCGGGAAAGAGAAAAAAAAAAGAAAAAGGTTTGTCTTTTATAGATTTAAACAGCACTGCGTAACGGGTCTTTGATGAAGCCAACTGGTGTAATAAAATTTCCATTTTTTTTTTTATTATTCCTTACTATTATTTTATTTATTGATTTTATTTCATTTTCCCTGCAAGATTTTTGTTAGAATTTAAAATATTTTAAAATCTACAAAATGTCATCATGTCAATATTAGAAAATGAATTTTCATTTGCCTCCATTTCAATATGAAAATTATATATGTACACATAGGCACACACATACAAATACACAAATTAGCTTGTAATAAATTCCCACATATAACTGTTTATGATCACATTGTATTACTATCCTTGGGAAAGGCATAAACCCAATTCTCCCTGCACTCTCTTTCATCTCCAGATATCTTGAAAAAATCTTTGACACTGACATAACATGATGGTTGAAGGGGGAAGGAATAAGTGAAAACATCCTTAACTACCTTACCTATCCAGGTAGTAACAATAAAAAGCTGTATCTCTCTCCCATAGTTAAACTTGACAGTAGCTCACAAAAAATGAATAAACATATGCATGTTGGTAGATCATGTCCAAATAAAGACTCACAATATATATATATATATATATATATATATATATATATATATATATATATATATATATATATATATATATATATATATATATATATATATATATATATATATATATATATATATATATATATATATATATATAGGTGTAATGGGATGATGAGAGGAATTCAGAAAAACAGAATAATAATAAAATATTTATTGTATACTATTAGGCCATTAGACAAAGCAGAGTCATGAATAAAATGTTAAAAATCAGATTTTTCAAACATGGTTGTGTCCTTTCTCATCAAAAAATAAAATGAAGTTGATCTTTTTGGGAAAAGAGGCTTGTTTTGCAAATGTATAAATATATTTATTTATTTTAATTACTCATGAAAAATAGTGAATGATTGACTCTAGAACTCAGCGTTATTTTAGCTAATGTATATTTTGCACATTGAATGATGAAAGTATAACATTAGAAAATTAAATAGGCATTATATAACAATCAAAGAAGAAAATGAAAACATTGTCAAGATAAGTAGAAACAAAACTAGCTTTAAGAATGTCAGAAAAAAGATTTAAGAAAAATGGAAAGTTCTAAAAAATGTTGATTGCATCAAAATAAAATATTTAAAGAAACTGGTGTTGCAAATAGACACTGAAATTTGCTAGACAAATAAGTGCTAAACATTATATATATATATATATATATATATATATATATATATATATATATATATATATATTAATGTTAATTGACCAGAATAAAAATTTGCAAAAAAAGAAGAATATGAATAAATAAATAAAACACTGTCACTAATACCTCAAGGGATACTGAAATTCTAAAATTAATGCTCTTCACATTGAAATAACATGTGTATGTCTTGTTTGATGCCAAATAGGTTTAAAAGATAATACTGAGTATTAAAATTTTGTTGTAAGTTGTTTCATAAGTAATAGAAATTTATCAAACGATTGGTAGCAAACAGATATTTGCTTCATTTTGTAAAACATATTCTTGTTTCTGTTTCTGGGAATCTTGTAGTGTCTTTATTTATTTGTTTTTTTTTTTACTTTCTCAGTCACAACAAATCTGATTCAATCAAAAGAGTATTATTTTTTAGGGCTTTAGATCAGTGTTAGCAGACTAATTGCTATTCAAGTTAATACATCTACTTTTTTCTTTTCTCTTTTTGACCTTTTTATTGTTATCAATATTTTACAGAAAGAAATGACTAATTTTGTCAACTCTTTGATATTTTTCATTTTTTGACTTTCATGTTTTTCAATTTTCTTTTAATCTTTTCTATATTTTAATAACTTGTAAAATCATGCATGTTTGATGATTATCACAAGTTCATCACCTTGTTACTTATGATTCAAGTGGAAAAAAGAGTTACAAATAGAGATAAAAATTCAGACATTAAGAGAAAATTTCCAACCTTTTACAGTTTTTAATGCATAAATCACAAGTTTTTTTTTTTTTTGCCTTTCATTGAATTTATTTTAATAGTAATGTTATTACTATTAAATATATAATATTATAATAATAACTATAATATTATTTATTTTTAATTTATGAATATATTTTTTATTAATGTGTCTTAATGAAAATATATATATAAAATTATTTTTATATAAATTGGCTTTACTTTTTAATGAAAACACACAAACATTCAACCATTTTATTGAAATTAATTGATAAGCTCTGTTATTTTAATACATTTTTATATTTTACATATAAACTGTTATACATTCAGATGATATTTATAAAGGACTGTAGAAAGTTCCTAATATTTTTGTTCAAGTCCTTTAGTCATCGCTAGTAATCATCAAGAATACTAATCATATTTAAAAAAAAATTAAAATGTATATTATGATATTATTTTAATTTAATTTAGTAGCTGTTATATCATAATAATAGAGTAATTACTAAATATCAATTAAGTAAAGATTTTATGGCATTATATAACAATAACAATGGTTCTTATGCTTCCCACCAAATATAAAAAAGTATTAATATGGCAAAGGTGTTGAGGTTAAAGGAAGTTAAGGCCAGAGAATGGACAATATTGAAACTCCTCATTATCAACCTAGAGAACAAATACAAAGAAATTACTAAATATAACATTTCATGAATGAAAATTATCATATTCTGACTTCAATGAATCCAACTAAAAGATTAAGTAGTTGAAGGATGTTGAGTGAGAAATAAATATAGCAATAATTTTTATTAATCATAATGCATATCGTAATCATAAACATATGATGTCTTAAGCTTTAAGAGTAATAGGTAAAAAATAGCACAAGAGCAAAATAGTAAAAAGTTCAATCAAACATTTTTTTTTTTTTTACTAATGTTGATTATTTAAAAAAAGCAAATATTAAAATAGTAAACAATATTTCAAAGTAGTTAATATAAATGATACTGGTGACCCAATCAGTTGTTTAGCTAGAGTGCATATAGTGAATAAACTTCTTACACAGTAGGTCCTCCTGAGTCTCTGTAGAAAGGTTTTTGTTAAATAAGGTGAAAGGTATTTGTAGAATTTATATTCAAATGAAAGAAGCAGAAATGCAAAATAGAGAACACAAAGAATTTGAAATGATTTAACCTCCAATAGACGACGACTATATGGCAAACACCATAGATATAGGGTGTTGAGATTTTACTTATGGCATGCAGGAGAGTGATTTCTAGGACACATAATGAGGAAAGAGGGCCTGGATAATCTGACTCTCACAGTTCATATTGAAGACAAGACTGAGTGAGAAAGGCAAGTGAGTAACCTATCTAATGAGCTTGTGTAAATGGAAGGCAAAACAAGGAGTTGGTGATATAGCAGAAAGACAAACCTTACTAAGGATAGGGAACTGTAGAGAGCCATTAAGAAGAAGAAGAAGAAGAAGAAGAAGAAGAAGAAGAAGGAGGAGGAGGAGGAGGAATAATAATAATAATAATAATAATAATATTGGCTGATAGTGATATTTCCAATAGCAACAGCTGTTGTAAAACAAAGGAGTTAATTTTATATTATGATTTTTGGAATTTAATTGAGTTGAATCGGGTAAAACATATATATCCATTACTTATAGTTAAAAACCATTATACACATAATTTCACTTGCATTTGATATGAAAATACCTAAATTAAAATCATTATATTTTAAAAAATTGCCACAATGAAATTAATAAAAGTCTTTAAATCTCTTTTCAATAATGTTCTTGATAATGAGCAATGGTTTTTATGTCAGACTTTTTGACATGAAGAATTATCTTTATAATATGCTTTGCTATTTCAGATCAGCAAGCTCATCTTGGAGGGTTCAATGTGTGAAATATTAGTATAACAGGCAAGACGAGCATGCTGGTTTGAATAGCAAAACATAATAGTGAGAAACAAAAACATTATAAACTTTGGTTTCTTTAAAAATATTTGATTTAGATGTGCACCTGTTTATATGCCAATTCCCCAATGTTCTCAAGCAGTCCCCTATCTAAGTAATGACTGAGTTTGAATCTGCTTAACTGTAGTGATCAAACAAGAATTGGTGTTTTTTCTGATTTGGATCCTCTGGACTGCTTCATCTGGAGCATTGAGAGGAGTATTAACCAATGACCCCACAGTATCAAAGACTCATAGAAGGTGACCACTATGGGTGTGATAACCAACAAGAATGTACCTGAGCCAGGCAAGGTCACCTGTCTTCAAGGTGGAAGGTCATGTTATGAATAATCAAGAGTGGTCTCCTCTTCTTTTCTTGCACTCCTCTTTGAGAGAACTATTTCTGTTTACTGGGACTATAAAAGGACACTATATGTGACACTTGTATTCTCAGTGGCATAAAGCTCTGACCTTTTTAGACCTTTTTCTGTCACCCTGAGAATCTTTTGAAACCGTTTACTGCTATTATTTACTTAAGTTTTGATTTATTTTTATTGTTTTTTTCTTACATTCTTTTGCGTTTTGTAAAGTTTTGATTTTTTTCATTTTCAATTCCTTACCCTCCCCATTTTTAATTTTTACTTTTTTGCTATTATTCTTTTATTATTTAATTTTTGATTTTCTCTTACAGTTTATTTTCTTTTTTTGAATTAATTTTCTTCCTGTATCCCCTTCTTAGAGTTTATCTGTTTATTTTTCTTTCTACGTGTTTCGTCTGACTTTATTTTTCTTTGTTTATTATTACATGTTACTTTGTTCTGTGTTTTTTCTTTTAAATATCTGTAAAGTTCTCTGTTTTATTTGTTAATTTCTTCTGTACATATATTTGATTCTAAATTTTGTGTTTTATTTTGTATATTCTGTTAATTTTCTTCTTTCCTTGTTTGTCGTTTTGTTATAGGGTTGACCTTTTTTTATTGGCAGACATATTGTGAATTGTTACATATTTATCATTTTGTATTTTCTAGCGTTTTCTTTTTCCTTGTATAGAGTTTCGTTTTTATTGTTTATTTTGTTGTTTTCTCATCTGTCGTCTACTTAATCTTTTGTACGTCCTTCTGTTTTGTGTTTTTTCTTTTTGACTGTTTTAAATTTGTTGTTTCGCCTTTAGGCAAACCTTGTTCATTTGTTCTCATCTGTTGTCTATTTTATTTTTTGTTCATTGTCCTTTTTGTCTGTCTAAACTTGTTTCGCCTTTAGGCAAACTTTGTTCATTTGTTTTTGTCTCTCATCTATTTAATCTTTTGTATGTCCTTTTGTTTTGCATTTTCTTTTTGTCTGTTTAAATTTGTTTCACCTTTAGGCGAACTTCGTTCATTTATATTTCGTTTATTTAATCTATTGTACATCCTTCTGTTTAGCGTTTTCTTTTTGTCTGTTTAAAATTTGTATCACCTTGAGGAGAACCTTATTCATTTGTTTCTCGTCTCTAGTCTATTTAATCTTGTACGTCCTTCTGTTTAGTGTTTTTCTTTTTTTTAAATTCTGTTGTTTCGTATTTAGGCGAAGCTTGTTTTGCCTTAGTTTGTGTATTTTTTTCGAGTCCTTGCTTGTTTTTGTAATTGTTAATTGCATTATTTTGTGTATACCTAACTTTTCATTTTTTCTCATTTTCTTTTATATTGTTTTGTTTGTGACCACTTGTTCAAATCTGTGTTGATTGTTTGAAAAGTTTTCTGTCTTCTGTTTCTGTATAAAAAAGATCCCTTATCCTACCTATTTTCAATTTAAAATCTTTTTGGGACCAAAAAAAAAAAAAGGAGAATAAACAGGAGGATGTTATGGAGAAATTAGTCACTGACGAAAAAACCCAACACCATGAGGTTGTTGCCGATGTCAATAGTTCCAGTGAGAGTATGGTAGCTGGGGAGTGCCAAAATACTGGAAACACGACGAAACCTGATGAAGCTATGGAGGCCAACAGTAGTCAAAATACACAAAATAAGACAAAAGAAGCTGAAAACGACAAAACTAAAGACGAAAATGTACTGGTCGGAGAGACGCCCTCCTGCAAAATTTGTCGCTCCACGAAAGACACTGTAATTAAGACATTAATTTCTGTAGGGGTCAAACCCCAGCGGGTTATTAAAGGAAAGGGATTTTCCATGTGGGAAGTACTGCTACCCACCCCCTACCGACTGTGAAGACGTTTCGAGTCGCGATCTTTTAACTAAAGACATTATTCTGCATACAGAATATGAAGGCAGGCGATGGACCATGTATCAGTATTTGAGGTTCCTCCTCAAATGGTCGGGGAGCACTTGGCTGCTTACCTGTCCCAATTTGGGCAGATACTCAGTGCTTCATCTGACGATTTAACCGGGGGATGGAGTTTTGAAATCGTGATAGACCGGAAAGCCTTCATCTCCATCCCCAACTGTCTGGATGTAGTGGGCCAACTATTGTCACCGGGCGTAGACCGACAAGCTGGAAGTCTGGACAGACTGGTCACCTGTTCTCTCCCTGCACAGAGAAGAAGGACTCTGAGACTCTGGCCCCTGTCGACCCAAATCCACCTGCGACCGCGTCTGTTACACCCGTCTCGCCTGTAATGGGCATGCCAGCGACTGAGGCCGGTGTGGTTAGACACCCCGGTTTGGTCTGTCTCTCAGCCCCCATTCCCCGAAAAGACTTTGCCCGCCGCTAGTGTGGTTGCGGAGAAGGGAGAGGGGGAATGGCAGGTCGTTGGCAAGGTCAAAGGGAAACTCCGGGCAGCGGGACCTCGTTTCAATGAAGTCCCCACGGCTAAAGACACACACAGCCCCTCTCCCTCTACCAGTACGACGGGTGACTCTTCGACCACCTACTCTGACAAACTATGTCAACAGTGGCTAAAGTACGAAAAAAACGGAAAAACGGAAGACTTTGCGTGCTGGATGTTACCATAAAGGATTAAGGCTCTACGTCTCATTGGGGTTTATGCGCCCAATAAGCATTTTGAGCGGCCTGCTTTGTTTCGGCAGATCGAGCCGTTCTTGGCGTCATCTCGTCGGGTAGTTTTAGCGGAGGATTGGATTGACGTCCTTGACCCCGATATAGATCGCATAGGGTCAAATTCGGGTACTAACAACTGGGACGTGAAACTATTTCGGGACTTTATCGGCAAGTTTGATCTTGTCGATAAGTACCAAAATGAACACCCTCGGGAGGTAGTGTGGACTTGGACTAATAGGTTCGGAGTGCATCTCGGCGACATATCGCATGCGTCACATTGCCGGATAAGCGGACCGTGACTACAAACTAAGGCTTATGTGAGGCTTTTCGTGAGTACTTTCAGGAACTTTTCACCAGGGAGACTGGTCTAAGCCCTGCTCAGTTCGACGCCTATTTAACTGACTTTCCCTGTCTCGAGGCAGCTGAAGCGGCTAGGTGCGAGGATCCCATTACACAGTCGGAAATCTGGGAAACGCTGAAACAGTTTGGCCTGGACAAATCTCCGGGATTAGATGGTCTTCTGTACGAAGTGTACTTGAGGCAGTCGCCCGTTTTTGTTCCCTTGCTGGTACTGATTTTCAGCAATTGGATGAAGCAGGGTTCTATACCCCCAACGCTTCACCAGGGGCGTAATCAAGTTGTTACGTAAGGACAAAAACGGTGGAAATAGGCTTGGTAACTTTCGCCCTTTAACTATGTTGAACACAGAATTAAAGATTTGGGCTAAGGTCTTAGCGAACCGCTTGCAGGCTGTCTAGTCTGATTGGCTCCGAACATACTTGTGCTGTGAAGGGCAGGACTATTCAAGACAACCTTCATATGGTACGCTTGATCACCGAGCAAGTCGACAGTGAAGCCGCGCTTATCAATTTAGATCAGTCCAAGGCCTTCGATAGGGTTGACCATCGCTTTCTGGAGGCTGTCCTTTCGGCGGCCGGTTTCGGGCCGTACTTTCGCACCTGGATCAGACTTGAGACCCCCGGTGCGCTGGTGGAGGTGAATGGAGTACGGTCGGAGCCTTTCGTATTGTCTCGCTCCATTCGTCAAGGTTGTCCACTTTAGCCTTTGCTTTACGTTCTTGCGTTGAAACCTTTACTTCGCAAGTTAAAGACGAATCCGGACCTACGCGGAATTTCCCTACCTGGTGCTACCACCTCGCCTAGGTATTCCGCCTATGCTGATGACGTTTAGGTTCTTGTGTCGAGCAGAGCCTAGATTGACGAAGTCAGCAAAAAAATCAGTGGTTATGAGATGGTGACAGGGGCCAAGATCAACCGCGATAAGTCTGTTGGCTTGCGGTTGGGTGCGTGGAAGGGAGTTTCTCTTCCCGGACCTTTCATCTGGACAGATAGGCCGGTCAAGATACTCGGCGTCTGGTTCGGTCCTGATCTCCAGTTGAAAATGAATTGGTCGGAGGTGCAAGGGAAGGTCGAGATCGCAATTAATTTGTAGTCTCGGAGGAATATTTCCTTAAAGGGGAGGGCGGAAGTATGTGTTTCACACATCTAACCGATTCTCCTTTACCGACTCTCTGTGCTTCCACTTCCGTCTGACACTTTACCTGCGTTAGTGAGGCTCTTTGGTGGGGGGTTATTACTGACATGGTTTTGTTTAGTTTCTTGTAAATAGTTTTATTTCATATTGTAAATACTCATTGGGGCTAGTTTATAAAAGTTTTAAATTGTTGTTTTATTACTCCCCCCCCCACCACCACAGACGATAAATTGTACATATGGGGACTAGTTAGTATTTTCATGGAGACATTGAGGTATTATGGTGGATGTGGTGTGAAAGGTACTTAAGAATGTGTTGTTTTGGTGCAAGGAATATTGTTTGCATGATTCAGTCAGCGTTTGTGGCTAGCTAAGTTTAAGGTTAAGACAGAAAACCGACCTTTTTCCTCTTACCCATTTAGGCCTTGTGCCACATATTCTGTTAAATCAGAAGCTTTCTTAAAGGCTACACATGCGTACTTTTGTCATTACAGGTGGTTTATTTGAATAACCTTTTTCTGTTTTTCTAAGTTGAACAGGTGTACAGTTGTTTTATAAATATACTGGCATTCTTTTTCTAGTTTTTGTTTTGACTTTTATTTTATTAATTTGTTCTGTGTGTATATCAACTGACTTTATGAAGCAATTTTTATTATTTTTACTTTATTTTAAGCAAAGATTTTACTGTTTTCAATTTAGGTACCTTTTTAATATTCTTTTTAAATTTAAAGATTGTTTTAAAGTTTAAAGAATATTACAGGAACTGCGAAAATAATATGGGACAAGAAATTGCTGTGCACCAAACTAATATCTGTAAAATGATGATCTGAGCAGTTCTAATGAGTTCATTGCAACTGCTCAGATCCCTAAATTGGTTCCTAAATTGAAAACAATACAAACAGTAAAACTAAATTGAAAACAGTAAAACTGCAATTAAAATGATTAATTAAGAAATACTAGTAAAAAAATAATAATGGTTGACAGTGATTCATTTAATAAAAATTAAATATAGCATTACTACTATTAATGTTTTGTATGTAAATAAAGCAACTGCAATTAAGATGAAAGAAATAAAAATAAAACATTAATTGAATATGGCAACAAAGTTGAGGACAACAGTCCGGACAATGTAAATAATGTAAATAAAAAATTAATAATTGTTGGCAATGCTTCATTTAATATTAATAAAATTCAAGATACTATTTTTTCTTTTTTGCTCTTCATGCTTTGCCATTTTTCAAAATCAAAGTCTTTTTAAGACATGAATTTCTTTTTTTTATTTCTTATTCATATAGTGAATGTGTCATTTTTATATTAATATTAACATCACATGTAATATTATTTTGAGAATATATTTTTTATATATTTTTAATTCTTTTTAATTTGTAATTTATCAATATTTTTCTCTCTCCTTTTCTGTCATATTTTTTCTCTCTCATTTCCACATTCCTTAAAACTCAATAGAATGATTTCCATTGTTGAAACTCACCAGAATAAGCAGAGCCTATTATAGATGCATGTACATAAGATGCATGTGTTGCAATTTCTAAGACAACAGTTCTTAACAAACAAATTCATGTTCAATGCACTGACTCAAATGGAGAAGCAACCTAACATATATATATATATATATATATATATATATATATAGTCACCACTTCACAGCATCCACTCACTCAACTTCCTCCCCAGTTCTTATCCATTTTTTAATTTTTTTCCTGCATTTTTCTGTTCATATTTGCTTTTGCTCTCTTTCTCAATTTTTATTTCCCAGAAAATATTCAGCAACTCATACTCAGTGCCATTTTTATTTTTTCTCCTCTTTATTCCTTTCTTTTACAAAAAGATTTTTCTTTAGAATTTTCTTTTTATTCTATTCTATTTCAATACATTTCATTTATTTTATCCCACTTTACAGTTTTTCCCCCTTTTTCTCTGTCTCATCCAAATCAATAAAAGCAAATGTAAAGAGACAGTAATAGGAAAATTAACAACTTTTCCAGATATAAAGTGGACTCATTTCTGAAACATTGAAATATTCCTGTGTTGTAATTTTCAGGGAAGTGCCAAAAAGACACAGTATAGTTGATATAAGTGCATTTAACACTATCAAACAAAACAAAATCGTGATAGTTTGTATTCCCTTTTTTCTTATTTGGATATTTCTTTGTTAGTCTTGTCAATTTTCAAACTTTTCCTTCCTCAAAGATTAGGCAGCAAAAACATTTTCTTATAAGTGAATGAGTATTACTAAAATATTATAGTAAAAGTTCAAATTTGCTTGAAAAGGTTTGAAAAATGAGTCATTTATATTTGAGAATGTTCATCTTGAGATGAATATGTTTTTGAAAATAATAAAGAAAAACATACATTTTTTATGGAACAGTTAAAAATTTGGGTCTGCTTAAGTTTATGAAATCCATTGTTTTTGATTAATAAATGGTTGAAGAAAAGATATTTATAATGTAGCTAGAAATTAGAAATAAAATACTTCAGCTGGAAAATTCTTTAACATATTTAAGGGTCTAATTCAAGTTTATTTTTTTAGAGCATGGGTGGCTCCAACTAGAGTGCTCCGGGTAAATGAGAACAAACTCTAACATAAAGAAGAAAGAAAAGATATTCAATAAAAAACAGTATATTTTATAAAACATTGTATAAATGTTCAATTTAGTAAAAGAAGATTATTCAATAAAGCCCTTCTTAAATTTGAGGATGGTTGTATCTTCAGAAATGATTGCATAGCCAGATCAGGTGTTTCTCATTCATGTTGGCCATCATGTCCATGGTTGTGGCATTCAATGTGTCCTTGTTATTATGATACTGTTGAATGTTTTCCCTTTCAATGATAGCCTAAATATACTAGTTCAAAGGATTGAGATCAGGAGAGCTAAGAGGCCATAAGTTGGTAGCAGGGGATAACATGATCATGAATATTCTTGACCAGATGCACTTGGATCATGTGGGCTCTGTTGGTGGGAGGAGAACCCTATTAATGCTGGGCTTGATCACTGTGTCCAGCATATTTATAGAGGTACTGGCATTGGCTCTGAAATATTGGGCAAAGAAGTGGTGTGGCATAATATGGCCTTCATTGCTCACAACTCTCAGGATGATAAAAAACAAACTTTCTGTGAATTCTTATGACTATCTCTATGAGTTTTTTACACAGAGGTATCTGTTTTTTTTTCTACTTTTTACCTTGCTACTTTCAAGAAGCTCGCTATATCTGAATCACTGTGGTTACTGACTAGTGCCATGACACAGTGTACTTTTCATTTCTTGTCTGGAAGCTGACATATTAATGCACTCAGTAGAACTAAAAGAGAAATGAGAATGTTAAAATTTGATGAGTGCTATGTAACATTACATTAGGTCATCTTTCATTTATGACTGCTAAGTGTGTGTATTCAAATACCTGGAACACCATATACATACATATACATAATATTTTATTATTATATATTCCCTCCCCACCTTTTTTATTTCTTTTCCTTTCTCTTTCTTCTTTTTCATCACATCATATTCTAACTATAGTTCCGTATTTCAACACTCGACCACGTGGCCTGCCAATTTTTGCTACAACTTGCGACATGCAAGCTGTCTTTCCCCCTTCCCAACCTATAACTCTCTTCATCAATGTTTTCAATCTTGCTCCACCCCACAACACACACTATTAACAATAGACCTGCCTAACACTTTTACACCAATCAAAATTTTAAATTTGAGTTTATTTTTATAAAAGTTTTGCACATCGAGGAATTAGACAGAGATCTGGTTTTTGCTAATAATACGATTTCCACTGAAAAATACGCCATCTACAAAAACATCTCATTTTTCTGTTTGTTCCTCAGACCATTGATGATGGACACAGGCATGTCCAAAAATTCCGAAAATAAAACCTTTCTCTCTGTAGCTTCATTTTTGTTATATGGTTAATATTTAATAAATGTTTATCGTACTGATTATATTATTGGTATCCTTTTGTTTGTCATTTTATTAACCAACCTATCTATTTATATATATATATATATATATATATATATATATATATATATATATGTGTGTGTGTGTGTGTGTGTGTGTGTGTGTAGCTGAGTATATTTTACCAGAAGTGAGTGCTGAAAAGTACTCAGTGTGATCCACTTCTAAAAAATATAACACAATGATTACACGACTGTACTTATTTGTGCCTAGGAATTTTAGTACCTCCTCACATACATATATATATATATATATATATATATATATATATATATATATATATATATATATATATATATATATATAGGAGGAGGTGCTATATTATATTTATAAAGTGGACACTGAGGTCAACACCAAGCAATGACAATCTGTTTCATGCAATCATCAGGCTAAGTATATATATATATGATGAGGGAAAGAAAGTGCAGATGATAGAACACACAATATAATGGAATGGTTAATTTTGAAATATAATTCAAATGGATGTGTTGCCTTGATCTTGTTTCTCAAGACGTTTTTTCACCTCAGACTAGATTTATGTCCCTTGTCTCTTTTTTTTTTTTCTTATTACAGTTATAAGTATTTCAGGCTATTCATATCTAATTTCTCTTTGTGCACATTTCAAGTGATGCCATAACAGTATTACATGTGAGACTTGAATGATGCTCTGTTTTGTGTGAAATGATGAGCACAAGTTCTCTCTTCATACAAGGGATTGTTTTTTAATGTTATAAAGATTTGAAAAGTGAAATCTTCTTGAGTCTATTAACCCATGATGCACAGGCCCAGTCCCTTGCATTATGAGGATGGGTTGTACAAGTTAAAAATTTTTATCACTTTTGGTATTTGTGTAGAGAATGTTAAACAGTGATATGAATACACAAAACACTGTTAAAACTGTTCTGCTGCCATTCCATATGATGCTTGTGCTACCTACCATTCTCTAAATAATGTTTGACAGCTCCCCTGACTAGCCTGATTGCCAGCCCTGCCCCATATTGATCTATATGGGACATGATCAGATCATGCTTGACTTATTCAGTTAGCCTACCTAGAACTCTTGCTATATCATGTCAACAACTGCAAGAAGCATGGAATAATGTATCAAAGAATGCTATGTACCATCTATATGATTGTATGCATGTAAGACTACAGGCCTGTGTTAATGCCAAATATAAATATTAATGCAGGATATGCAATGAATATGTGGTTTGGGCTCTATTGATACATCCTTTCTTTTGCAACCATTGATCTGTATATGTGATCATTTGCTATAATCCAGTTATATTAGCTGAGTAAATTGAAGCACTGATTCAGAATGTTGTATTTTTATTTTCCATCAGTCTATATCAATAATGTCTAGTAGATTAAGGAGATCCTTTTTAATTAATTTGTTTTTATATCATAGTTTGTTGTTTTGAGTAGCCATTAAATGGATTGATATTATTTGGAAATTTTCTGGCAGCTTTGTTCTCAATTTTTTCACTTTCCATCAACTTACTAACTTACCTACTTTTCAAATTTGTTTACTTAACACTTCTCTCTTTCTCTCACTCATTCTTTATTTCTTTCTCTTTCTTTTTTACCTTTCTGTCTTTCTTTCATCTCTCATTCCCTCACTTATCTGTTTTTCTCTCTTTATTTTTTCTTTCTTACTGCGATCTCACTTCACCGTTTTTGGTAAGTAAAATAGCAGTGTATAAGAAAAAAACAAATACAATTATCCACATAACATTTTATTGATAAAGACGGATTTTTTATATTATTTATTAGGAATTTTATTCTAGGAAAGTTTTTTTTAACGTTTCCTTTTTGTATAATGAAAGGCAAAAAAGAAAGCGAATTAAAAGTAAGTTGGGGAAATTTCGTTTTTTTTCTTTGGCAGTTCCTATTGATATGAAAATTCCATGTTGTTGTTGCCATATTTTTTAATTATTGTTATATTATCTTTTGGCTATTAGTTTGCCAATGAGAAATAAAAACTAGGTCATCAGGTAAGTGGCTTATTAGTTTACTAAGTCCATTTTGGAAAATTGCTACCAATTCTCCAAATGCATTCATTGGTTATTTTAATAAGAAACATTGACTTGAGTTTAAAAATGATTTCTCATGGAAATAACCACTTCCACTAAACCTAGTATTAAGGATAATATTTGATCATTATGATCTGGACTTATTATAATTCAGTTTTTTAGTTGCTCATGAAGTTAAAAGTAGAAATGTTGGGATGGTGTTGAAAAATTCAGTCTGGATTTTATCTCTGAAACAAAACAAGCAAAGTCAATTGGTGAATGTCAACATCTTGTCAATGCAGTTATTTTAAAGGAACCTTTTTTTCACTTACAATGAATTCTTGAGAATGACAAGTTACTTAAATTGTATTTATTAAAGGAAGGTCTAATTATACAAATTTTAAAAATGTCAGTGGAGTGATTGTGGGTAGCTGAAGTTTACAGGCACTAATATAGATAAATGTTTACTAGGCCTTGTCTTGTACAAAGCTATAATAGAGAAGCATCCAGTGAGGATCAAACTCATTATATGATGACACTGGTTTTTTTTAAACTTTGCAGCAGATGCCCTACAAGTTCTAATATGGTGGATTGGATAATGAGGAAGAGACTAGAAAGTGATGTAGACACTAAACAGAGAGAAAGAGAAACAAACAGACAAGTTGGAATGAGGATGTATGTATATACAGATATGAACAAAATGGTTTCTGTGTATATGTGTATGTGCATATGTGCAAGAAGAATCTGATAGACACCCTCCAGATGTGGCAAATGCTTCATTCTCAGATAATATCCAAATATTTCCTATCAGAAAGATCTGGTGCAAAAATCAAATATTTTCATATTCAAATAAAATAAAAAAATTCCATTGCATCAGTATTCTTGTTAGATTTGAAATTGTTCACTTTCATAAAAAAAGTCATGATTAAGTCATTATTTCTTTATCTGCTGTTTTTATGAAGAAAGTTTGTCATGAAGATAAAAAGGTGGAAATTGACAGAGATTCTTTGTCCCAATAAAAAGTGAATTTTTGATGCTAAATCACACTTACCTTTTAAGCAAAAATTACTAATTGGATGGCAACACACAAATTCTTAATTAACTTTCCACTTAATTTGTAATGAATTCAAAAAGCTAATTCCAAATCAATCTAACAACTTTTAAACATATTCAGACAGACACATTCATAGGTAAACAAAAAAGCCATAATTTCTTGCCTTATTTTCTTATTCACTAGGTTTTATTCTTCATTCAATTCAATTGATTAGTTTCAATGAAAGGGAAAAGATTTATCCAGATTGTGCTCAATAATTTTGATGTACTTAAAATTTTCATATCTTTAGTGTATGTCAACTTTTGTTTTATTAAAACTTAAAGAAAACATTATTATTTGTCCTTCATTCATTTGATTTCATTCAAAACATTGAATTACAAATTATCAAACATGGAAATGAGTGATATTTAGAATCTCACAATTTATTGATAATAAATGAATTTCATGCTTAATGGATATCTCACTGTTATAAACTTATGTGAACTTAAGTTAAACTAAGTATGAATTGGGATCAAATATGGATTAAAATCTGACAGAATGATAGGATAAGGAACAAATAGGATACATCTACAAATGTTTTGCTTTCATTTAAGCTTCGTCAGAAAATAAAATATTGAGGAGAAAAGAAAATTCTGGTATTTTTATTTTTGTGCTGTTTGTTTTTCAAGTAGCATTCATGTGAATAATTCTTGTGTGTTTGTGTATCATTATTCTAGTTGGTCTATGTGGGATTTAGATGATAACATGTGTGAGTGCAAGTGTGTGTGTGTGTGTGCATTTTTGCATCTAGTAGGCATTTTTTATTTATATCTGATAGTGTCCACATGTTGATTAGGTGGATGTTTTATGTGAGTGAAAGAATTTAAGTTACACCAGTTGTGATTGTAGGTAGACAGATCTTATATTCTTTAAGTATCGGTTTTATAAAAGTTGGTGATAACTAAGTATATATACAAGAATGTATGGCAGAGTTTACTGAATAGTACTCAGTGATGGCAAAGACTGGTGTTCAAGACCAGGTAAAAGTAAGAGTTTTAATTGTTGTTTTTGAAGACAGGTAAGCTAAAAAATGATGAATTTTGTAGAAAAGTTTGAGGTTTATTGACATTTACATCTGAGGTTTTGAATGGAATAAGATAAAAATTGTCAAAAATCATTTAAGATAGAATAAGTCAGGACAAAGGCATTGGCAAGGATGATGGTGAGGATAAAAACCAGACTGTAATGCTTTCATGGTTAATGTGGAATGAATGTTACAGTAGAGTTTTATTTTATTAAGAGAAAACCGATACATTCCATGATGTCTGTAGTCTAACCAATGAGAAGAGAGATTTTTAAAATATCCATGATTAGGAGGGTCATTGTTTCAAATTTTGTGCATTTGAAACTTTCCATTTTTTCAATTATTTTTTGGGATATTTTATCCTGGCTTCAAAATATACTTTCATTCACAGATTATTAAAAAATTCCTACCACTGTTTTTTTAGCATTTCAATTTTCATCTTCTTTGTAAATGTATCTATTTTAAACTTTTTCTGGTAAAAGTCTCTTTCGCTCTCTCTCTCTCTCTCTCTCTCTCTCTCTCACACACACACACACACACACACACACACACACACACACACACACACACACACACACAGTATCTTAAATTTAAATCTTCAGTTGGACATTTTATTTATGCTTTTCAATGACAGTGGTGGTTTTTGAATGACACCCTCTGGTCCAGATTTCAACAAGCAAAACAAAACGTTCATTTTCCTCCAAAGTTACTCAATGTTGACACTCAGAATTTATTGTGCCAATAAAAAGTTGATTTCTTTTGTTAATGAATATTATTTGTCAAACATGTCATTCTTCCAGATTTCTCAAAAGTAAAAAAAAAGTATTAAGCCCTTCATAAATTCGAGATTAAATTGTGAAAGATAGTAATTAATTTGAATAATATCCATATGTGAACATCTGTACAAACTTTGCAATAACTTAGGTTTGAATCTGTGAGTTCATAATTCAATTTAATTACCCAAGAATTATTGATTATTGATTTTAGTGATTGGAAGTATGCATCACATTGAATATTGGTTAACAAAGTAGTTTTGTAAACCACTGATTAGTGTAATGGTGTCAATCCACACTGGGTATCCCGCATTCATGGCCTTGTACCAAACTAATCTAAACTTGGTAAAGCTGAAAGAATGAATGAAGCAATTTCAAATCAGTGATAATAAATTGTCCTTTGGCAACTGAACTTGCCTACAATATTTTAATAACAGTTTTGCTTCATTATTAATTTTTATCATGTGATAAATATAATTATTTTTCTGATAACCTGTTCCCCTCCCAGTGCTATGTACGATTCCGAAAATAAATGCTTTATAAATTGTATTTGCTAACATTATTTATCGCTTCTGGTCAAACAAGAATCATAAAAATCCCCCAGGAAATTTCTGCCTCTGACACAGGCCAAAATAACTGAAAAAAGAGGCACAAACAAAATCCTTATTACTGTGAATATTAGACAGCATAAAGTCATAAAGAAAATAATACAAGTTGATGCTTGCAATATTAATATAAAAATATATCTATAAAACGTTTTCATTAGAATTATATTGTGAGGTTTGAAAATCAAACATGGTAATTTAAGGCTTACAATCACTGAAGGCATTTGGGTTTATGGGAACTCTGAAGAAAGCACCCTGTAGTTCTTCAAACATTGAAAACACAAGAAATATTTTAAAGGCTGAATATTCAGTTTGATTGAAGAGAAATTTGAGAAGTGGATTCATATCAGGAATTTTCCAGTTCTGACATGTCAAAGATGACCTCAGGATTTACCACATAAGAATATTGCTTGATTAATACAGAAAGAGGATATCAGAATTTTCTTCTACTAACAATTGGAGGTTAAATTAATATCTGATCACGTGTATTGATTATTACTTATTCCATCTTCATGATGAACCAATATTTATTTAGATTCAAACTCCAGGAAAGGTGTTTTTTTTTCCATCTCTAGAAAAAAAACGAAAACCACTGTCAAAGTTAAAACAAGATTATTTTGGGGTTGAATCTTTTTTGGTGAAAAGTTCTTCAAGAAAGAAAATGAAACAAAACCCAATATATTAGAACGAATTAGATTAAAATTCTACCATTGTTATCTTTCCGCTTTTCAGGGAGAAAAATCCAAAAAAAAAAATGAAATGTTAAATAAAAAAGTCAAAAATAAAAATTGAAAATGTGTTACCATCTAGTGATTTTTTTTTTAAATTAGAGGAAAAAATGATTTTCAAAAATCCGAAACAAACGGAAAATCATTTTTATATTCAATCTTGTTTTTCTCACACTTTCTCTTTTTGGATTCTTTTTCCGCCCCCTCTCTTTCCCTACTTCCTTTGTCTTGATTCATAAAACCTTAAATAAACTTTGTCTGACTCTCACCACCCATTCCTTCTTTCGTTTAAATCTTCCTTCTGATTTTACTACCACCCCTTCCCCCCCTCTCTCTCTCTCTTTTCACTTACACTTTTCATCTGCCCTCCCCATTTGATTCTTTGCCTGCTTTTCTGTTCATAACCCCACCTCATCACACCATAATTTTTCTATTTCATCTTCTCTTTGCCTCTGTCTGCTTCCTTTACTATCCTGTTCGAACATCATTCTATTCTTTATCTTCCCAAGCCTAACCCCACTTTTCTCTTCTTCCCCTTCTTCTTCTTCTTCTTCTTCTTCTTCTTCTTCTTCTTCTTCTTCTTCTTCAACCATTCTTTGCCTATCCTGTTATCTATACAACCTCCCATCACTAAAGTTCTTTCTCCTTGGACAAATCATTTTCTATCTTATTCTACTTTCACTTTCATCCTTCTCCCCAACTTCTTGTGGGTCTCATCCCTTTTAACCTCAATTTTCAAATCAATCTCTTTTTGTAACCCACTTCCTAAATGTTTCTACTTTCACATTTTCTTTTTTCTATGCTTTTTCAATATTGTTGAGATTCCACCAGAAAAATCACAACATATGATTATACAGCAGACAATAAATATTGATTGCTTTTAGATTTACAGGGCTGAAGAATTTGGGTTTTACCCATTAAATGGGTGAATAAGGGAGTCAATAGATGAATATAGATGCGCTTTTAGTAATACGGGATACTGTTGTCATGTCGGGTTAATAACACGCGTCATCTCATGATCATTAGCACGTAATATATATATATATATATATATATATATATATATATATAATTATAATTATTTTCTATTTTAAAAATATGGAAATAATTTAAAATAGAAAATAATTATAGTATTATGCTCTACTGTTTTGTATCAAGTACTGTTTTTAAAATAAAAATAATTACTAAGAACACCGGGTTGTAAATCTTACTGTTCTTTTTCTTTTTAATATATATATATATATATATATATATATATATATATATATATATATATATATATATATATATATATATATATACTTCTTCATAGGCGCATAATGTATACATATATCTAGTTAACATGTTAAAAAATCATACTCACGCATGTACAGTCACAAAACATATCCGAAGTGCTATGCAAAAATATAGAAAATTTGGCTGTTTAAATTCCTTGGACTTTTGGGTAGCATTTCGTGTGCACATATGAAGACGAACGGTTATATATACATATACAAAATTGTTGATACTATTACTATCTGTATTCAAAAAAAATTATATATATTGGGGGCAATACTGTTTCTCTCGTTTTCTTCCTCTCTCAGAAATTTGTAAGTATTATTCTGTAACAGGCTTCTAACACACGCACACGCACACACACGCACACACACGCAAGCGTACATAGGCGCACACGCAAACACTAATAATGTTTGTGTGTGTTTATGTTGTAATATTAGGCACGTATAATAATGTATAAAATTTTATTTCCAAATGGAAAAGTAAAGTTAAGTCTGGGTCAATTTATAGGTGAAATTAAGAAATCTTTTAAAACTTTTTTTTATGGTGAATAACACGGATGACCTTTCCACAGATACTAAACAGTATCAGATGAGTGATGGTTAAGACAACAAAACTACCTGAAGTCGTTTAAAAGTCAACAACAACAACAACAACAAAGAAAAATCAAAAATTTGTCCCTCATATTTACTTCCATTAACATTTTTGGAGTTTTGTAATTGTTCCGTATATTTATGGTTGTTCGCTTTTGGCACCATTTAATTCTCCTTGTCAACTATCAGACATAAATGCAAGCAGTGAAATCGTTAAATAGGAAAAGTGTAGAGACAGACGAAACGAATTTACAAGATAATCAAAGAAATAACCGGAAAATATGCTCTTCACCAAAGTGTATACAATCTAAAGAGAGAACGTTCATAATGGAAAAAGAAAAAGTACTGGAATGAATACATAGGAGAATTTCTCCATAATAATGGAAGAGAGAAGCATACAATACACAAAAGGACTGGTGACTAAAATCTGAATTAAGAGCAGCAATGGCCAAGATAAAGCGGATCAGCAGGACCAGATGAGACGGTTATAGAAGTATAGAAGTGATTTCTTAAATGACTTTGGCCACTGAAGGGATAAGGGAAATATAACCTGAAGTGCCAAAAAATGAGTACACTGGATGATTTCGCCCTTCTCCAATTGGTATTTTGTCAGATGACATATATGACGTAATAGTTATAGAAGTTAAAGTGACATTTTCGTTGTGCCAACCATGAGGCAATGACGGGATTTAATACTGGTTGGGTGCAGAAAGATTGATAGTATCAAAACATGGAACACTTGGATTTTTCTCGGACACCAATAGCAAAATGATATGACGAATATGTAAATTTCAGAAAAATATTAGCGGCACATAAAAACTGCAGGTAACTACAGGTGGTAACTACAGGTGGTGCAATAGCGGGATTTGTCGGCGATGTCACTCGATAGTAACGACCTAACAAATGGGAACAATACATCAAAACACATTCCAATTCCAAGCGATGATGTCACTCGAACCACTCATCAGCGTACAGTATACACTTGTAGGGATGTAGATGGCGATTATCTCCCCTTGAGTAAGATGAATTCACAAGGGTCACGTGAATGTTGGTGAATGACGTCAGTTCGTGGAGTATTGAACCCCAGTTGTTGAGTAGACCGCGTCAGAGCAAGACACGAGTGCCAGCGGCAGTTAGGAAACAGGGAAAACCACATGGTCCCAACAAAGAATAAGAGGCACAACCGGCCCGGCCATTTTTCCATCATATTTTCCTCCGTTTACACTGCTTGTTTTATCCACATATGTCACAGTTTCTCTGTGTGGGACGAATAGTGAAAGGTATATACTTATTTGTATATAATTTTATTGTAAAGCATAACAGTGTATGAAATTTATTTGAGAACAATGTTATATTTGGTATTCATTTCTTGCAGCATTCCTGGTCATTTTAGTCCGTTGTATTACTAATGCTATATAATGGGGAACCAGAAACTGGAAATGTTCTCTTTCTAAGTCACCCATTACACTGTATTCTATGGCATTTCGTAATCCACAAGCAAAAAGGTTATTTTATTCACACCTGAAGAAGAGATATTTGCCACTGACTTAAAGAAGACCGGCTCGATGTCACCTAGTCAAACGAGTCGTTTTTCAAACATTTTCAGGCAGACGGTTGAATTCGTTAGTAGAGGAAACATATATGGATTCATCTTGCCCAATGAATGTTGCACAAGCTTCGAAATTATGTGCGTTATGTTCTCTTGGACTTCACAAGGACCACGAGTAAAATCGGCATCTCTCTTGAATGGTTTAACATATACAGATTTTGTTGCAGAACATTTTACATTCCTTTATGATCGCCATGTTTTCTGGTGGAGATGGTTTATTCCAGATAACGCACCCGTCGCTTTGTGTGTGTGGATAACAGGAAACTGGTTCCAAGAATATTTTACTGAATTTCAGATATTCAACCTTCTGGGCAATGCACTGACAGATAACAGGACGTAAAGAAACAGTAAAAATACTTTTCGGAAACTGAACAAGGTATTAATGGATCGAAAAAATAAGATTACAAACGAAGAGAACTGAACAATTTTAGCTCAAGTAAAGAAAAGTTTGATGGGCCAGAGATACGTTTGTACCAACAAATGTTGAAAATACCATGGACAGAGCGTTTAACAAATGAGACATTTTCATAGAGAATACGTACTACAAAGAAACTGAATACATGCTGAAATGGTTTGGGTACATTATGAGGAAAGAAGGCTTGGAATACTCGAATACAAGACAAGCGGAGGAAAGCAGCAAGTATCCTACTTCATAAGTTTAGTATTTCTAAGAGCATTAAAAACAGGAAAATGGTAAGCAGGATATATATATATATATATATATATATATATATATATATATATATATATATATATATATATAAGGGTTGATGGAAAGTTTTTGGTTCGAAGCATTTATTTCCCAAAATACGACCAAATGACTTAAGGGTTTTGTGGAGAAAGGCTTTTATTCGAACCATTGGATATATATATATATATATATATATATATATATATATATATATATATATATATGAAGAAATATAGTCTTAAGATGTTATATTTATGGGATAAAGTGCTCAATATCAGAGATAGAGCATGTGTAAATATAAAAGTGAACATAGAAGTCAACACTTAGAGGCGACAGTCTGTTTCATGCTAGATGCAATCCCCAGGCCACGAGTGCTGCTATTTTTCTCGGCCATTTATATATATACGGGTCAGTGATGCATTGTGGGTAGTCTATTTTGGCGGTTATTTTACCGGAAGTCGTTTATTTATTTATTTCTGTTAAATTATTTTGCTTGTTTTTATTTATTTTTATTTTTTATATTTATTTATTTATTTTTTAATCGGTCTTTTTATTAACGTAGAAAAAATCTGTTATATAAACAAATTTTTTCTACGTTAATAAAAACACCGATTATTTAATAGTTTTGTTTTGGTTTGGGAAGATAAAGCTATTTATTCAATTTTGGGGTTGATTGTTGTAGTTTATTCCAACTATTATTTTGACGGGAACAGTTTTTAATTTGTTTATTACTTCATGTATTTATTTGGATTGATTATCTTTGTTTTTTCTAACGGTTAGTTTATCGGGATTAGTTTATTTATTTATTTAGATGAATTTAGGTCAATTTATTTTACTTATTATTATTTATTTGTTATACTGTATATTTTCTCTTCGGTTTTCGATTTTTAAGTAACGTAGTATTTTTTTTATCTTTATATAACAGTTATAGCTATTTTTTTCGTCCGATTTTTTGGTTTGATTTTTATAGTCTAACTAATATTTTGGTCATAATGGTTTGCTAATTTGTTTATTATTTACTTTATTTATTTGGGTTAATTGTTTTTTTTTTTAATTCTATTTCGTCTATTTTAACAGGTGTGATTTGGTAATTTGTTTGGGTTAATTAATTTTGCTTATTTTATTGTTATTTTGTTTATTTATTTTCATTTTATTTTATTTTTTCCGTTTTCGATTTTTAAGTAACGTAGTAAAAATTTGTTTTCATGTCTGCATTTTGAGATGAGCTCGGATCTTTTATTTAATAATTTATTTTGGTCTGGGAAAGTAATGATAGCTACTTTTTACTCCAAGCAAAGTTTGCAAGTTTTTGATTGGTAGGCTGATGATCTTTTCCTTATTTTCCAAGATATTTTTGGTGTGATGTGCGTTTTATTTTTAATTTCCCAGATATACTTAGCAAGCATTGTACTGTTCGCATATTTACTATTTGTGAAAGATGTTTTGTGTGTATAATTTCTTTGTTTCCAGGGTCCTTCAGTTATTCCTATGTATACTTTTTCTTCATTATTTGGTGATTTTATCGTGGCTTGGTATATTACGTTGTTTTGTAAACAATTACCGTTTAAGGGACATTCGTTCTTTATTCTGCAGTTGCACGCGGGTTTAATTTGTTCGTGTGGTTTGTTGATAATTTTCCTGTTGTGCTTTTTTATTATTTGTGCCATGTTCTTGGTGCAACTGTAGCTGGTTTTACTGTGTTTTTGTTGA
Source organism: Acanthosepion pharaonis (assembly GCA_903632075.3). Taxonomy (NCBI): domain Eukaryota; kingdom Metazoa; phylum Mollusca; class Cephalopoda; order Sepiida; family Sepiidae; genus Acanthosepion; species Acanthosepion pharaonis. Next base: position 773,606 of record CAHIKZ030000049.1, read on the forward strand.
ATATTTTGTGTAGGGTGCTTGATTCCGGGAAGTGTTTGTGTAAGAGTTCTTATATATATATATATATATATATGCATGAATCAAATATGAATTAAATCTGACAGAATAATGAACAAATAAGAAACGTTTATAAATTTAACGTCTCGCTTTTATGTAAGTTGTGAAAGAGAATGTTCTGATAAAATTTGAGTTCTGTGCTGTTCATTCTTCCTTGTTCAGGTAGAAAATACATTATGAAAACGTTTAGACTACCTCATTACCCCTATCATTTCATCCTCAACGCTAGGAAACGAGCATATGAAATATATATGACAAGAAAATAGGCACCACCAAAAATAAAAACACGTTATTTATGATCTTATCCTTTAATTCTCTATCAACAAAATTTGAGAACAATCTAACCATCGTCGACACTAGGATCAGAACTACCACCTCCAAGACGATCAGAGATCTAGTTAGAAGAAAACACAAAACCAGCATCACATCAGATGCCGGCATATAAATGCATGCAATGTCATAAGAGGTATATAGACAATCCCAGAATATTAATTAATGCCCTTCCGTCCACAAGCACACGCCAGACACACTTTTCTAATATCACTAACCTTCAGAATTCCTATACTTAAAGAATGTCAGATCCAGATACCTGCGGACGATGTTACCTAAAAATCTTTCACTCTAACACACCAAACATCTTCCGATAGACTCAAAAAAGTCATATATAATAACAATAACCATAATATCTATAATAGAATCAAGCCAACGCCTACCCCCAATATACCTCCAAATTTTCCAATATACAAGTTATTTTTTCTTAACCATAGAATTTGCCCCAACATTAATAACGTATATAACCAATAATAATCAACACACATACCAAGACCACCAACTCTCACGACCAACTAGAAATTTGATACACACACATACAAATACCCTCTTATAATTTCCTCTCACTACCGTTTTCAGGAATTAAACACACGGACGCTACCAAACAGACACAAAAATACCCCAAAATACTCTCTCTCTCTCTCTTTCTCACGCACACACACACTAACATCACAAGGCATACACGAGATCTAGCTGAACAATGAAAAACAGACAACACAGAATTCAAATGTACCAGAACATGCTCCAAATCATTTCCAAAATTTTCTTAAGCTTAAATAAAAGCGAATCATTAAATTTATAAACGTTTCTTATTTGTTCCTTATTTTATCATATATATATGAGAATATATTATTCAGCTCGAACAAATTTCTGAACCAATATAATATAGCTCCAGTGGTCATTTTTTTTTCTAGTACAGGTAAGAAATGAAGATTTTGAATGTTGATTTTCTCTCCACTTGGTAATGTCAATCATACTTCCTTTTCCATCTCTCATCACATTCATTTTCGCTTTTGCCTGACTAAGCAACCAAACTTACAAACATTATCAGCGCCTGCCACATGGAACGTCTATTAGAAAAGATCGTTTGTTATCTTGCAAGCCCTTGCTAGTAAAATTTATCATTGTTGGGTACTCTGTACTTTTGCCTTGTGCCAGATAAATTTAAGGTTAATAATTTTATTAAGACGCCAAATCGATGCAGACCATAGTTACGATGTTTGATCCTTGCTGAGTACTTTAGGACTATGGCTTTTTGTTGGACTAAGCTTTGTCAAAATTACCATTCCCAGCAACACTTATGACCCCCATCCCCATTACATGCAGACATATTACTCCCCCTCCCAATCACTCACATTTCTGTTGTTTCCAGTTGGTTCCTATGCCACACGCAAGCGTCTATTATCTTGTATAGCATGTCTTTCATCTAAAGTTAGTTATCTTTTTTTTCATTATTATTATTCCTTTTCCCCGAATCCTACTATCTTCCACCCCGGCATTCATTTTACTGCTTCCACGGTCTTAATTAATGATTAACAGACAGACACAAAATACGGAAAAATTCATAACAATAAAACACAGACGGTAATTATTAGCAGCAGACAATCCGAGAGACATCGTTCCTGTCTTTTGGCAGATTCACAGAGGGTATGGAGTGGGTAGGAAATGGATATGAGTTGAGGAGTAGGAGAAATAATGAAAAAAAGTGAGAGAGTGTGTATGTGAGAGAAAGAGAGAGAGAGAGAGAGAGAGAGAGAGAGAGAGAGAGAGAGAGAAAGAGAAGGAAAAAATGGATAAAGAAGAAATAATAGAAAAATAAATGAACGAAGAACAGGATAAAGTGAGAGAAAGGAAAAATAAAGGAAAAAAAGAAGAAAGAATAAACATTTGGTCTGGTAGTAAAGAAGAAGGAAAGCAAATAAAAAAATCCGAAAACAGAAAACACAAAAGAAACAAGAATCCAGTCTTTTAATTCCATCCTTGTTTTCCTCTCATATATGCGTTTCAAGATAAATAACCCCAATTTTGGTAGAAACTCTGATTCTGGAATACCCGATAGGGAATGAACTCAGAGTCGATGATTTGCAAGACTGGCACGCTAACCAATAAACTCAAATATGCATTGACTATAAATAGTGGTTGCACGTATTTGTTTTTTGTTTTTTCTTTTAGTTTGTTTTTTATCTGTTTAAATGTCACTTTTGATCTATCCATGCACACCAACACAACTAAAGGCCCTAAAAAATTAATTAAAGAAAGGAGACATGAAACTCGATATCTGTCAACCAACTCGTGTTGAAGCATTTCATTCAAATAATAGAATTAATTCTGATATAGCAAGTTTCCTTAGATATCTAGCACCTTTCTCAGTGTAAAAAAATAAATGTGTATACAACGGTGGTTTTATGTGGATTGATTTTTCTTATGGCTTATCAACCCTTTGTGGGTTATTTAAACCCGGAACATATTTTTGGATTGTAAGAATAAGTTTTTTTTTTTTTTTTGCGTGTGAATATTGCTTGAACAATGTTTGTGGGAGAATAACAACGGTTTTTTCCACGATCTTCTATTCTTCTTCTCGGGATGGATGCATACGGGGCTTATGTATACCTATATTCTGATAAAAATACGACTATCTTTTACTTGTCAGTACTAAGATAGTTTAGTTTGAAACAAGGCTCAAATAACGGAACATCTAATGAGGATAGAAATCACTAACAATGGCCAAGTGCTGCTCTCCAGTATGTATTCTTCAGTAATCCTACCTCTTCAGTTCATCAGAATTATATATATATATATATAGAGAGAGAGAGAGAGAATGTTTCATAAAATGTAACAGACAAGTAAAATTTTGTAAATTTTTATTCAGTTTTTCTAGTATCCCTTACCATGAGTGACTTAGGCGGGTTTGAATTGATTGATATTATTCTGGTTTGGTATCAATGATTTATGATGATTCCGAGTGGGACAGTTCTCTGATTGTTTCTCTCTCTCTCTCTCTCATCTATCTATCTATCTATCTATCTATCTATCTATCTATCTATCTATCTATCTATCTATCTCAAACTATTCATATCTAACTTACGCAAACCAGAGCTTTTAATGTAATCAAAAAATTACATTTAGATGTCTGATTTATGTAATTTCTTTCTGCGTCTCTGTGTGTATGCGCATGTGTGTATGTGTCTGAGTGACTGACTGACTGACTGAGTGACTCTGTGTGTGTGTGTGTGTGTGAGAAAGAAAGAGAGAAAGATGGAGAGAGGGAACTTTCAGGAACAAGTATAAAATTTAAAATTAATAGAAAGGAAAGAAAGACCAGTCATTTTATGACAAATGGATGAACATCTTTTTGGAGAGGTTTTAAGAAAATTCTCATTTATAAAAAAAAACAAAACGGAAAATATGTTAGGTGTCTCTTTAAGTTTATTACCAAATTAAAAAGTTTGGACCATCTTGCACTCGACCCTACTTTGAGGAAGCTTAATAGATGATGTAGCTGACATAAAATGTTTTATTAAATAAAAGACACACCCAGTTTTGCTAGCAAGCAATTCAAACAGAAATATAAATAAAAATGAAATTCCTCTTATTTTTTTTTAATTTTAACATATGGAGCAGATAAAATATTTTTGTGATTTTTTTTTTTCAATTTGCTTGTTGAGGTACATACAGTTTCTTGTTAAGAAACTTGACTGCCAATCACATTTTTAACAAAGAATTCTCATTTGCACTGATTATGAAAAATTCAGTTATAGTCAATTTTTGATGTGATTTTTGATAGGGAGGGACATCTTCACACTTTACTTTACCCCCAACAAAGAAAAAATTAAGTAAAAGCAATTTTATAGATAAAGGTATTTCTCTTTTTTCTGTCTCACACAATTTGTATGCTTCTCTCTCTCTCTTTGTCTTTTTATATATATATATATATATATATATATATATATATATATATATATATATATATATATATATTTGTTTGTGTGTGGTGCGTGAAATAAAAATATAGTTTTAAGGTATGCTATAAAATATGCTAAAAGTGGTCAATATCAGGGATAAAAGCATATGCATATATAAGGAAGATTGTGTTCAAGCATGAGACAGATTGGTAACACTTGGTGTTGACATCAGTGTCCAATTATATATATATATATATATATATATATATATATATATATATATATATATATATATATATATATATATATATATATATATATATATATATATATATATATATATATATATATATATATATATATATTCTTTTTTTTTGGTTTCACAAAGGAATGAATGATTGCTTCAAGACTATGCAGAATTGTTCGTTGTTTTTATTGTTGGTGCTAGCATTTTTGACCATTCTCTGGTCATCCTCAGAAACAAAACATAGGTATTATTTGTCAGGAGAAGATCAGAATATGAACTCAAAGTAGCATGATATTGATGTTTCTAGAGAATATTATAGTTTAGGGATTTTACATCAGAAGAGGTTGTTGGAAAAATTAAGGATGATCATTGGTTACAATGTTGGTATATTTAGCCATGTGACATGGATTTTGCAAAGTCCTTTTGTTAGTTTTGTTTTGTAATCAATTATTTAAAATATGCAAAACCTTGTTTTCAAAACAAAAGGATATCATATTAATATCATTTAGAATCTCTGTAAATAATTTTGTGACCATTATGGATCCTATATTGGTAGGAAAATTATGTTTGTTAAAATGCATTTTCATCAGAGAGGTAGTTATTTTGATCTGCGAGATAATGTAGTATAAAGCTGGTATAAACAGAATGTTGTTTGGAGTTCTATTTAGTTATATTTATTTGACATAAGAATTTATTGCATCAGTTTTTGAATAATGTTTATATTTATTGTGTTTTAGAAATGGTAAACTATGAGATCTGATTTTTTAATTTTTACAATAGTTAATTAATTGGTTAAGTTTGTTAAAGATGACAGGAGATATTTTTGTATGTATAAAATTCTTTATTCTATGTCATGTTGGTAATTATGGTGCACCATACAAATATGATTATTGTATGAAGGCTTTTATTGTGATGGTTGCAGATCATTTATCTGATTAATTTTTATTTGTTCACTGACAATATACTTAGAGAATCCATTGTTAATAACTTTGATTTTATCTAAATCATTTTATAAGTCATGTATGAGATAATGAGATTAGTATTGTTCTCTTTTTATATAATACATGCTTACATATGTATAATATATACATAGATACATACATATATGTGTATGTGTGTGTATGTTTGTGTACACATACCTGAAAGTAATGCCTCTTATTTTATGATTTTGGCCATTGATATCAAATGCAGATGTTGGTGGTTTGACAAATAGGGATTGTGCTTTTCCACTAAAAACCCATCATCCATCTTTTTACTTGTTACTGATAGAAAACTATAAAAATGGTGTCTAATATGAAAATGCATATGAAGCAGAAGAGATGTTAATAAATTCATACAGAAATTGATACAGAATAATTACACCTATTCCTGACATTTTATGAAGATGAAATAATGGATGTGAGAGTAGTTAGGTAGTGGTAATGTGTTTCAGTAGTAGCAACTGAGGTAATTATTTGTGATAATCCATGAAATAAAGTGTGTATCAAAAATGTATAACCAATGGTTAGGAAAAATTGGGTTTTGTAAATGAAAACTTGTGCTATACCAAAGTTATTTACTTCATTTGTTGTAATTTTGCTAAAAAGTTTTGAAGCAACTTTTATATATATATATATATATATATATATATATATATAATTGTATGTATGCATATGTATATTACATTGATGCAAATGTTCCCAGCATAATATTAGGTATATCTTAGAAATGTTAAGTTTACTCAAGTCTTTACTGCTTGTGTTGTGTGCATACACTTTAAGAATTGTTTACAGAAAAGTGATAGTTTTACTTTATTTTGTTAATAATTATGGTTGAACATAAAATACACATCTAACACTGAAAAATAAATCACTGAATTTTATGGTAAAGTAGTAGATACAAGGATGTGTTGGTTTTGGCTTACAAAGTTTAGAATAGTAGACTTTAAGCTTAAGGACAAAGAACATTTTGGAAGATTTCAGAATATGAGACTGGTGAAATGAAAGATAAATTAAAGAAAGCTGCTGTATAAAGAATACATGAACTTAAAAAATATGGGGGAATCATTCAACTTGCATAAATTACACATCAGAATAGTAGAAAAAAACTGTTTCTAGAGTCGATGGGGAATTTATTGCATAAGATTTATCCTCATGTTGCAATTTGCAAATATCATATTGAAACACTGATTCTTGAATAGTTACTGAAATTAAGCAACATTGAGCCTGGTCAGTACCTACATGGGTGACTGTTTTAGAATACCAGGTGCTGTAAGCCTGGATGTGCAGGTGGTGTAATGGATAACAATTCAGAATTGGAAATCAGAGAGCTGAGTTCCAATTCCACTTAGGTTCATTATATTCACTTATGCACAAATACCCTTGGGAAAGGTATGAGTCCACCTCTTCTCCTTCCGGCTAGGGGTTAATTAGTAAAACATCTATTAGTAAAATCATTATTATCTCCAAAATATTCTTACAATCTAAAAATATGTTCTAGCTTTCAATAAGCTTGATAAAGTGTAAAAACAAATCAACTGGTAAATGAATATGGAGTTAGAAGTGAAAGTTTTTGTATGCATGGCCTATTCTCGAAAAGTAATCACATCCAGAGTCTCACTTGTTGCCCACAATTCAATACTTCTTGTCAGTTCAAGATATTGAAAAATTCCTTAAAGAATTATATGAATTAAAATCAAAGGCATTGTTTTTTATGATGGAGTATACAATTCAGCTGAAAGGTACCATAAGACTGGAGAAAGCCAGTGAAAATATTTTGATGACATAATAATGATTATATGAATTATTTTCAACATCAACATATCTCATCTTTGATGCATTATTTGTGTTTGTGTTTATGACATTGATGATTTGTAAGACCAGATTGAGACTCATACAACATTGCAAATGCAAGGTAAGGAACAGCACCCATTGTGCATGCTGGAGGGATGTTAGAGTGGTGTTTAGTGTTCAGCTTAATAATACAGAGATGTTCAATGCATGACTATTCAAAAGTTATAATGCCTTTTATGCATATATTCTCCTACTTAGCATGATCATGAACCATTTCCTCCAATGAGGAAGGGATGCTTATAGAATTTAGGTTTTGTTTGAGTTTATCCTTATACCAACAGCAGACTTCCCACCTGCTGAGAAACAACGTGCAGTTAGCTTATACGTGAGCATTTTCAGTGTCCTTTCAGCACTCAAGTACACAACATTCTAATTACACTAGAAATGTCTCCATGTCTTTGATTTCAAGCATTGAATAAATATAATATATTTTGCCTTCCAATTTATAGCCACAAATTGTATGAAAGCATTATTTATGTTAGATATGTTTCTGGTAGGGGCCCAAGATTGAAAACAATAAAGCAGAGTTAATCTTGATTTTTCAGGGAAATTCTTCTGACATTTCACAGCCAATGATAGAGCTTTCCAAAGCAGTTTGTAGCTTTGGAGATCCAATAAATGATCTCATTGTCAAGAGAGGAGGTTGAATTCTTGATTTTGCTTCCAAGATACTTAAATGAATTTGAATATTCTTTACTATCAAGAGTGATTGGCACATATGGTAAGTAGAGTGTGTGCTGAAGGGATTGCCAAACATCACAAAAAGATTTTAGTATTGGCTTAGGTTGATGTATCACCTCAGTGTTCTTAATAGTAATTGTTAAGCTAAATGCTTTGCATGCAGTTAAAAGTCTACTCATAAGCTCTTCAGCTTCATCAATGGATGTTGTAATGAGAGGAGCAGAATCATTGGCAAATAGGAGATCACAAATAATATTGGCTCTTCTTAAGGTCTGATGATTAAATAGCCCACCTGAAGTGTGTATATATATATATCTATATATATATATATATATATATATATATATATATATATATATATATATATGTGTGTGTGTGTGTGTGTGTATGTATGTATATTTGTACATGCATATCATTGTGTGTAATATTCTATTTATAATATCTAAAATTATTGGCTTTATTTTTATTAAGTATATAATCAATATACACATTTCATTACAATAAAATAATGATCAATACTTGAAGGGGAAGGATAGGATGGAATGTGTGTGTGTATATATATGTAATATATATGTTTTATATAGATGTATAGGTAAGTATAAATATAAACACATTGTCAGAAATATTAACATATCAAAGTAGAAGCTATACACATGCGCACATATATAGCCATAACTAGGAAAATAAGTTAGCATATTAAAATTGAATCCTTAAAATTGACTGCAGATTTTTTATCTTGTCAACATTTTCAGAAAATGAAAAAGAAAATTATATTTCTCACCAAGTCTGTGACTTTTCCATTTGTATTGATCTTGAGGCCAATCAATATCATTCATCAACTCAATAATCTATGCTGAATTGAAAAAATCAATCAGAAATATGATTAAACAAAGAAGGGATGAAAAATAAGACAAAAACATTGGACATTCCATTTCACTTAGAATCTTGTCAAATACTTGCTCTTTTTCATGTAAGTTCAGTAATTTTGCTGGCAACATATCTTTCTCTTACCCACTCTCTCACAACTTTCTCTCTCTCTCACTCCTTCCCTCTAATCAACATATCTTTTTTCACTCTCTCTTCATCACTTTCTCTTTCATTCATCCCTTACCTCTTTCCGCATTTCTTTTTAATTTCTTCATTTTTGTCCAATAAATGCAATCATCAGTGTAACTGTTTGTTGAAATACATTAAACTTTTCTTCCCAAATAAAAGCACTTACATCTATTTGATTAAAAACATATGACAACTTCATCTGAAAATTTTGCTATAATTCTGTCAAATTTTTGGTTTAGTTCTATAAGTGTGAAAATCTAATAATTCTAATGCAAAGACGCCTCTTACAATTCACACAAAAAAATGCAAAGCTGAATGGACTTATTTAAAGACAAGAAGATATGATAGATGCATTTGGTTGCAACTTTAAAAGAGTAATTAATACTCTATACCAGATTTTAATATTCAAGTCAATATTTTGACAATAAAACTGATATTAAACAAACAATGTTAGTAAATCTTTCAGTATAGACTTCTATGATAAATATGCCATGTAAATTTCAGCTTATAATATCTGTTCTTTTTAAGAGTATTGATAGCTTTTATTATTCTTTTTAAGAGTATTGATAGCTTTTATTATGTAAGCAAACTAAGTGCAACATAAGTTTTTTCTTCATAAATATATCACCCATAGAAACATATATTTGATGAACACTATATCACATATTTGCAAATAAATTATTATTTTATTATTTGACATGTTAATATTAGCTTCTTGGCATTCTATAACCTTTATTAGTATAATCAACTATGAAGAGCTTGAGAGATCAGCTTTTAAGTCACTGTCTCTATATCTTGTGGTAAGACAATATGCATATACACTAACAAGACAAGTTTAATTGTGTAGATTGCCTCTAAGTGTGTACATTTATTTCTTGGTAAATGTGTGCATCAGATAGTCTTCAACAGTGAAAATGTCACCATTTGAAAAGTAGAGATAAAAACAACAAAGAAAATGATGTTAGTAACAGTGAATTAAAGTAATCAAAAGTAATTCATTTCTGGTGATTAATAGCATAATCTCAGCTGACCATACAAACCTTGTGGCCAGTCATATGCAAAAATTTATTAAGAGTCTTCTTATCTAAAGTCCAGTCATGTCTGTTGATGGAGGAGAAACTCATTTTGGATAGAGTGCACAGTAAAACTTCAAAGTCAGACTTAAATAGTGACAAATGAAAAAAATAAAAAAATGAAAACTCATCTTTCTTTTTTCCAATTTTTTACTTTTTTCTCATTTTTTTTATGACCAACATCGATTATTATTTGTTGGGGGTAGGTTGATTGGTTAGAGGATATTATTTATGGACAAATTTAATGAAACCACAGAAATAAAATTTTCTTTGTGAATATTCATGAAGTATATACAGGTATTGTGGAAAAGAAGTGATGCATCATGAGTAAAAGAATAAAATGTATAAATGTAGTTGAATAAAGGAAAATAATTATTACTTTGATTTTATATTTCTGATCAATATTTTCAGGTTATTACAAAATTAATTCATTAAGAAGTTTCTCCTTTTCTTTTTATGCAACTGAAATATTAAATTTTGTGGATTAAAATTTTGTTTGTGGTTAAATTTTCAACTGTGAATTTATTATTTTTAATTTTGTATTTGATTATAAAATATTTATTTTATACATTAATTACATTTGCATATATGTAATTAATTTATGTTTGTGATGCCAGATTTTGCACACTATCAAAAATGTCTTCATATTTAATCTATAATATCTCTTAAAATTTGGATGTCTGTTGGAAACCAAAATGTGAATGGCAAATAATAAAATGTTTCATTTTTTAATATATTTTGCATTATCATCACTGTCATTTACGACCATTCTTTTTTACAATGTAAAAGATAATGGTGGTAAATGACAGTTTCTTTTTTCTGCAAAGGACAATGAACTAATTTATACAAATTAAACCATAAATTGATCAGAATCCTGAAACAGAAAATAATGAAAAATGAATTATTTCGACTAAGTATCTTCACTAGATTCATTGATTGCTGCTGTTTTAGAAATGTGCAATTATGGAAAAAATTCTCAGTGTTAGAAAAAGAAAACTTGACATAAAGTTTATTTCTGAGAAACTCTTCAGGAACACAATTATAACCAAATTTTAATACTTTTGATATTTTGACAGAACTCAAAACTTTATTTGCTTCATATCTGTAGATTTACTTATTAAATGTTAACAATGAAAATTCAAAGCAAATAAACAAATAAAATCTTCATAGAATTGAAAAGAACTATTTAACTGAAAAATGGCTAATATCTCTACTATATTAAATGAAAATTAAACAAAATATAAATTTATCCATATTTAGTTATAAGGCTGTTAACTTCAAACATATACACAGAAGGTCCTCAGGTTATGTTGGACTTGATGTATGGCATTTCACGGTTATGGTAACATCTCCCATAATATAATATGCTGTTACATGACGCTATATAAGGAAGACATTGTCTCTTCACCTGCTGTACGCCATATTTGATTGTGCTACATTTGCTATCTTTCATTTGTGTCATTTTTTATGGAACTTTTTGTCCTTTGTTATGGTTCCCAAGTGTAAGGCAGACTCATGGGTGCTTATGTAGGTGAGTGTTCCAACCTACGTTGAAAATCAGGTTAAGTCATATCGTAGGAATGGATCTCTGACATAATCGGGGACTCCATTTATGCATTGAATGCTAAAGTTAATAAATTTTGAACTTTTTTATCCAAACTCAGTCTGCTGTTGTTTTTTCCATCCCAAAGTAGGCATATTTGTTATTGGAATGTGAAGATATTTTAAAGAGCCAAGCTTGAATGTTTTAACATGCCATCATTTTAGATTTTGTCGGACATTTTTTTATACAAAAGATAATTATTAAAAGCTTAAAGTAAAGTAAAACTTTATATACTCAAAGTGTTTATATGAATATAGAAATATGCACAGGTTCATATATATATATATATGTTTGTATGTGTATGTGAGACAGTGTAAAGAGAGAGAGAGAGAGAGAGAGAGAGAGAGAGAGAGCAAGCAAAGCAGTGCATTTATATTTTTCTTGACATGATTTTTTGTTTATTTTTGTTTTCTTTTACTCAAATAAAGTTTAAACAATTTTTGCTGTTACTTTTTTTTTTAAATTCAAGATAAAGAATTTAGAAAATGTCTGGCATAGATTTTGTTTTCATAGCAGGGAGCGGGAGGTAAGTTCACTAATTATGAAGTATTCTTCCAGGTTCAGGGATAAATTTGGTAGGGAGTGGGTATATAATGTGAAGGAATCTTTATTGATTCTCTCAACCAAGACAATTTTATAAGAATGAAAGTATTCTCCTTGCAGTCACCCCCCCCCGTAAAAAAACTTGATTTTTCTATGATATTTGAAGCTTAATGTAATGAGATCTATGATTATTACACATGTACTACTTTCCAATCCTGAAATTGATGCCTGAATGAAAAGACTTAAGTTTTGTAAATATTCCTTTATGTTGCTCTATTAAATGTAACACTTGCATTTTTCTGCACATGAGCTTACTGACAAATATATTTCTCCTGTATCACTGGAGATATCATGAGAATATTATTATATTAAGCGTTTGGTATTGTTCATACAGAGCCTTTGAAGGATGTGTGGGATGTCTGTTTCAGTGGCAGGTCATCAGGATGGCAGTTGGGTGTAAGGGCAACGCCGGGGGGGTGGGGGTGTTGACTTAATTTTTGTTTGGGTTTGTTGTGAGGTCACAGGTTATGACCAGCACATGTTTGGTTGATTGTGGTCATGGTGGTGGGTTGTTTCATTGGTTGGTAGACCTGTTGTGCTGAACTGGGTGATGGTGGGTTGGTATTACATTTGTGGGTTCAGTTGGTTTGCATGCTTGCAGAGTTGGAGTCACTTCCTTGTTGGGTCAGAGTTGCTTGTTTCTGGAGTTGGATTTGTTGAGGTGACAGTATTGGCAGTGAGGGAGGCTTGTAGTTCGGTTATCAAGTTGATATTTGCTGAGGTGACAGTGTTGTCAATGATGAAGGTTTGTAGCTGGGTGAAGTTGCAGTTGAGATGTTTTTGAGTCAAAGCTGGATAGCCAAGGTGGTTAGTCAATCCTGGGAATGGTAACAGTTGTTGAGAGGTGCGGTCATGATGAGTGGTGGTAGTGAAGGTTACAGCGGTGACGGCAACGGCAGTGGTGGTAGCAGCAGCAGTGCCCTGTGTGATGGCCACTGACCTGCATGGGCCGCAACTGATTGATGTTGTTCTCAGGGACCTGCTTTTAAATGGGTCTGGTAGTCCCCAGTGGCATCTCTGTCTCCAGCTGGAATGTTTTGCTATTGACCACTGCTGGAGCTCAATTCATAGGCTGGATGTGATGCGTGGAGACAATGTGCAACTTTTGTCATTTTGTTTTCTGCCTTTGTGGTGTTCACATTTGGCTAACATGCACAATAAATCAGAATGAGATCTAATTGCGGCAGAGTGTAACAATTATTTACATTTCTTTAATACATTATAAATCCATTCCAATTTTCTTCCACTCTGGGAAACAATAAAACCAAGTCCAGTGTACTAGAAGTTTTATAAACAAATCTTTATCACTTGCCATTGAAAAAAGTGGAGACTGGAGAAAGAAATATTAAGGATTGCCAGAGTAGACAACATTTGAAAAGGATTGGAAAACTCATTAGTCAAAATACAGATACACAGTGTATTATCCAAAATTATGAGAATTGAAAAGCTTTTCTTTGGATTCCCATATAATCTACTAGTAATTTTATGATCTGAACAAATAAGCTATGATATTAATTATAATCTTAATTCATCCAACTCATTTGGTTCACTGCAGTGTGCTTGCCATTCACTAACAATTGACTTAATTGTCAAAACTGTATTTTAATCATGAAATCTGAAAATTTCCAAATTCTGAAAAATGTTTAGTTCAAAGGGTTTCAGATAAGCAATTCTATATTGGGATAGTAATTGAAAGGTGAAGATATTAGCTTGAATAATTCATGGAATAATGATAAACTATTTAATTTCAGAAATTTCAGTTAATACTAAATTCGAGAAGATATCAACAGAAATGTAGGGAGAGGATGTTAATTGAGAAAATTCATTGAATAATGGAGGTTCATATATGCAGTTACTCATGGTAAAAACTGTTTTGACACACTTTCATGTCTAAACTTATCAGGAGGACCTTGACGTGGTGCAACTATTAGCAAACTTCTCTTGCTAGATCAATTATGAGTGAATAGTGAGTTTGATCCTCACTGGGTGCTCTACACTTTTGGCCTCTTGCCACATCTGAGCTATGCTTAAAAAATCATTTTGGGCACTTCAACATGTTGTAATGGTTAGCAAGCTTGTCATGTTAAATCAATTACAGATATTGAGTTGTGAGTTTGAACCTCACTGAGTGCTTCAGACTTTCAGCCATGTGTTACATCTAAGTTACACTTAGAAAATCAACTTATCTAAATACACATTAATCTACTAAGACATACACACACACACACACACACACACACACTCTGTTTACTTCAGGCTTAAGACCCCCACTCTTCCATGTTGGCCCATGACATTGTCAAGAAGCTTAAACTCTGAGTTGTTCTTCTAAACTGGTTGCTGTATATTCTACTATTTTAACCGTACCTTGGTGGGGTGTCAGAAGTGATAGATTTATGAATTTTTTATGGATTTCATGTGAAGTGAATGCAAAAGTTACAACCTGAACTTGAACTAGGTTTGCTGATTCCATTTTCCACTTTTATAACCGCTTTGCCAACCATACATTTTCATTTTTCCCATTTTGGTATAGATTTTCTTAACATACACACACACACACACACACACACACACATATATATATATATATATAATTATTTATTTAAAAAATGAATCCTCTGCTACATAAGAGTTCTCATGTTTCAAAAACAAGAGCTGAAAACTTCAATATAATTAGAATTAAATTGAATTAAAGTACCAAGCTCTGTTTCATCTTCAAGTGAAATTTAAATATATAATATTTTTAAATAAAAAATATTTTTAAATAAATAATATATAACATTTTTTAAATAAATAATTATAATTTAGGATTTATTTTTGTATCGAGCACTGTTTTTAAAAAATAAAAATAATACTAAAGAACTTTGGATTATTTACCTAATGAGTTCTTTTTCCTATTTTCTATATATTTTCACATATATCTATATATCTATCTATCTATCTATCTATCTATCTATCTATATATATATATATATATTATACATATATGCAATATATATATGCAATATATATATATATATATATATATATATATATATATATATATATATATTATATATAATATATATATATATATATATATATATATATATATATAGAGAGAGAGAGAGAGAGAGAGAGAGAGAGAGAGAAAGAGAGAGAGAGATTGTGTATATGTATAATAATAATAACATATAGGTACATGGCCAAGTGGTTAGAATGTTCACTTTCTAACTATGAATTTGAATATCACCAATGGTGGATTAGTCAGGGAGGTGACTACTTGATATGATCAGTTTGGAGAGGCAATCCCAGCATGCAGCAGCATTGAAAGTGCCCCTGAAAATTATGCAACAGGATTACCTTAACCTTGTGAATAAAATTGGGTAGATGGAACCATTAGGAATCTGTTAATATTTGTACCAGCAAAAAGTCACAAGTCATCATGACCAAGGGTTTTAAGCATTCTGGCCTTGTTCAAACAAGTGATCACCCATCATATTTTCAGTATAAACCACAGGTGGACTTTTGTTGGTTGAGCAGTTGTCCCTCATTAAAGAAGCAATTTTTAAATCAACTACAATGGAAAAGAATTTATCTAACCTTAACATAAAATTAGTTTTAGCTACTAAAACAAGAAAAGACTTAATTGATACAAGACAAAATATATGGTAAAACTTGAAGGAGGAATTTACTCTATCACCTGTAATAATTGCCATAATGAGTAAATAGGAGAAAGCTCAAGGAATTTAAATAAAAGATTACAGGGGGCCGACACTATTTTTCAGACACTTTATTTTTTCAAGTTTTAGGTAGTACAGGTAGTCTGTACTGTTTTAGTATAATGGCAATAACATTTAAAAACTGTTTCAATACTACAAATGGAAAAGCAGAATTCAAATTAGAAGTATTTTTTTTTTTTTACAAATTTTCACATTACACAGGCGACAGTATTTTTCAGAAATTGTAGAAACAATGCTAATAGTTTATGGCAGCACACTTTTTTTCAATGACTTTTATCAGTCTATCTTCATAATGTTCGTACATATTGATAATAACATCTCTTCGTGTTTCTAGCAGTCTGTTTTTAGCATCTTGTATGCACTACCACGTTCAGCCTCTTTGGTTATTTCTGGTCCGTCGTAAACAAGCTCTGCAAGCATTTCCCATATGTTTTCAATTAAATTTAAGTCTGGACTTCTTGCAGGCCATTTCAGAGTAGTTATATTTGCTTCACACATCAAATTTTTCACCGATTTGGCCACATGGATGCTGCAGTTATCTTGCTGCAAAATAAAATTACATCCGATTTCTTTTTCTATGAGTGGTAGGGCTCTCTTTTTCAAAAGTTCTCTGTAGCTCAAGCTATTTTGACGTCCTTTTAACCACTCGAGCCACAAGTTTCCAATCGGAAATACCATACCCCAAACCATGACTCCTCCTCCTCCCATTTGTCTCTTGTTGAGAATAACAGGTTCACCTTTTCTCGACCATGTACACCACCCGTCAGGTCCATCGAACTTAAAACATTTTTCATTAGTAAATATCACTTTCTTGAAGTTGACATGGTTTGTTATCCATCTTTTGGCGCTTCCCAGCTTTGCCTCCTTGTATTTTCTCGTTAGTGTAATTCCTTTCTTGATTTTAGCATACTTAAGTCCAATTTCGTGTAGCTTTCTTTCTACAGTTCGAACACTGACGTCAAGTTCACACTTCTCCTTTACTTTCTTCACTGTCAGCTTTTCTCCAGATGATAACAACCTCGTAACACTCCTCTTCATTCTTCTTTCTGTTCTCTTGGAAATTGTTTTTTTCCGTCCTCTCTTCTTCTTCCGCTCATAGTCTGTACTTAGCATGTATTCAACTGTTGACTTCGATAGCTTCATCTCAGCGGCGATCTTTCGGATGCTGAGCCTGTCTTCTCTCTTCTTTTGGACCAAACTGATGACTTCTTTTGAATGCATTCTTCTTTAGGATTTTAATACGTTTTTGCAGTGAATGGTAAAGATACTCAAATGTAATGGTCAGGGTACAATTTACCTGCAGAAACTTTGCATATTGTAAATGTTCGATGACTAAATCATTAAAAAACCTGGAATTTGTGTCATGTCCAAAAAATAGTGTTGCCTAAGTTAAAGTAAAAATAAAGAAAACATGAAACCAAAGACAAACCCATCAATCAATGTTCATACCATTAATGGACAGTTACTGCTGAACTACCTACTCAGCAAAAAACACCTTTAACCACACTTTTCTCCTGTCCCAAAATTAGTGTCGCCCCCCTGTATATGAACACAAAAGGGATCTTTTACAAAACAATCCACTCAGTACATTAGTTGCTCGCCATAATGAGTCTGACCATAATTTTGATTTAAAAAATGCTACTCTAATTAAAAGAAAACAATTTACTAAGAAAAGGATTTATAGAAAATGCTGTAATCATTAGATCACCCACAGTAAAATTCTATCCAGGTTCTTACAGCATTTCACCTTTCTTGACAGATCTTCTATTATCATAATGTAGAATATTTAATAACAAACATGATAAAAATATAAAGAAGAAGAAACTAAATAAAATTGACTAGACTATATGCCCAAAAATATATATATATATATATATATATATATATATATATATATATATATATATATATATATATATATATATATATATATATATATATATATGTGTGATTAAAATGAAATGAAATGAATATGTAATATGTAATCAAAAGGTTAATATGTAATAAATAACAATTTTATTGACAATATTGTTATCATTCTCTTGGTTTTTTATTGTTCAATTTTTATTAACTGGTCTATTATATATATATATATATATATATATATATATATATATATATATATATATGTATAGGAACTAACTCATCTACATGTACATATAAACATTTATACACTCATCTATATTCACAAAAAAGTATATCTATGTACACACAGTACCATTTATACTTTTATTGGAAGTAGATTAACACACATGCACATATTTTCTTCCGAGATGCACAGATGCGTGTCCTCTCTTGTCTCTTCCTATCATGCACAAATGAAAAGTACAAAAGAATATTATTTTTACCAAAATTCTTAACTTGAATGAATTAGTGTTTCTGCTATTGCCATGTAGGTTTCATTCAGAATAAAAACAAACTGGTTGTCTTTGAGACATAGAATGAAGAATTCCAAATATAGAAAAGGAAAGAGAATTCTTTCAGAATATCATCATTGTCTGTTTTACTCCTATTTGAGAGGAAAACTGGAAGACTTTCCTGGGGTGTGCTGTCAAAACAGAGAATTTTTGCTATTATTAGTGTGGGTTTAGTATTAATGCTGGTCATGTGCCTAAATGGTCTTAGCTCATTTCACTAAAATAATTAATAAAAGATAAAGATAATGCTAGTTTTAATGTGTGTAAATATCTTAAAAAGATTTGGAGGAATAGAATGCAGGAGGGCAAGAGAGAAAGTGAAAGAAAGAAAATAAAGTAATGAGAGCAACAGTCGGAGAAAATGTGCATCTTTCAAAAAGAATGAAGATTGATTGAGTTGTTTTTTATGGCTTATCAACACTTTGTGGGTTATTTAAAGATAAAAAATATTTTAGAATTTTTTCAAGTTTATATTTTTTTTCAAGTTAATATTGTATTAACAAGTTTTTTGGGAGATAACAATGATTTTTCCAGATACAAGTTTTACTTTTCAATCTATAGCAGGGAGAAGAAGAGATGGATTCATACCTTTCCCTATGGTATTCGCATATAAGTGAATGTAACAAACTTGAATCAGAAAGAAAGGAGGAGAAAGGTAGAGATATAGATATGTTAATATGGGTACAAAATTTAATGATTGCAATACAAAGTGATTATATTAAAATGAAACAACTGGAAATATTAATAAAAAAAAATAGAGACTATAAATATTATCCTACCTTACAGACTATATATATTAAGTACTTCCAGCTCTCCTTCTGTTAGCAGAATGAGTGGCTTTTAAGGCTGAATGTTATCAGCCTTTAATGATTTTATTTGCTGTTCACATTTTTTCAGTCTTTGAGAAAGAAAGGAAAACCAGTTAATCTTTGTTTTTTTGGCCTCTTTTTTATTTTTCAATTTAGGTCTTTATGCTAACTATAATATTTTTATTCTTTCCAGTCATTTGATTTTAATTTGTCCGTTTTATGTCAATTAATATATATATATATATATATATATATATATATATATATATATATATATATATATATATGTATGTATGTATATATGTATGTATGTGTGTGTGAGAGAGAGAGTTAAGAAAAGTTGCTTTGGTCCTTTAGGCAAACTGGCCTTGTACCAAATTGTTGATCAAGCCAGTTTATGCAATCTCATCCAGAAACTGTTACTCAGCATAGTTGCAAGTAAGCCACAATATGTTGGCTCTGTCGGTATTGAAGAAACACAAGTATGCCTGAGCAGACATCTGCATGTGGGATTAGCTAGCCACCTTAGCAGACAGGAATACATGTAAATGAGCAGCAATTTTATATATATATATATATATATATATATATATATATATATATATATATATACAGACATATATATATATATATATATATATATATATATATATATATATATATATATATGGATGAAGACCAATCAAAGTTTTTTGTTAAGGACTTTTGTTTATTTTTTCTAGATTTCAGGCAATATAAATAATTATAAGTTGAAATTTCTGGATACTACATTCCAAAGTGAAATCAAGTCTAAGAAAATAGAATGCAGAATTCTTGATTGCTGGCCATAGGATAATGTTAATAGAGTTTGAGAATAAAAAAAAATGTTGAGAAATAGTAAATAATTTATTGTTGTTGGTAAGATTCCAGTCTCAATAGGGAAACTTAGAATTTTAGTGCCATCATTTTCCATCAAATTTTGCCTGATGGAATCAGGTGACATTCTTTTGCAATGTGTTATACATCCAGCCAAAGAGCAAAAAAGAGTTTTGAAATAAAACAAAGAATCTTTGATTCTTTTACTGTTCATTTTCATTCATTTTCACACTCATTTGATCTTCCCTATTTTTTCTCCTTCTTTCTTTTATTTGTCTTTTTCAATAATTAAGGTAAGAATAATAATTTTTCTGCTGGGGAAGGAAAGCTCTTTAAATCAAAAACAAGAAATAATTATAAATTAGTGTTCATTAATACAAATTTTTGAAAATCTATCTATCTATCTATCTATCTATCTATCTATCTATCTAAGCCTATTCATATCTTATTTAATACAGAGACAGAGAGGAATATAGCTTAGAATGAATCTCTATGAATCTGTTTAGCATCTTTATAGAATGTCTACCATTTGCCCATGAATTGAATATTGTTGCCACATTTGGTCTGTTGCGTCTATTATGTATCCAGACAAAAATTCAAAGATGAATCTGCAATGTTATTGATCTTGAGCTGGCATCACAGTTTCAATTATTTTTCACCACCATAATGTATCTTCCCAATGCCTTTTCTATAAATATTTTCATGGCAGTTGTTCTAATGAGCTTTCCTCTTTGGTCCCTTGACTTCATGCATATCACTAGATAGAAATCATCATTTTATTGTTGAAATTGCTAAGTGTAAGCATAAGTTCTATTCTAATGTTTTCTTCTCTCATTTTTTTTTCACATATATAATTCTATTCTTGCTTCTTGCATCCTTATGAACTACGATTTTTAAAAATTTAAATGAAATGTCAGTTATTTTCTTCTGTCTATTTTTATTGTCTGTACTCCTCAGTAAAGTTCTCCGTAACCCCTTGTGTCTTAGTGGCTTTATCACCTTGCTTAATGATTAAAAATAAGATCGATCTATCTATCTATCTATCTATCTATCTATCTATCTATCTATCTATCTATCTATCTATCTATCTATCTATCTATCTCAGTCAGATCATATCTATCTCAATCTATTTATATCTATCTATCAAAATCATAATTGTATTGCTTTCTTAACACATATTTTGTATTTATCAATAAACTAATCAAAGCAAAATGAAAGAACTAAAATAGAAACTCACTTAAAAAAGGTAAAAAACAACAACTTATAAGCCAGTTTTGGAAGAACATTTACTCCATATTGGAAAGTATTTCAGCCATGAATGAATTTTATAATTGTATTATTGGGTATTTAATAATTATTTTCTGGGCTTGAAAATTATCATGAGATAATTTTTCTGTTGTGAAGAAAATACTAGAAATTGTTTTATGGAAATAAGTAGATGCAAAAGAAATATATGACTATTCTGAAGTAGGAAGTGTGTGTGTGTGTGTCTTGTTTTCTTGTGTGGTGTGTGGTGGGTCAAAGTAAACATCTACAAAGCCTCCACTCCATATAAATAACAAATTCTAAATAATGTACTTAATATTGGACAAAAAATATTCAATTTGAAAAAAAGTATCTGAGTTGGAAAAACAAATTAGAAAAGAACAATAAGAAAAAATATGAAAAATTGTATGTTTGAGCAATTTACAAGTTGCAAAAATTGTTTCTTGTTAAACAAAAATTTAGATAAACAAGCAAAAATATTTGGTGTAATTAAATTAAACCATAAAATTTACACAACTTTCTAGAACAAGTTATAAATTAAACACAATTCAGTTTTTCTAATGAAATTTGATAGACAGCAAAAAAATGATAGGTTATTTAAAACTATTATATTGGGATGGAAAGATATTTTTAAAAATCTTAATATAAATGGTTCTTTTGTTATACTATTTGAAAATGATGGTATTTGTAATAGCTGGAACATCTATTTTGGTTTGTTCTGATCTCTTTCCCACTTTCGCTCTATAATTGTGTTCCTCTCTCTCAATTTCTTTCTTTCTTTCTTTCTTTCTTTCTTTCTTTCTTTCTTTCCTCAGTCAGTTTTCCCTGAAATTTGTTTCCTTTTATGTCAATCTGCTTATATTTCCCTCTTTTTTTATCCATTAAATATGCTTTGTTTAAATTTTAGTTAATGTTCAGCTAGGAGATTAAATGTTGCCTTATACCAGTCTAAATTTAGCTAGGAGATTAAATGTTGCCTTATACCAGTCTAAATTTAAAGAAAATCATTAAGTGCACCAATTATGCTGATGTAATTAATAAATATTTTAACTGTAAACTGCGAGTTTAATAACTGTGGCCTGATTTTCATATTTTTTTCTTTGTCTTATTCTTATGTTTTGTTTCATTGCTATTTTTTCCTTTGACACTTACCTCTCCAAACTCAATCAGTATTTCACCTTGCTCTGTGTGGAAAAGTTCAGTATTTGTAATGTTGATATACATACGGGATATATATATATATATATATATATATATATATATATATATATATATATATACAGTGTAACCCGGATATAAGAGAGTTGTCGGGACCGGAGATGAAGTCTCTTATATCCGGGTTTCTCTTATATCCGGGTTTGGTCTATTTTATATACATTAACACAGGCTCTAATTTGGGACCAGAGACAATCTCTCTTATATCCGGGTTTCTCTTATATCCGGTTACACTGTATATATATATATATATATATATATATATATATCTCCGATATATATATCTCCGAGATATATATCTCCGATATATATATATATATATATATATATATATATATAGAGAGAGAGAGAGAGATAGAGAGAGAGAGAGATTTTCACCTGCATTAAACTATCCTCAGTCCCTAACATATCCCAGCCAGGTAAGCCACCCCAACCAACCCTAACTCTAACTAGAGAACCAAAGCCCTATTCCTTGC
This sequence comes from Acanthosepion pharaonis, assembly GCA_903632075.3. Classification (NCBI taxonomy): domain Eukaryota; kingdom Metazoa; phylum Mollusca; class Cephalopoda; order Sepiida; family Sepiidae; genus Acanthosepion; species Acanthosepion pharaonis. The sequence continues at coordinate 796,746 of CAHIKZ030000049.1, forward strand.
TGCAACTTTCCAGAAATAATTTTTTATTGGAAGAAACTGATTGTACCAATTTGAAACGCCGTAGAAATTATTGTAATGGCAGTGAAATGGTGTGATAGAAGACAATAGAAATAATGAAAATTGAAAAAGCAAAAGTGAAAAAAAAAAAAACCTAACTAACATGGAGGGAAAGTCAATAAATTTAAATTAGTCAGATATATTTTTAACAAAAGTCCACCTGGACAGACAGAAGAAATAAAAAAAACTTTTTTAGTTAAATCCTCATCTAAAAAGAAAGCGTCATGAGTTTTTTTAACAAAAGGTTTTTTTTTTTAACATTTTTCATCAATCTATTTCTCCTGTTCTTGTAAAAAAATCTAGACACCTATTTTATGTTTAAAAAGTTTTATTACTGAGTAATATTTCCATAGTACATAAAAATTGCTGATACGAAAGCAACTAATTTTTTTTTGAAATTTGGTTAAAGAAAAAAAGACAAGGAAAAATAAATTAATAAAAGTAAAAATAGACAGTTTCTTCAAAATTTTATTTCACGCGGAACTTTTTTCAAGGAAATCAAAATAACTTTTTAAATGAGGCATGTGTTATCTACACAGATTATTATAGAAACACAACACAGCTACTGATTTTTTTTTTTTTTTTGGTAGACGTGCACGTGCGTGACTTTATCTCTCACACTTTTGTCTACCCACGCCTTTTTAAGATTACCTCTTCTTCTCCACTCAGCACTTAAGTTTTATAACAAGGTTATTAGTTCCGAAATTACCTCGTTTGTCTTTCATTTGTTTGTTTATTTTTTCTGATTAATTTTTCTTTCTCTCATTTCACATTTCCTTTACGTGTGTTTTCTTTGTTCCAACTTCCAGAAGTCATAGTTCTCTTCTTTAGTCCGTTCCTTTCCCTATTTTCACTACTACTACTACTACTAAATCACTGTCTGTTTTCCATCTTTCTCTCTCTATCTATATATATATATCTGTAACACATGGTTCTGTGTACTGTAGTCTTTGTATAAAGCTGCGTGATACACACACACACACTCATACACACACACACTGTCACGTATACTCACAGATGTATGAACACACACACGCGTACACTCACAGATGTATACACATACAGACGCGTAAACGCGCAGAGAAAGACTAAAAATGAAACAAAAGTATGTAAATAAATAAATTCGTGCATCTCAGGGCACATGCTGTAGAGCGGTGATTAACACAAACCAAAATAAATTGCTAGCGTGATTGTCAAAGAGTCGTTGTGCCCCTCTGTCAGACTATTTGCGTGCCTGCCGTAGAACAACCATTAGCAAGTTCTAGTCTCACAGACCATCTCTAGTAAGTTCTCGCTCAATGCTTGATTATTGTGACCTTGTGGCAAACTAAGCTAGGTTTCAGCCCGGGCAAACGCAAACCTATTCTATAAAAATCACGTGCTCAAAGTAAACATACAACGCATATGTGCAAAAATGTGTGTAACTTGCTTACATACAAGGACGACAACATCGGAGATATACACGTTTGTATAGCGCCAAATATAAACAATAACATTAATTATATATGCGCTCAATAGCAATGTGCAAAGGGGTGCTTGCGCGCGACCACCTCCCCAAACACACGCACATATGTCTCCGACGCCAAAAAAAAAAAAAAAAAAAAAAAAAAGATGGCGTCGACAGAAAAAGTAACTCTATGCTTTCTCGGCTCAATTTTCTTCCTCTCTTTTTTCTTTAATTTGGTGAGTCACAATTTCGCAGTTTCAAATGAAGAAGAAGGAAGAATAACACACGCCAATGCGTCAAGTTAACCGGAAAAATCCATCTTCTTGAACACGTACGCAGACGCGCGTATGTGCTTACAAACTGTTTAAAATCTTTGTGCATTTTACTTTCAGATTGTCGTAATATTTTCTATAAGATGGAAATATCATATAAAATATAACTTTTAAAACAACAATCAGTTTCCGTAAATGAAAAGTTTATAATGATTTTTTAAATTTACTGAAAAGATTCTGTATTTGTTCATGAGGTCTGCTCGTTGACCGAAGTCCTTTATTATTTTTTTATTTTTTTGTTAAATAAAACTTGTCCCCACAGGAAAGAGTTGTTTAAATTGTTCTCCGAGGAAAAAATAATATAGATTTATTATGGACTACAGACATCTTAGTTAATTTAGTTCTGGCCTTGGACGCGGAAGAACTGTGACACATTTATGGACAAATTTGCTAACCATCGCACTATCCCTACTATCTATCTATCTGTCTGTCTGTCTATCTATCTATCTATCTATCTATCTATCTATCTATCTATCTATCTATCTATCTATGTATGTATGTGTATGTGTGTCTATTAGCTTAATAAATGAGAATGTATTATTGTTTATTGTCAGATACTAGTTACTTGTGGAAAAATGTAAAGTAAAATAATTCTTCACACGGAGACATTTACAATGTCAAAAAAAATTTTATCCTCTATCGAGGAGACATTTCTTTTAGACATTTGAAAGTTGCAAGCAACAAAAACGCTTCACTGAAACCTTTGTTTACAAACATTCAGAGATATGAAATTATTCTGTTTGTAGGTGGGGAATCTATATTTAATTTTACGTTTTAATCGATAGCAAATATAAGTTTTGCTAAATGCGTTCAAATAAAAATATCACTTGTTGAACTCAAAAAAAAATGTGTGTTAAAGCCTGTTTCTAAAATGTCGACGCAAACAAACGCATCCATTCTATTTTGCAACTGTATATTTACTAATTATCACATAAGGTCACAACACTGGACCATCCGTTAGAATTGAATTCACCTATGATCCTACCATTACTTGACAACAGACGTCTTAAGACCAAAAAGATTAACTGGCTTACTCAAAGTGACCTACGCTCAGTGGTATTTACCCACTGTATCTATCTATTACTGAACATCTTTTTCTTTTTACACTATCTACATTGTTCGAACTGTTGTCTTCATCTTTATTGTCTTATTCACGACGTTTCGGCCGTTTTACGCTTCGGTCCACCACAAAGACACATGGCCCAGTGGATAAAAGTGTTGGTTGAAGTAATTCAGTGACATGACCTAAAGAGTTGTGAGTTCAATACCTGGTGAACAAAATTTGGAGAAGTGAGAAATAACTGAAACTGTCTCAGTTTTAGTTATTTCTCTTTAACTCACATTATCCGTGGAACTAAATAAAGGGTTCGTTTCGAAATTCCAGCGTATATCCTTTGAAGAAGTCTGGAATGTAAAACGACCGAAGTGTCGTGAGTATGACAATAAAGATTAGGACAACAACACGAGCAATGCAAACAGTGTTGTAAATAGTTAAAATACATCACCCCAGAAAGACAGATTTTTTTTGTTCCTATGTCCGTATCTTCTGTTACGCTAAAGCAAAGATAAAAAAATATTAGCTCTTAAATCAACCCAGGTTCGAACGTCCGCTCCGGAGTTAAGAGACATATCTACTACGCAGCATTATAAAATGAATAAGCAAATACTAACATAGGGTGCATACATATTACAATAATTACACTGTTCTCAGTCAGAAGGCCAAGGAAGAATGCACAGATAATTTATCCTTGCCAGAAGTGCCGATCAGTACATAAATAATCACGCAATTTTTATGGGTTCTATGCTTTTCCATCAAAGGGAGAGGCAATTTCGAGTACAAACGGAGAGCACATTTTCTTTATTAAATTTTTTCGAGTTCGCAGACCGTTAGATGTAGTACACACAGTTTGAAATAAACAAGGGTATCCACTAAAAATAATATTTGAATATATATATATATATATATATATATATATATGAAGTTTGTCTTAGTCTAATACAGACCCACAATAGTGGAGTACACAATGAATCTTGAACTCATCAACGATGATCAGCGAGAGTACCTTGTTAACCATCACTTTGAAGCAATATGAAGAGGAGGAAGGGAATAATACAATGTTGTCTGCAGTCTGTGAACTTGCTCTCATGTGACAATCTGTACTCTTTGTCAAAGCACAAATAATCAGTTATTTTCTAAAGATCAATGTACACGAACAAATATTCAAGAGTTTTGTGTATACGTGCGTGTGTGCGCGCTTTTATGCGTTTTAGTGAACGTGGAGAATGCCGATCCTCCCTATATCTGTGTGTACACCGAGGAATGCCTAATCGGCTTGCTCTTACCAATAAATGTGCGTGTGGGTATTTTCTATGTTTGTGTAATCTTAATTTAATTACACAAGATCCCTTACACGTATTAAACGTGTTTCAGGAAATGTAGATACTCCTTTTGTGTGTGTTCATTTATGCAAAGAAGTGAAATTCTTACAGAATTAAACACAGTTTTACACTCATTTAATACGTCTTTAAGGGAATCTTGTATGCACACATGATCAAACTATATACTAATAGCCACACTGTGTGTACAATACACCATTCATCGAAATTAATGTTAAAATTGAAGTAGTTATAGTTTTCTCAATTAATTCCACAAACATTGACACATTTCCCAAATAATAATTTCGATGGGGGAGAATACTTCAGTGGAAGAAAGCTAATCTGATCATTTATAAAATTTCAAGGCAAGCAATTCTTAATGGTTACTATGAATTTTCTTCCAGTTTGGAAGGGCGGTCTTGATGTTTATCAAGAGTCAAGAAACTGAAGAGGACAACGGTTGTTAGGTTCGGTTGCTATGGAGAAAGTCTGTATTTATTGAAAATCAGCATTCAAAATAATGAATTTTATTTGGGTTCGAACACTGATACTTTTAGAAAATAGGCAACTATATTAGTAGCTACGCGTCAGATCTCAAGTTTAATTTTATAATGTTTCTGATAAAGTAGTTTATTGGAATTCAGCAAATATATTAATTAGAAAGAGATGTTTCCATACGAAGCACGGTTAGGGTTATTATTCCGGCAACAAGCTTCACTCTAACTAAATTGACCCATGTGACTACTTGAAATCATTTTATTTAATGTCTGCCGTTTTTATGCTAAAAATTAAAAAAAAAAAAGTAACACGTTCACGTAATTTATAAACTTGGTTTATCTGCACGCACAGATGTTTGTGCCTGAATAATACAGATACCTCTCCACTCCCTGTATAGATAACGAATGCAGAGTGAACATTAATAAGGACCAACCCCTCTTCATGGCTCTGATTTTCAAACTTTTTAAAAAAAGTCTAATTCGACTATTTGGGAAAGACGGGCAATGAAAGCATCTACCCGTCAGCGAAACTCTACCATCCTCTTCGAAATATTCTGTAACGACGAGTGTATTGAGGCGGGTTTGGGCGGTCATGTCTAGGAAGGAGGGAGTGGTGTTACTTGTACTCGTGGGGCTGTTGTGTGTCTGGTTATATTACTTATGATGACGACGATGATGAGAAGTCTACGAGACAAGAGTACAAATGATGATGAGGATGACGTCGAGTGCGAATTACCCGCATCCATCCCCTATTTACTTAACCGTTTCTTGTTCGTCTTTTTTCATTCACTCTTTCCTTCATTGTTGATATTTTCTTATTTTTTTCACTTTTTCTTTCTCGCATTCTATCTACATTTCCTATTTCCTATCTACACGTTTTTTACACTTCTCTCTTTTACGCGGAGGAAAAGAGAGACAGGAACATAAAAGCGGAAGACTTGAGTGTTCCGCTTTTATGTTCCTGTCCCTCTTTTCCTCCGCACTCATTTTTCTTTCTTGCTTTCTTTTTATTCATTATCTCCTTTCTTTTTCTTCTCTTTCCCATCTTTAATGTTATTCTCTTCTGTCGTCATCAACAGCATCCATCCCCCCCCCGCTACCCGAGCATTGTTTGTGAGTGCGTTTCCGCCTTATGCACCTTCCCTTTTCGCTTCGTCGTTGGCTTATGAGCAGGTATGCGTGTCTGTCTCCCTTGTTAAGTTCTTCCCTTTTCCAAAAATAAGTTTCTGCCTTGTTTGGAAAATGGGGCTACTACTACTACTACTACTACTACTACACACACACACACACATGCACTCTTTCTCGTCCCTACACTCTTATGTACACCAATTTCCCCCCATACCCTTATAGCGACTTTTCTTTTTTAAATTTCGAGAGTGGGTGGGTGGCAATGTATTGGTAGCCTCATGCTGATTGGCCGTGGGCTGTCAAATTTAGATGAGTGTGGTGATGATGATACAAGAGAGGAGAAAGAAGAAGAAGAAGAAAAAAAAAAGACTGAAAGAGAAGAAGGAAGAAACTGAAAAGAAGGAAGATGCTTGAAAAAAGAAGACACGGGAGAAGAAGAGAATGAAACAGAGACAAAAAAGAAAACAGCGTGAAAAGGATTTATCAGAAGAATGAGAATGGGAAAAAGAAGAAAAACCAAGATGTTTAAGAAAAGGGAGAAGGAAAAAGAAAATAGAGAGAAAATGGAAGAAGAAAAAGGAAAATATGAAAGGATATAAAAAGGAAAAAAAGAAAAAAGGAGAAAGAAAAAGAAAAGCAGAAAAAGAAAATGAAAAAGGAAAGTAAAAAGAATGTAAAGAGAAATGGGAAAGAAGAAAAAGAAAAGAGAAAGGGAAGACGAAAAAGATAAAAGCGAGAGGCGATAAGGAAAGAAAATATGAAACATGATGAGAAAAAGAAAAAATGGAAAAGATTAAAGAGAAAAAGGAAAAGCTAAAAGAAAGAAAAATGGCATGGAATGAGGAAGTGTGCGTGATGGTATGATGCAAGCGTAAATGGTGGCGGACTGGTAGGTGTGCGGGAGGGTTTCAGTATTTTCTCGGTGGCGTGTTGGTGGCGGTGCGAAGCACAGAAGGCAAGGTTGGGGAGTGTTGTATTTTCATTCTGAAAAAACTGATGGAAGAATTTAATGAACTTTTGATTTGACTAATGGCGCTGAAAGAAACGCCACCCCGCCTTCATAACGCTACTCACTCACCGATGAATTTCTCACAGACATTGTAAAAACATTGCCAGTGGCCGACATGGTATTAGAATCTTTTGTCCGAGGTTTCTATACCTTTTTGGTTTGGGATCGAGAAAAGAGCTTTTTCCTTCTATCTGGGACCTTATTCTCCCCCCACCCCTTGCTCTTTCTTTCAGTCTTTCATTTTCTCTCAAATCTTTTTTTTAATTATCTATATCTTTCTCTACTCCCAGAATTTCTTCTTCTTCTTCTTCTTCTTCTTCTTCTTCTTCTTCTTCTTCTTCTTCTTCTTCTTCTTCTTTAAAGTAAGTTTCTTTCTATAAAGTAAGTTTCATTATCTCGAATCTCGCTTTTCTTTTTTCATCTCACTTTATTTACTCTTTCTTTCTTTCTTTCTTTCTTTCTTTCTTTCTTTCTTTCTTTCTTTCTTTCTTTCTTTCTTTTTCTAAGTAAGCAAGTGCCTTTGTTCTCTGATGGCATCTTCTCTTAAGGAATATCATTATAATTATTTTTATCCATCTTATTCGGAGCATTGATGCTGCTGCTGGAATGTGCTTTAAGTGTGTCACTGGAGAATAAATGTTATAGAATGACATTCCTTGAATGGAGACACGAACCGAGGCTTCGCTTCGCGTTGGAACAGAACAAAGAGAAAGAAAAACGTGGCGGGAGGCGAAGGGAATTGATGGTAGACATGGAAAGTGAAAGTGAAAGTAGAAAACGAGAAAGAAAGCATTTTTTTTGTAATATTTGCTTCTCTTTTGAGTTGATTCGTACTACAATGGAATGTTACTACTTTTTATATGAACAATATTGATAAGAATTCTAATTATTTGGCCTTTATGTGATTACTACCAGGTGTTTACGTTATTGTGTTTATGATCTCTTTATAAGTTTATAAGTTACGTCTAACGTTATAAGAAGAGGTGTCATTATTTCATTAATTATTCTAATACCTCTATGTTATTTCATGAAATTATCAAAATAATTACTTTCCTTTATAACACACTCACATATTATAACATATAGTTTCATAATTTATTTATTACCGCGTGCAAGTGCTACTGATATTATCACGATAATATTAGTTTATATTAAATTATGTATATACATATATGTGAGATTTTTCCTAAATAAAAATATTTAAGAAAGAAATCATTTTGAAATTTTCAGCTGTTCAGACCATTCCAGACTTTGTAGCGCGAATAGCAGATTCTTTCCAATTTAAAGATTTTTCTAAAAATAATTTTTGAGGAACACAAATTATTTGGAAAATAAAGTATATTCATAATGACCGCCAAAATACATCATTGAAAAATTTGGTAAAGTTTTTTCTTTATCTCTTTTATGGTAAATATATCTTAAAAATTATAATCTTGATTAGGTAAGAAAATACTTTTAACATGTATTGTGCATCTGCCGAGGATAGTGCAATGAAAAGAAAAGAAATCTCAAGTTGTATAACACCAAATGTAAAGAAAAGATTTATCGGTTGAAGTAGATCACCAAATGTGTGCTAGAAAGTAGGTCTTTGTGTTTATAAGAAAAAAGAAATGTTAATTCACTGATGTTACTAAGTAAGCAAAGAAAACTTAAACAATAGTAGAAACCATTAAAGAAGTTTGGAGTACTTACACCAAGGAAATTGTTACAATAAGGAAATTAGGGAAGACTAAACCGGATTTAAATTGAAAGAACATAAAAAAGCCCAATAAAAGACACAACTTGAAGAATTGAGATCAAGTTGCTGGGAGAATGTTATTTGACTACCGTTAATAATTTTGAAGAATTTTGACGCGAAAGGATAAAAAAAGTTATTCTTCAGATCTCTTTATGGCTCGTGGAGCATGAGGTATCCACAAACGTGTGTTTGCTGCTTTTTTTCATTTCATTTCTTTTTCAGAAAATCAGGCTGTTAGTCTAACATTCGATCCACCCATGGAAAATAGAGGAAAGCAGTTTAAACAATTATAAAACTCTGTTTAATCCAGGTTTGAATTAAACTGTAAATATGAGTGTAATTATACTACTACAGATGGGGTACATAATTACTGAATGCTTCCAATTGACTCATAAAAAAGTTTACATAACCAAGCACAACTGGGTGGAAACGGGGGCTTACCGAGAATTGTGCAAACAAATTGGATTCGATTAGGAATAAAAATGATGTTTTCACAAGCTACGTGCACCATTTTCTAGAAGAGAAAAAGTTAGATTCTTTGCGATATTAGAATTTAGATGAAGAGAACCAAGTGAAAGAAAAAGGAAATCTAACATTGGATAAGCCAGATTGAAACTGAAGAAAGATATTGGTATATATCAAAACAGCCGTAAGTTGTAAAAGCTATGAACTATGTAGAGTGGTTTTCATAATCATTGAAGCAATCAGTACATATTGGAAGAAAACGATCAAAAGAGAAATTGGGATTATTTCGACGAAAGTAGTTTTGAAGACATTGAGAATATTGAAATGATCGTTAGTATTAAAAGACTTGTTGTCACTTGGTTCCACGGGATGACAAACAGTTAAATATGACTGGAAGATAGAAATAATAATAATAATAATAATAATAAATCAAAGGAGTAAATCTACAGCACAACCACTACTTAAAGGCAGAAGATTAAAAAGAAGAGACTCTTACTCGAACAATAACGATCACTATTTGATTGTGAAGATGATGTACAAGTAATATTTGGTTATGTAAATTATGTGCGGAGTATTTTTGTCCTGTGAAAGTAATAAATGGCGAAATTCTACAATGAAACTATTCCCAGAACCTATTAGAAGAAGAGAATTATTGGCAGTGCTAAAGATGACCAGGTAACATTTGGAAATAAAAATCAACTGTTTCTCTAAAAAGAGTGTTATGGTCTGTTTTGGATTTGATGGAAGAGATCGTAACGCCAACTGGCCTGGTGGAGAGTGTTATGTATGAGAGGAAGTGAATGTTCTATTTAATATTGGCTTTTCTACTCAGTCAAGCCGTTCCAATATTCCTACGTTATTAACTTCTCCCTGTTTGCAACACAAAACACTTCGCGTCAAAAGACAAGATTTAAGAAAACAGGAACGTTGTTTGCAGAAAGTATGATATTACCAGAATTTCTCCGCTGTCTACAGTTAAAATAAACCAGATTTATTGCATTTTTTAAAGCGCAAATGAAGTGGTGATTGTGGGTGTGAAAGGCACTTTTCCTTTCGAAAAATATTTAAAAAATAAATTGCAACAACGTGAAACTGTTTATTAATAATGTATGCACTTAGATGTTGAGCTGTAGGAGAAAAATATTTCCATTATTCCAGAAGATATTAAATTTTTAAATTAGGTAAACAAATGCTCTGTCTCGTTGAAAACAGCAAAATATTTACTCTGAAAATGAGTATAAAATTCAAGAGAAAAGAGCAACAGTTCCCGCTTCTTACTATATTTTCTTGTTTTATGAAAATGAAAATATAAATCTATTAGATTATGACCAACATTATAAATTTGATGTTTTCATTATTTTCTGTGAAATTAGTTTTATTTTCTTATTAATATTTTCAGTTTTCCACTGGCACATTAAGGATTTACAATCATTGAACTATTTGAGAGAAGCTTTAATTTCAATGTCACAAACATTTAATTAACGTCTTAGTAAAAAAGCCATCTTACAACTGACATCATGGAATGATAATCTATATCATGGTTAAATATCGTTTTAAAAAATCAATTATAGTGAAAAATAAAATGGTTTATTTCTCAATAAAAAATCTGTTTTTCACGAAGTCGAGACTTCGAAACATTGCATCATTGATAACAATTGTGTTTGGGTTGAAGATCAGCTCTAAGAATGGGCGGCCATATTGAGAAAGAATTTGGAAATTTGCGCAAATAAATATATTTAATTTTGAATAGTTGTAAATAAAAATTATGTTCCCAAATTAATGGCGCTAGAAAATTAATACCCAATTTTAGACCCTTATTAGCTAAAAACTTTGTCTATTCTTTTCGTTCCGTAAACTTTTATTAAATTAGCTGAAACATATACAGTAATATTTTTCCGAACTTCATATGCATAATCTTCAAGATCTAGTTTTTTTGCTCTTACACGTCTTTTCAATTCATCCTATATATTTTGAATCGGATTCAGGTTGTAAATGTAAAGGCCAAAGTAAAACTTATATTTTTATCCTGAAGCTATTTTTGGAGTAATTTATATGTATACTGTGGATCATTGTCTTAGTTAAAGCTCAAACCACTCTTTCGTTTTAAATTACTAAGAGACATTTTCAAGCTGACAAAGAATATTTGACCATAATGATTTTTTTATGATTGTACCATGCACTCTGAAAAGATTTAATTTTTTTGTCAGATAGAAGGCGTTCTTTGCATTGAAAGCCTCAAATAAACGTCTCAAATCAGATATTATTATGTTAAAAAAGTTCTAGTTTAGACTAACCATAGTATTTTTTACCAAAATGAGATCAGGTTGTCAATGCAACTGTTACATGAGATTTCAAATGAATAGCTTTCATGAAAAAAATCGGTATACAGGAAGGGCTCATGTATTTCTTATTAATTTAACTCCAGTAGCTTCCAAATTATTCCCGAGATTGTCCGAGACAATTTCTGCGTCCACATCACCCCTTGCATCTGGTCACCTCACTCCCCAGACTGCAAACCTCTTGCTTATTATGTGTGGAGCGCATTTGAGCGAGAGACAAACAAAACTCCAGAGTAACAGCAAAGGATTATGGCAGCGTTTACCAACTTAAGCAAGGGGACCGCCCAGAAGAGTTTCAGGAGATTCCGAAGTCTTCTGGATGGCATGGCTGAAAACAATGGCATTTTATTGAATAAATTTACTCATTAGTATTTCAAGACATTTTTGTGTAATGTCAGTGTTATATATATATATATATATATATATATATATGTGTGTGTGTGTGTGTGTGTACGTGTGTGTGGGGGGTGTAGTTGGGCAGCAAGAATTCATCCAAACAAGTTTTATTAAATCACACTGACAAGGTTTGTCTATTCAAATTTTTCCGAATATGGTACTATACATCGAGATTGAAGTTATGAATAAATTGTCCAATGTTCGTATTTTTTCTGTTATATTCAATTACTATAACAATCATTACGCAGAACTGGATGTTATCAGTAAAATCTATTTGACTATCATATCTATAGATGATCTCTGTATGAGAGAACATCGGAATTTAATTGCGTTAGTGTCCTTGTTCGGTGCAGAATATATCTGAATATAACAGAAAAAAGAAAATATGAACGTTGGATAATGTATTCATGACTTCAATCTTGATATACAACACCTTACATGGAATTTGGGAAGATAATAAATAGTTGAATAGACAGACCTTGTCGGGAATTTAATGAAACTTTATTTTATTGTTTGTCATTACATAATATATATATATATATATATATTATGTAATGACAAACATATATATATATATATATTATGTAATGACAAACAATACAAATAAAGTTTCATTAAATTCCGCCGACAAGGTCTGTCTATTCAACTATATATATATATATATATATATATATATATATATATCCCCTTGCTAGCGCGACTCGGAGTTTGATGCACAACGCAAGCTTCAGGTGCTGACTCTTACATCGAAGACAGTTTTACTAACAGCAGCACGATATATATATATATATATATATATATATATATATATATATATATATATATATATATATATATTATTTGATAATTCGTATGGATAATTCCAAAGAGGATTTAAATCCAAAAAGAACTCAATGTAAGAACAACGCTAATTTTGTATAATGCTAACATGTATGAATACATGCAGTCACAGTATTCATGTGTAATCCTTCATGTGGTTTCCTTCCCTACAGCATCAATAATTCTAATTTACGGATTATTTTTACCTGTATTATCTATTATATACATTTTCCATTATTTATATATATATAATTATTTTATATAAAATTATACTTATGTATGTATGAGTATGCATATGTACTAAACTTAAAATGATCTTTTTCATATCAATTCATTTTATTTTTTTTTAAATGCTTATATATATATATATATATATATATATTTTCTTGAAGAAAGTTTTAAAAAAATTATATAATTCTTTTAGAAAATTCTTCGTTTTTAGATTTTTTTACTACTTTATTTTCATAATCACCTATTTTTATAATTACAACGGGTATGACGTAAAATAACTACATGCATTGAACAGACAACTTATGAATATATTCAGTTTTGTAAATTTTAAACCCTATTGCTTATCAGTTCCTAATCACCTCTCTTCTTTTTCTCTTTCATTTTCTTCTTTTTTATTTCTCCTTCCTTTCTCTTTCCTTTGTTCCTTTTTTAATATATTTTCTTTTTATTCTCTCTACTTCTTACATCCGGTGAAAAGAGGTCAACCTGTCAACTTTCTTTTCTTCTCCACAGCCGTTTCCCTTCCTATATTACTCTCTGTCCCTATATATATATATATATATATATATATATATATATATATATGCCTATAGACATAGATAGTTCCTTCTCTTTCTCCCCTTTCTCTTTCTCTCCTTTTCACTTCTTCCATATTAAAACTTTATTTTAAAACCCATCTTATGCTTGAAAATATCTTTTTTCGTTTGTGCCTGGATAGATTTAAAATTCATTTACTACTGTGAAGCTGTTTGGTCTGATGAGACGAGATCGTTTATTCGATCTTGCGAAATAAACTATTACTATGGGTCTCTAAAGTCTCCGCTTTCACCATCATTATATATATATATATATATATATATATATATATATATATGTGCGAGCGTTTTCGTATATATCTTTGTGAACGCAGCTGCATATATTATAAACTAAAGTTTGCATTGATAGCTTAACCCAAATCCAGAATCGAACTCGCTGCCATGAACTGACTGGAGGAATCCACGATGATCTCTCCATAATTTCCTGTTACCTGCTATGCATCTGCGATTAGATTCACTTTATCCCTGCAAAATGTTTTGCGCGTCTATTCCAGATTCAAATCTTTTCTTATGATGTGTCTAACTGCCACTTTTTGATAAATAAATATAAATAAGTACAAATAAATGAGTAAATCAAACCAGCTTGGATTAAAATAAAACCCGGTTCAGGATTAGAATTTCTCTTACTCTTCCTCCTTTCCGTCTCTTCAACGTTTGTATTTTTCGTTTTGTCTATTTCTGGAAGTGATTCCATCCTCGAGGAATTACTTTTATTGATTGTCCACAAGTCGACTTCTTTCTGACGCACGTTTACTGCAACGAGGGACAGGAATGCACTTTGGTACATTTCACTTGGCAGGGCAGCTGATGCCGAGTGTGCAATGAAGCCAAGTGGAAAACTATTTTCAGTCGTGAGAATTTTAAGTTTCAACGCATTTCTTTCTTTTTTGTCATGACTTAATCTGTTAACTGCTTTGAGTTTCTTGATAAAAAAAGAAAAAATCTCTTCGAATCTTCCCAAACCTGGTCGTCATCATTTCTAGTTGCTTCAAGCTCAGCATGTCACAGTCGCAGTCGATGGTATTTTCACAGCAACGACGTTTATAACGATGACCATGATTTCTAAAGATTTTTCTTTTAAAAGAATTCTTATTCTAACAAATTTGCAAAGCAGACGCGTGTAAAGATTTAATTTAGATTTAAAATCACAGACTCTCCTTATATGTTTGAATTATAACGATCATGGCACTAGTATTATTAGCCCAACTCGCTGAAAAATCTTAGTCTACGTTAGGCAATAGCGCAATGTCTTGTAAACTTCTTTCTCTTGCCATTACGAATCTAGTGAGTTCGATTTTCACCGGATGTCACACTTATCTGGTCTTATGCCAGACTTATTCGAATTTAGTAAACTGAAGTGCCAAAAATTACAGCACTGGATATTTTCAACCCGTATCAGTGGTAGAAATAGACTCAGCTGGATGTGATTGTAAATGTGCAGTCTAGTTGTGGTAGCCATGGGGATGAGACAAAATTTATCATCATTTGATCATGTAATAATCGCCCTATATCATACATACATGAAATTAGCGGCACGTGAAAATTGCAAGTGTCTACAGGTGATGCACAAACGAGACTACCGGCGACTGACAATGATGGTAACTATGCAACAAAAGAGAATATTGCATTAAATCACATCCCAATTCAACGCTAGTATTATTGATAAACCCATTACTGTCTTACGTTTTCGTAGTTGTCGACTGACTACCATTATTAACACCACAGATTCAGATACTGCACCTAATATGAATATCATCTTTGAAGACTGGTGCCATATCTCCTGGTCATCACATTTCTACTTCTTTTAGGCAGACGCTACTGGTCCAACCCATCAGATACATACTATGCAAGTGATGGCTATGTAATCGTGTGGGTGTGTTGTAGTTTGCAAGGACCAATCGTAAAACTAGAATCTGTCATCAAGATATATAAGTACATCCACATGTGCAGAAGTGTTAAGTCCTGGGTCAAATACGAAATCGATAACGATTTTTGCTGTAATAGTCAAAGAGGTAGTGTAACTGTGCCTGTTTAAGGATGTACACAGAATTTGACATAATTTTATCGCGGAATGATGGTTGAGAACAAAAAGATGGAGCAGTATATTTCCGGTGGTAATTGTTTCGGCGAAATAATGCGACGTCACGTACACTTGAACACTTCTTAATCACATAAGATTAAATACTGAAATTTTGATTTAATAACAGTCACTCTATTCAACATCATAAGATTTTCTTCTGGTAAAAAGCATCACAAAAAGATATGTCGGATACATTCTGGAAGAAAACAGTGAGAGAGCTGAATCTTAGATAGGCAAGGAGATAAATGTACATGCTAGTGAGAATCTCCTTTTTTTTCTACTCTTAATTCCAGATTACCAGATTTTCATCATCAGTCTCTCTCTTTCACCCCACATCTCTCTCTCTCTCTCTCTCTCTCTCTCTCTCTCTCTATATATATATATATATATATATATAGTTTGTGTCTGTATATGTGTGTGTGTATAAGATGCAAACATTGTAGATATCCTTAGTAGAAATTTAGTATTAATATGAATGATGCATTCTTTTGTTGGAAAGAAACAATGTAAACATACTTTGATCTCAAAAGAGACTAATTAATGTTAGGTGAGTTATCTCCCCTTTCTTTTGCATCCCGCACTATGGTAATTAATCAATCATAAATATTAGTATCCTCTTGATTTAGACAATGGCTGGATAACCAGCAAAGAGCACTCAGTCTGAAAATTATGGACAATTTCTGAATCTGCTTCCCAATGAGCGCCGTGCAAATATTAGAAAATACGAACAATTATTAAAATTCCTTGTCTATTTAAACAAAACGTTATACATACATACATACATACATACATTCATAAAGTGTGCACCAGGTATGTGAGAACAGATTTTTAGTGAGATATAAATATAAGACGATCTAACGTCTTATATAAAATTTTAAATATTATAATTTCTCTTTGGATGACATTAACAAGGTACCTTCCGATTTAACACAGAAAATGGAAAATTACACCCTGTTCATGCTGTAGTGACGCGGAGATAACAGGGGCCAGGTTGAACTGGAGTAACAACAAGTAGATTTGGTGAACTCCATTGAGGTGTCCATGGAGATGAATAACAAATTAACTTTCTTCTGTAATGATCCTGGGGGTCGTGAGCATTATGAGTCGTGTTTGGTGCGCCGTCAAGAAGGAGACCAACCAGCGGATCCAAGATACCGATGACTTGTTGAAGGCTGCCATCAAGTTTGATGGGTAACATGAACGTAAAACACGTGATTTAAACAGGCAGTTGCTTCCGAGACCGTCTTCGAGGATGATTGGAAATTTTATTCAATAAGCTTTTTGTGTACAATTTCTATCAGAAATCATTTAAGCAAATAAAATGTTTTCTTTTGTCTTTTCAGAAAATGTATTTCAGATACGATACTACAGTATAATGACATAACGATGGCATTGTTCAATCTAAATGTGTTCGTCAATATATTTTACACTTTCTTATATATACTAATCCATATATACATAAATAGATGTAAATATTATGTTTGTGTTTTGTGTGTGTGTGTATTTTGTGTGTTTGTGTGTGTATAAAAATACATAACAATGTATATTTGTATGGGCATGTTTGCATATCTGTGTATCTGTCTATCTATTTATGTACTGACATATCTATGTATGTGTGTATACACACAAGAGTGTGTGTTTCGCCTGTATATGTGGGGGCAATTATCTGGTCCTAAACGAAAGCCTCGTTAGGCGCAGAAAGCAATTAAATACTGCGCTGCAACGGAGAGCGAACAATTATCGGAATGCTGTATGCACCCCCTTTCTTTCTTTCTTTCTTTCTTTCTTTCTTTCTTTCTTTCTTTCTTTCTTTCTTTTCTCGCTCTGTATAGCCTCTCCACTTGCCGATGCGGCATGACAAACGCTAGACATGTCCCGATTGCAACAAGACCAGCTGCTAATTAGAACGCTGCAGGGAGGGAGAGGCAGTGGGAGAAAGAACAAGAGATAGGAAGATGTTTTTGTGTGTGTGTGTGTGTGTGTGAGAGAGAGAGAGAGAAAGATAAAGAGTAAGAGAGACAGAGAGAGAGAGAGAGAGAGATAGATAGAGATAGAGAGAGACAGAGACAACGAATCATGTAATGGGAAGCTGAAAAGGAGGGACAGTGAGAGAAGAGAAAATGGAAAATAAAAGAGAGTGGAAAAGAAAAAGTAGAGAAGAAACGCACACTGAAAAAGAAAATGTGCGATAACACATGAAGTAGGTGTACTTGAAGATATTACAAAGGATATTTGAGTCTGACACAAGGCTATAAAACTGAAGCAACATGTAAGGATTTAACTCACTACTCTAGTAATGGTCTCCGGCAGGCCACTAACATTTTTTAGAAATGAAACGATATCATTGCAAAGACTAATAAGAATTCATACGTATAAATATTGTTTATCCATTTCGGGAATTAATATAGGCGTGAGGGTGTGTGGCTTTGGGGCTTTCTTCGAATGTGAATGCGAGAGACTCTCTGTCTTTTCTCTCAAGGGCTGGGTGCACGTATAACTTCCGGTTATCCGATTGTCTCACGTGTGCACATGTTTATATGTTGGAATATAAAAATATGTCAGCCACTGATATATTTTGAGACCCGATTTTGTACCTGGTAACTATAAGGTTACTTTGCATTTCAACCCTTTTATACACGTAGTACTTCTGACCAGTACCTAGAAAGGCTCGATGTTGCTTAACTTTTGTGATCCGACAAGAACTGGTCTTTCAACGTGATATGGCCTTAAGACCCACATGCTAAACTAAGTTCAGCTTATCTGACATAAAGTTACATTATAATTCTATATTATAAATAGTCTAGAACACTGGCTTTGATGCCGTGTGTCGAGAAATGTTTAATAAGATAGTTTTTCAGAAGTATTCGTTAGTGAAATAAGTTTGATCCTCATTATTCTAATCTTGTGTCAGACTAAGATTTAATCAGGAACATTACTATTTTAACTATTCCTCTATTGTAGTCGCACAAGAAAGATGATTGCATAAGAGAGTAAAGAATTTACGTGTGTGTCTGTCTGTGTGTGAGAGGCGAAAGTTAAAAGAAAAAAAATAAAAGAAGGAGAATTTCATTTATTCTTAAATTTCAGTTTAAGTAAAAGGAGATAAACAGACGAAGTGCATGTAAGAAATTTTGTTTGTACTTCGACCTACTTGAAAGCTAACCGCAAGCAATCAGACAAATATCTAAATGAAGAACCCCTAGCATTTCACATTATCTACCTTTTCAAATGCCGCCCTTACTGACCTGTATGAGTGTCTATAGGGTTCAGGATCAATCATAATTAGTTCTAATTAATTTTATGCAATACTCAATCAACCAGATTGCTTCGTCGTGTCACTATTTCCAGTCAATAACAAACTCTAGTATGACTCGACCAATATCACAATTTTCACCCTTCTTCTTTTTAGTCACAGAGAAAAAATACGTTTGGAGAAATTAATTTCTTTAATTTTATATTGACTTTGTTTAACCAATTTGCTATGCCATGTTTGGGAATTTTGAGGCCTTTTCTTTATCTATAAAAGGATTTAAATTATCAATTTAAAAATCACATTTTCTTTAACGTCTAAGACGTTAAAGAAAATGTGATTTTTAAATTGATAATTTAATAATCTTTAAAATATTCATTGTCCGAAATACTGGCATTAAAATTAACATTATTCTAAAAAGTATAGATTAGGATATTATTTAAAAAATCTTTTAAAACATTGTATCACTTTTGAATTTTTAAGCAAGTATTGAAATATGTTCATAGAACTAGTCATATACCCATCTATAGAATTATGCTTTCAATTTTACATATTCCCTTGTAATCTTTTATATTCTTTAAAGTGCATAGGTGCCGTGCACTTATATTATGATAAAGAATGTAAAATTTTAAATTCCAATTATCTAAAACAAAAATCTTCAATTCTTTATCATTTTAACCAACTCGACATAGGCGAAATTGGTTTTCAATGTCATTTTAGAATTGAAATTTAAAGACATACGAATAAATCCTTTGATTCTAGAAATTTGAGATAATCACAAAGAGAGCTTTCAAAGTAATAAAGCAAATTTTACTTTTATAGAAAATAAAACAATGTACACTTTTTTTTTGTTTTTCCCAGATTATTATTTGCGAAAATATTACTGAATTTGTAATAGTCTCAATTTTCATTTGTATACACATGTTGATAGCACAAAAATATACAAAATGAGAAAGCATTTGAAAAATATTTCTGTGGCGAATATTATAAAAAGAAATAGCAGGGAAATTCTTCTCTTCCTTTATTTTATGACACACAGCGTATCACAAGAATAAGAGATGTGAGTTCAAATCTCACCGGAGGCTTATTTTGTGTTTTTAATTCAATCTGATTATTTAAAGACCGTAGAATAATAACCCATGTTCTGATAAACCCAATTCACTGTGTTTCAACGGATCCGTAGGAATGATTGTTAAGTTGAAAAGAAGGAAAAATACAGAATGATTTTGAAAGACACTCAAGTACCTCATCTACTTGAGGAAGGTTAAAGAACGTACCAAACAAAACGTTATGTTAAACATGACAAACATGAAACGGGACATATAGCTTATTGGGTGAAATCGTTGTTTAAACGGATTTAGTTACTTATCGTGAATTCAAACCTTGAGAGAGCAAACTGTCACACGTACTATGGTTAAGTGGATGAAAAATCAAACATCACAAAGAAGAATTAACATAATACGAAATTTCCTTTGGTATGGACGGTGGGAGGAGAACTATTTACCCTACCATCGTGGATTAAATAAAAGCTTTGGTTGGGTACAATGACCAAAATGCTGTAACAAAGTGAGGAGCCACGTTTATTTTTCTTTTAAGCATTTCACCCCAAGCAAGGCAATAAAGTCACTGAGATGCAGGTGCGTTAATGAGTGTGAAACAATATAGGAAAAGGAAAACATTATCAGAGAGCGAGAACAATAAAAGAACAGAAATTAAGAAGACAAGAGATAAGGATTGGCGTATTTATATTTTTGAAGATCAAACTTGACTGAAAAGCAAGAAACCGGAAGAGAATTCCAAAAGCGAATAGGACGCAAAAAAAAAAAAAAAAAAGAAAGAAAGAAAGAAAGAAAGAAAGAAAGAAAGAAAAAGAAACTGTTAGCATAGAACTTACGGTTACATTAAGCCAATTTAAAACTGCGCTTAAATTCCTAGAGTATAGGCAAATCAGTGTATGACAATTGAAAAAAAAAAAAGAATTCACAAAAATTCAGACAAAAATGAAAATAACGGTCTGTAAAACAATAATGAAAATATTTCATTTCAGAAGTTAAAACAAACTAAGAATTTATTAATTGAAACATTCTATTAAAAGTTAACTACAAAAATACACAGAAAAATATTCTAAAAACAATATACATACATATATATATATATATATATATATATATATATATATATATATATATATATATGCATACACACACACATATATATATATATATATATATATATATATATATATATATATATATATAGAGAGAGAGAGAGAGAGAGAGAGCGAGAGAGAGAGAGACTTCTTTATTCATCATTTGTACAAAAGATCGCTGCTTCATTTTAAAAGTCTCTTGCTTCTCAGTCTCTTTACATAAAGGGATGACATTAACAACGAAACGTACAGGGAAGCATAAATCATAAACCGGCTATGACATACGCATTTAAAGTGCATACGACTAATGCACCGTAATGCATACCGTAAGAAAGCATTAATTTTATTATAAAGAAAAAAGCATTGACGGCATATTTTCACTCTCTTAAAGCTAGTTATCTCTCCTGATTAATATACAGAGGATGGGGGATTAGCCTGATATGTACCGAACTGTGATCTGAAATTTTCATTGTATAATGTTCCATCTATGTGATTAATATCTCATCAATGCGAACTTATTGATGTATCTATGTATAGGTATATATATATATATATATATATATATATATATATATATATATATATATATATATATATATATATTATTATTTAAAGACATTTTATGTTTAGCGTTCTTTTTTATAGATACAAGTATTTAAGTAAATGCTCTGTTTATAATAAACAGTATTAAATAACATTTACCGGCCTGAATGTCGAGAAATTTTCATAGAAAATATTCGGCCTTTGAAGATGGAAGATTGAAGTTTATAAGCAGTAAATTCGACCTTGTCTACTGAACGCTCCTTTGTGGCCGAGAGGTTAGGCACGTCAGCGTAAATGACGGTTCTGTATAGGATGCAGGTTCGAATCCTGTCAAAGGATGTATATTTTCTATGAAAATTTCTCGGACATTCAGGCCGGTAAATGTTATTTAATACTGTTTATTATAAACAGAGCATTTACTTATATACTTGTATCTATAAAAAAGAACGTTAAACATAAAAATGTCTTTAATAAAGAAATTGTCGGACTTGGTCCATTTCTTAATATATATATATATATATAGGTATGTAAATTTGTGCGTTTGTGCAGGTGTACCTACGCGTGTATTTGCATTTTGTGCATATATAATTTTTGTGAGAGTAAATAAATTGGATTATCTTCCTATGTAAATATTAAACTAAATAGATGTGTATTAGAAAATATGTATTAAATCTCTCTATATATATCTGTATAAACACGTATATATATATATATATATATATATATATATATATATATCAGTATCAGTTATGTGCCACGCGTGATAAACGCTTAGGCGATCATATATCTTTCGAAACATGACTGACGAGGCAGATTTTTCCCGCAGTTGGTGATCATTTCCTTCTGCGGTAGACCAGTTGCCATCCAAGGCTATAGAACCCGATCTGTCTTGCTATTTACCTATAGCTGGGTGAGGAGAAGAGGATTCATGCCTTTCTCAAGGGTATTAGCACGTAAATGAATGTTATGGATTCGACTGGATACTAAGCAAAATGTAGTACAACTGGCATTACATTTGATGACTGTAAAAACTACGCGTGAGAGTAAGTAAATTCTTTCATAGTCATATTTTCCGAAACTTTGGACAACATCTCGAATATATATATATATATATATATATATACTCATGTGCATACTTAGAAATGCACTTCAACTGAATCGGATGCTTTGCATCGTGCACCGAGATGCACATAAATTCATGTACAATTGTTTTGTTTTGAATAAACACTAAGCAGATTGGAAGGACGGAAGATAATCTTTGAGAAGAGCAGAAGGCGGAGACATCGAAATGGGAGGGCGGGTAGAAGAATAAAATCTAGAAGCGAACGTGAAGAGATGGTGCTGGGTTATATGAAGAGAAAAAAGCAAGTGGGGACTGAAGAAAGAGAGAGGGAAAAGAAAAAAGAGAAAGAAAAAAGAGAAAAAGTAGAAAAAGACAGAAAAATGTAAAATGAAACAGAAGTGAAGCTAATCAGAATAAGAAGGTAGACAGAGAATAAAATAATGTAAAGAGTGAGAGAGAGAAGTAGAGTATAAAAGAAAAGGCAGAGAGGGAAAGAGAGAGAGAAAGAGAGAGAGAGAGAGAGAGAGAGAGAGAGAGAGAGAGACAGACAGACATAAGAAAATGCTGATAATATAACCAAAATAGAGTCAAAGTAGAGGAGTTAGAGTGAAGAAAACAATAAATATATATATATAGAGAGAAAAAATGGAGTCAGAGAAAGCAACTAGAGAAAGATGAAAGACTAGGAAAAATTAGAAAATAACTTGAGAGAGAGAAGAGAGAGAAGAGAGTGAGAGAGAGAGGTTTGAAATAAGAAAGACCGTTTGAAATAAAGGATATTCCATGAACCTCTCTCTGCCTTCCAAAATCAAACACAAACACACCTGGGTAACAAAGGATAAGTTTGTTTGTGTTTTAATTAAAAAACAAAAAGAAAACAAAAATATATATATATATATATATATATATATATATATATATATATATATATATATATATATATATATATATATAGCTTACTTGGTGAGGTAAATGAAAAGTTCAAATTTGAGATTTTTACTCAGGGAATTCAGTGTGACTCAATTTTGTTTAAAAACACGCAAAGTTTAGCTGACCTTTTTACATAAAAGTTATGATTTACCCGAAATTATTTTGGGTTTATTCAGCATTAATTCCCTCTTCGCAATTAGGGATGATAGTAAAATACTTATCAATTCGTTTTCCATTAAAAAAAAAAAATGAAAAACTCTGACAACTATTTATACTATTTAAATTGTTTAGACTGTTGTCCTCATCTTCGTTGCCATATTTATATTCGCAAATATGGCAAGATATGGACAACAGTCCGGACAATTTAAATAGTGTAAATAATTACAATACCTTATCTCAGAAATATAGGCACACTCTGGCAACTATTTTAAATGTGTATATTTTCCAAATTATCAGCCGTGAATTTTATAAGAAACTTGATCGATGACATATGCGAGTCTTTACAAACGGAACTACATTTGACATGTTATTAAGTCAGGCACAACGTCAGAATCAAATCCACTATACAACTAAACATTTGCAACACTGGCTTGCATAATTCTACAGCATACTACCAAGTAGGTACTTACTAAGCTTAGGATAGTTTGGCACAATACCACAAAAGAAAGTCACCTACCCGAGAATGAACTCACTACACCTGTAATGGTCTGTGTGATCAGCTTATAAACACTCACTCTGATAGGCGGACTAATTGAAGTACCTGTCTATTTAATATATTTAAAGATTTAATATATTTACAAATTATTACGGTTAAGAAAGAATGAAAAGTTAAAATATGAAGAGAGATATGATTAGAGATAAATAGAGAAACATTATCTAATGGACAGCATGAGTGGAAAGTAAGATGAAGGATAGAAGAAATATCATTGTAAAAGAAAGAGAGGAAGTGAGATAGAGATTTTGAGAGAATGAAATGAGAAGGGAGATAAAGAAAAAGAGAGCGGAAACAGGATAAAGAGGGAGGAGATTTTACTGATTGAACGAGAGAAAATAAGGGAAAGGGAAGGAGGTGAAAGGGAAATAAAGAACAAAGGATTAGTGAAAGTGTGTGTGTGTGTGTGTGTGTGTGTGTGTGTGTGAGAGAGAGAGAGAGAGAGAGAGAGAGAGAGGAGAACTGAAATAGAGTGAAGCGGTTTTATTGACTGAACTAGTGAAAAAAAGAGAAATTAAATGAGAGAGAGAGAGAGAGAGAGAAAGAGAAAGAGAGAGAGAGAGAGAGAGAGAGAGAGAGAGGAGAACTGAAATAAAGAGTGAAGCGGTTTTATTGACTGAACTAGTGAAAAAGAGAAATTAAATGAGAGAGAGAGAGAGAGAGAGAGAAAGAAAGAAAGAGAGAGAGAGAGAGAGAGAGAGAGAGAGAGAGAGAGAGAGAAGAAGAGAACCGAAATAAAGAGTGAAGCGGTTTTATTGACTGAACTCGTGAAAAAAAGAGAAATTAAATGAGAGAGAGAGAGAGAGAGAGAGAGAGAGAGAGAGAGAGAGAGAGAGAGAGAGAGAGAGAGAGAATTGATCCTCATTTTATTTCCTAATGTACCTGCATAGCCAAGAATAATGATCTATAGTTACCAATTTCTTACTTTGACTTCTGATGATGGGTGGGAAAACGTTGGCGTTTCCTTACTTATCCATTCTGTGAGTGCATTTGGAATCTGCCATTCTGCAGACTCTTTGCTCACCACCCCACCTTCCTACTCACTCCTCTAATCCTCAGATGGTTTCCACTCCACTCCTTTCTTTCCCTGCTCCTCACCAACCTCGTAGTCCTTGTTCTGATGTCTTACAGAACTAATAGCTAGCTTGGGAATTCTTTGAATGGCAGGGAAACAAAAATCTCTGGCAGAGTGAAAGAGAGAATGGTTGGATGGCAATCAAGGTGGAAGGAAGGATGATCCCCCGGGGTGGGTTGGAGATGAGGAATAAGGAATAGGTAGGGAAAGAAAGTTAGTAAATGGTAGTGGAGAAGAAAGGGTTAGAGTGTGGAACGAAGAGTTCTAGAGTGTTGCTATTGACTAAGTTTTATTTAGTTCTGACACAAGGTCATATATAGGGGCACTTAGTAAGAATCAAATTCATTATGATTTTTGTGTGAGCACAATTTGCTCGATGTTATAATCGAGAAGTCGCCCTAATTGTTATTTACTCAGCGTAGTGAGAGTTTTGGGTACAATAAAGTTTCCGGAGCAAGGTATAGAATAAGAAGAGAGAGAAAGAAGAGTCAGTGAAAAGAATAGAGAAAGAATAGGAGGTGAAAGGAAAGAAGAATGAAAGCGAGAAAGAATGGAAATAGGGAAAAGAAAGAGGGGAGGATGGTGATGACAACTGAGAAAAAAGAAAAAGATAGGAGGCGAAGAGAAACAGAAGGAGGGAAGAGAGTGAAAGAAAGAAACAGGAAGCGAGAAAGATATAGAAGAGAAGATAAAAGGATGGAAGAGAAGGAAGTGAAAAGACGGGAAGTGGGAAAAAGATAGAAACAGAAGGCGAGTAGAGATGAAAAGAGACCGGAAGAAAGTAAACAGATAAAGAGAAGTAACAGAAGGCAGTAAGAGAAGAGTGAAAAGACGGGAAGCTAAATAAAAAAGAAAGAAAGAAAGTAGAAACAGAAGGATGAAAGAAAGAGAAGGAAACAGACTGGAAGCAAGAAAAATATAGATGGAAGGAAGAAACAGAAAAAGGGAAGATAGAAAAGGAAAGGGACTGAAAACGAGAAAAAAGATAAAGAGAAGAAACAGAAGTGGGGAAGGGAGAGAAGTAAAAAGACGAGAAAATAGAAAGAAAGTAGAAACAAAGATGGAAGAGAGAGAAGTAAAGAGACGGAAGAGAGAGAGAGAGAGAGAGAGAGAGAGTGAGAGAGAGAGAGAAGAAACAGGAGGAGGGGAAAAGATAAAAAAGAAGGGTGAAAAACAGAAAGGTATAAACGAAACCGAAATTTGTGCAAGAAATTTTACATTGAAAAAGTGAAGTGGATGAAAGAAAAAACAAATGAATAACACAAACTAAAAGGAAGAAAGGTCAAATAATAGAAAGAAAAATAAAAAAAAATTGGCCAAGAAATAAGAAAAGAGTTAGAAAATAAAAATGACAGATAACCAGGACATAAAACGTAGTGTAAAGAAATAGAAATGAAAGAAAAATATGTAAAAGTTAAAAGTTGTTAAACCTTTTGAGATGCTTATAGAAAGGAATCCATGACCATTGACTTCTTAGCTCAGTCTCCTGGCCACTGCACCGATATTCAGACTGTTAAGAAATGTAACTAAAATGCTAACAGAAATATAAAATTCAGATGAAGATAAGCTAAGTGATTGATATACATATAATGTGGATGGTGTCGATTATATTTGGAAGTCATATATCGGTTTGTATAATTGATATTGATAGGCAGATGGAATTGACAATTTGCTTGATTTAGTTGAAATAATACCTCGACATTTTCATATAGAACTGCAGAAAGGAAAAATCGGAAAGCGACAAGTAGATCCAGGTGGAAGACCTCAGTGAACACACACATACCTAATCACAAATAGACAAGTATAGATATGAAAAGAAATCGTATAAACGATGAATAATGACGGTAAGATTCTAAAACCGCTTTTACATAACGAATCCAATCGTTAAAAGATATTTTAATTATCTCCATTGGTTATCAACACAACAAACAACGGCTAACAGGATTTCGTATTATAGCTACAACTGCTTAAGTTCTTCTTGTATTAGTACTTTTGGAAAAGGCATAAATCCATATCTCCTTGTACTTTGTTCCATCACTTGGTATCTTGGCAAAGTTATTGTCACTAATAGTTAATGCCAAAGTAGGTAATGGAAATGAAAGCTCATACAGATCAGATATGTTTTCTTGCTGTTAACCAAAGTATTATGTCTTTTGCTCCTTTAAGGTGAAAATAGACCAAGTAACTTACTTGTTTTATGTGACGCTATGAAAGATAAAAGATCAATATGTTACTCTAACAACCTCCTGGTTATGGAATCAACCAAACAACTAACAATATACAGCTAATAAAGTTCATTATAAAATTCAAATAACCGCTCGACTTTCAGAATGAAGAATCAGGTGCATTACTAGATTAACATAACTTAAGCATACTTCTACTTACGTTTTTTGAGGGAAGTTTTTCAAATTTTAGCATAATTCTTTTAACAAAGGGTTCCCAACGGGGTTACACCAAGTCTAAAAGCGGACCTAATTAGGTGAGAAAGCGGACCTAAGGAGATGAATTGTCTAGCCTTTTTTTTCACTGACTCCTTTTTTACATTTTGCTTTATCTCACTGTCTCAAAGTTATTTTTGTTTCATTTGATTCGATTTAATAGTTTGCTTATATTTATACTTTTAATAATAAGCAAAAAAGTTATTTCCGTTTATGTTCTGAAGAGGATATAAATAATTGTCGTTTGTTAATCGAATGTTGATTACGTACAATCATGTTTGTAGAATTATCTTCATTTAGAGACGTGAAATTACAAGAGAAAGATCCTCTGTGTGTGTGTGTGTGTGTGCGCGCGCGCGCGTGTGTGTGTGTGTGTGAGAGAGAGAGAGAGAGAGAGAGAGAGAGAGATGTGAAACGTGAGCACTATTTAGTCAGCTTACAAAACGTACACGGCAACAAACTGCATAAAGATGGATATACCTTGAGAAATTTCTGTGACAGATGAAAAGAAATGAGATAGCGGTTCACATCTGTGTCCGTTTCAGTTTGACGGGTTAGATGGTTATTTCAGTCTGTCCATAAAGTGTTAATTTGTTTTCCTAGACATTTTTCTCTCTCTCTTCCCTTTCTGTTAACTTCTTGGCTGTCTATCATATTGTGTTTTCGAAAACACTGGATAGCCTGTAATTCACTCATCTTAAGGTCAAATTTTATAACAGAAATCGACATTTTAAAAATTGAGTTATTTCAAATTCTACACATGAAGCAAAATTCCTTAAACCTTTAATAGAATCTGAATTGGTTTAAACTGTAATTTCAAATATTGATCTCTCTGAAGACATGCATTTATTGCATGTAGCTTTCCCGATTTTCAAAAAAAAAAAAAAAATTAGAAATAGCTTCCGTTTATTATTAGAGAGAACAAGAGTATGATGAGCTAAAGTGTCATGAACCTATATTTCTAAATGTCACAGTGTTATCGACAACTTTAAAAGTACATTAGAGTATAATTGTTGGGGCCTCAACGATTATGTCTCACTAGTTGTGGTTAATAAATTTGAAATTTACAAATCAAAACTTAGTCTTGAATTTAAATACTACCAGTTCTAGAGATCAGCTATTGGATAGATACCTTATAATATAATATAATATAATATAATATATATATATATATATATATATATATATATATATATATATATATATATATATATATATATTTTATAGGGCTTTCATTACATATACGAGGGAAAGCTGGCTCATTACTTTAACCGAGTTGACAGGGAAGAGCTTTTTGATTTTTACTTTTCAAAGCAACGGACAAAAATTTTCCTTCATTTCATTCCAAACATGGCTATGGCTAATTTTATATTAGAAATGACCACAAGAATTTCACTTAAATTCTGTTTATAACCTCTGAAAACTGATTATGAAACAGAATTTATATTTTTGTTAAATTAAGTCAATGACTTTTCCTTTTATTTTTTTTACATTCAGCATCTTTAATAGCCAAACAATAGTATTTTGCGCATATGCAAGATTAAATAAAGAAATTGTTTCAATAAGATTTTGAAATAGATAGGGAATAATAAAAAAAGGAATTTCAGAGATTAATGAAATGTCCAGTAATTCAGGGAATAAATGTCAAGTAATTCAGGGAATAAATGTCCAGTAATTCAGGGAATAAATTTCATGTAATTCAGGGAATAAATGTCCAGTAATTCAGGGAATAAATGTCCAGTAATTCAGGGAATAAATGTCAAGTAATTCAGGGAATAAATGTCAAGTAATTCAGGGAATAAATGTCCAGTAATTCAGGAATAAATGTCAAGTAATTCAGGAATAAATGTCAAGTAATTCAGGGAATAAATGTCAAGTAAGTCAGAATAAATGTCCAGTAATTCAGGGAATAAATGTCAAGTAATTCAGGGAATAAATGTCAAGTAATTCAGGGAATAAATGTCCAGTAATTCAGGGAATAAATGTCCAGTAATTCAGGGAATAAATGTCCAGTAATTCAGGAATAAATTCAGGGAATAAATGTCAAGTAATTCAGGGAATAAATGTCAAGTAATTCAGGGAATAAATGTCCAGTAATTCAGGGAATAAATGTCCAGTAATTCAGGAATAAATGTCAAGTAATTCAGGAATAAATGTCAAGTAATTCAGGGAATAAATGTCAAGTAATTCAGGGAATAAATGTCCAGTAATTCAGGAATAAATGTCAATTCAGGGAATAATTCAGGGAATAAATGTCAAGTAATTCAGGGAATAAATGTCCAGTAATTCAGGGAATAAATGTCAAGTAATTCAGGAATAAATGTCCAGTAATTCAGGGAATAAATGTCAAATTCAGGGGAATAAATGTCAAGTAATTCAGGGAATAAATGTCAAGTAATTCAGGGAATAAATGTCAAGTAATTCAGGAATAAATGTCCAGTAATTCAGGGAATAAATGTCCAGTAATTCAGGGAATAAATATCCAGTAATTCAGGGAATAAATGTCAAGTAATTCAGGGAATAAATGTCCAGTAATTCAGGGAATAAATGTCAAGTAATTCAGGGAATAAATGTCCAGTAATTCAGGGAATAAATGTCCAGTAATTCAGGGAATAAATGTCAAGTAATTCAGGGAATAAATGTCCAGTAATTCAGGAATAAATGTCCAGTAATTCAGGGAATAAATGTCCAGTAATTCAGGGAATAAATGTCCAGTAATTCAGGGAATCAAAATTCAGGGAATAAATGTCAAGTAATTCAGGAATAAATGTCAAGTAATTCAGGAATAAATGTCAAGTAATTCAGGGAATAAATGTCAAGTAATTCAGGGAATAAATGTCCAGTAATTCAGGGAATAAATGTCAAGTAATTCAGGGAATAAATGTCAAGTAATTCAGGGAATAAATGTCAAGTAATTCAGGGAATAAATGTCAAGTAATTCAGGGAATAAATGTCAAGTAATTCAGGGAATAAATGTCCAGTAATTCAGGGAATAAATGTCAAGTAATTCAGGGAATAAATGTCAAGTAATTCAGGGAATAAATGTTCAGTAATTCAGGGAATAAATGTCCAGTAATTCAGGGAATAAATGTCAAGTAATTCAGGGAATAAATGTCAAGTAATTCAGGGAATAAATGTCCAGTAATTCAGGGAATAAATGTCAAGTAATTCAGGGAATAAATGTCCAGCAATTCAGGGAATAAATGTCAAGTAATTCAGGGAATAAATGTCCAGTAATTCAGGGAATAAATGTCAAGTAATTCAGGGAATAAATGTCCAGCAATTCAGGGAATAAATGTCAAGTAATTCAGGGAATAAAAGTCCAGCAATTCAGGGAATAAATGTCAAGTAATTCAGGGAATAAATGTCAAGTAATTCAGGGAATAAATGTCAAGTAATTCAGGGAATAAATTTCAAGTAATTCAGGGAATAAATGTCCAGTAATTCAGGGAATAAATGTCCAGTAATTCAGGGAATAAATGTCAAGTAATTCAGGGAATAAATGTCAAGTAATTCAGGGAATAAATGTCCAGTAATTCAGGGAATAAATGTCCAGTAATTCAGGGAATAAATGTCAAGTAATTCAGGGAATAAATGTCCAGTAATTCAGGGAATAAATGTCAAGTAATTCAGGGAATAAATGTCAAGTAATTCAGGGAATAAATGTCAAGTATTTCGAGGAATAAATTCAGGGAATAAATGTCCAGTAATTCAGGGAATAATTGTCAAGTAATTCAGGAATAAATGTCAAGTAATTCAGGGAATAAATGTCCAGTAATTCAGGAATAAATGGTAATCAGGAATAAATGTCAAGTAATTCAGGGAATAAATGTCCAGTAATTCAGGGAATAAATGTCAAGTAATTCAGGAATAAATGTCAAGTAATTCAGGAATAAATGTAAAGTAATTCAGGGAATAAATGTCAAGTAATTCAGGGAATAAATGTCCAGTAATTCAGGAATAAATGTCAAGTAATTCAGGGGAATAAATGTCAAGTAATTCAGGGAATAAATGTCAAGTAATTCAGGGAATAAATGTCAAGTAATTCAGGGAATAAATGTCCAGTAATTCAGGAATAAATGTCAAGTAATTCAGGGAATAAATGTCCAGTAATTCAGGGAATAAATGTCCAGTAATTCAGGGAATAAATGTCTAATATTGCAAACAGTGTTGCATTCGATGATCCCAGGCATACCGAGTAGAACAGCCTTTGTTACAATATTTTTCATTTCAAAAGATCTTTACTATTTAACCTTTTATATAACCACTGGGCTACACTTGGATATTTCTGCTACGATATATAAACAAACGATAATATAAGTAATTTTTTAGCCATTGAGAAAACAGTAAGGATTAGATTTTTCCATTCTGAAGCTGACAATGAGTAAACATAATTTTACTTCATTGCAGTTCTCCCAAAAGGCACACAAACACAGAGGACGAGAGAAACTGCAATTGTTTCAGATCAAATGAATAGCAACAGAAATCAATTCAGATCGGTAAAAAGACATGAGCCGGTGGATTGAAAAAAGATGACAAATACAACAATATATACTGGCATACCAAAGGTCATAGGATAGCAGTATTTAAAGATAATGATGAGTACTATCGTATCTTGGTTTCATGGAAATGCCCAAATATGTACTCACTGGTCACTTTATTAGGTATACTCTTGTAGTATTGGGTTTTGCCACTCTTTTTTGCCGTTAGAATCATCGTAGTTCTTATTTGCATGAATTCGACGATGTTCTGGAAGCACTCTATAAAAATGTGGGTCAATACTTTTATTGCATTCCACAATTCTTTTAGATTAGTTGGTTTCATATTTGGGATTCGAATGTACCTTTCCATCAGATCCCAAAGGTGGCCAATGGGATTGTGATCTGGTTCCTTTGAGGCTTTAATACTGAAAACACGTTTTAGTTATTCCATCAACCAATTTCTGTCATTATTTTTTTTGTGACACAACCGTTGTACTGTTGGAAGTGGTCGCCAGAGGATAGGCGCTCATTAGTTACAAATTGCGGTACGTGGTTAGTCACGATACTTAGACAGACCAAGGTAGTGGCGGCATTTAAACGATCTTTTATTAGTACTAATGTCTCAATTCAAACCAAGAAAATATCCCCCATACCTTTACGCTACCATCAACACCCATGAGTTATTGATACAAGGCAGGTTGGATCAATACTTTCATGTTATCTACACCAAATTCTGACCCTATCATCCGAATGTCAGGTAACATTTTTCCAATCTTCTATTGATCAATTTTTGCGATCTTTAATGAATTATAACCTCAGCTTTTTACACTTATTTGACATATGTGGTACTTTTCGTGATCTGCTGCTTCAAGATTCCACATTATGTGCATTCAAAGATATTCTGTTGTATACTCCCATTGTAAAAGTTGTTATTTAAGATACTCTTGCCTTCCTATCAATTTGAACCATTCTGGCCATTGACCTTCATCCAAACCTTTTTCATCAACAAGGGATATCTGAAAAAAGAATTGCTACTCACTGGATTTTTTCTGGCTATTTCCTGTAAACCCTAGTGGTGGCTGTGCATAAACGAGAAGAACAACCAAGGTGACACCACGACACCAGACACAGAGCCTCACCTGAAGCATTGGCAACGTGTGATATGAGCTTACGATTTCCGTTTCAAACTGACCCAATGATGCTATGAACCCGTTATCAGTAAGGTACCATGCAGTCCAGGACGCTTCTATAAGGGTGTTAGTATTTTCTCTGACATGTTTGAGCCCTCTGGCTTACCTAAAGAGGTCACCACTGCATTGCACTGCATGTGACCATTTGCCCCTTTTCATGTACTCCATATACACTAATAGGGACGGGTTATTTTAGAAGAACTTTGGATAATTGCTTATACTTATTTCACCCTAATGGCTTGTAATGTGTACTCAAATTGAATTGGTTTGAGGAGCATTTATATATATATATATATATATATATATATATATATATATATATATATATCTCAGAATCCTTGATGGCCTTCCGGGCATGAGGAATTGGTTACAAAGTCCGGATATGAGGGGTTACATTTAGATTAAATAAAAGATATGAAATCAGATATAACAATTATTTTCAATGTTTTATAGTAAAAAAAATAAGCTAATGGTGAATGAAATATAACGGAATTGATTTTAAGGAAAAAGAAATAATTTATGTAATGTTAATGAAAATTTCATGAATTATTTATGCCACGTACGCAAAACAAATAATATAACGAGGATTTTTTAATTGCTGTTTCATGATGATTCTTTCTCTTCTAATATCATTCTCAATTTTTTTCCGTATTTCGTTTTGCTTTTGTTCTTGAAATTTTTTTAAACGAAAGACACTTTTTAACTCTGCGTGCATTATTGCAATCGTCATATCTGAATGCTGGCTTTCTTTCCATAAAACTGACAACCTTTTCAATAGCTTTTTCAATTTCAATACAAGTTACTTCACAATGATGTATTTTTATTTCCTTGTTCATTGTGACAGTGTGGACGCTGGAGAATAGTTTCTTTGGAAGATTTTATATCATATAATGTTGTCTTTCCTATGTTGAAATCAGCCATTAGTTACAATGAACTTACACTAGCCTCTGACTAAAACTGCTTAAAATTTCCACTTGTTCTTTTCCTCTTATTAACATTATGTTTTGCGCCAGTACAAGCCATTAGGGTGAAATATTTCCTGAAAAACAGAAATTTCAAATCTTACATGTCACCCAAATATTTAAAATATACACATGAAAATCATGTCCAGATATGCGGGATTCCGGATATGAGGCACTCCTGCATATGAGAGATGATGGATTCTATATATATATATATATATATATATATATATATATATATATATATATATATATATATGTGTGTGTGTGTGTGTGTGTGTGTAAATGACTCCATCGACAAAAGCATTATTAGTTTGAAGAACTTCCTTCTAGGGCGAAAAATTATCGGAAGTAGGTGTTTATTTTCTATACTGTCATTCGATTTCCCCATATATATATATATATATATATATATATATATATATATATATATATATATATATATATATATATATATAAGAGCCTGTTGAAGAGTTCTCTTCATGGCCATTTAAGTAATTGTTCTATTGCCTATATGCACATTTTCACTCACACACCAAATTGTCCCTCTGACATAAACAAAATCCTAAAACTTCCAAATGTATAACTAAAAATAAAGACACAAGCAAATACCGCAACCTCGCAAAAGATGGTTACTGTACGCCATCACCTACTAGCTTATTTGATCTAACACATAACTGTTCGAAAACACACACACACACACACACACACACACACACACACACACACACACACACACACACACACACAAATTTTATGTATATATATAAAATTATCAACGATGAATCTAACTTAGGAAATACTTATTGTAAACAATCAATATTTGATTATCAAACAAGAATTTTGTTTTTTATCTCTATTTCGACGTTAATTCAGATCATGATCAGTTCAGTTAATCTGGATAAGATATTTTCAGTATATTTAAATGAGACGAATATGAAACAGAAGAAATATGTGTTCTAATATGTTCAATGTTATTCTATTTACATGGTTTTGATTTTTATGTTGCCTCTCAATACAACATTGATAAAAAAATGTCAATTTTGCTATTTAGAAAATAAGGTGAATTCACGCTGAAATATTAACAAAAACTTTGAGATTTGTGAACTGGATATCGATTATATACAAATATATCATTTATGTAGAAATATATTTTAGTAGTTCCATAAATAAAGCAAATGTCAATAAGTTTGTAAATAAAAGAGACAGTCCTTCGATAGACCTCTTCTCATTGTGATTGCTGGTTTGAAAGTACACTAAAGGCAAAACAATTTTTGTCGAATAGATTTTCAGGTTAATAAGGCTGAGAAGAAGCAATAATTGATTAAATCTCTTTTATGCATTCTCCTACTTCACTTCCGTACGCTAGCCATCTGTTTGCATCTAAAAGCTTCTTCTTCTTCAACCAGCACACATATAAGTATTATGGGAATCTACATTGCAGGATAAACTTGACATCTTAATTACTTTTGGGTCACCAGATTCTTTTCGACTAAAGATACGTAGGCTTAGCTGGTAAAACTTCCATTCTTTTGATTCACACAACTGTAGTTATTTCTTTGTCGGCACTTTCTCTCCTGCAAAGAAATAATTGTGGGTAAATTACTGTAGTTGTCTCCCTTGATAAGTCCTCTAAGTAAAGATATTTACGAGATCATTTCTCTCAGGATGAAAAGTGATACGATATTCAACAGTCAGGATAAGAGATAAAACATAAAAAGATTAGGCAAGGTTAATTTTCGATCACTACTTTTTCTTGTAGTATTTCTGTAGGACTACTATCTTCATCTTTTTTTTTATTACAACCTATTGGCAGATGCATTCTTTAGTTTTCAAATATGAGCCATAAAAGTGTGTGATACCGTGTAGTTTGATGACATGTAGCATAATGACGCCGATTCATTTCGGCATTTTACATGTAAATCTTTACTTGTAAAATCTACGTTTTTCAAAGGAGATTTCGTTCCAATATTTTAGGCAAGGCCGAGGAGAACGGTTCTGGTCAAGAGACTTTTTTTTTTTTTTTAAATTTGTCTTTTTTTCTTTCTGCACCCCAGCATCTTGATATTGTTTGTTTTTCTCTCGATTTTCCTTCATTTTTTCTTTCATTCTTCCTTTCCTCATATTCACGTCTCTTCATTCTTCTTTCTTTCAACAATAGATAATAGAAAATTTCAAGATATTTCATTATTATTATAAGACCATACATTTTTTAACAGCCCATTATAAAATAAATCCTTCACTCCCTACCATCACCAGCATATGCAATGTTTATTACATTTGCACCATCCACTTTTTGCTGGACGGATGTGTTTGCAGTTGACTCAGGAAAGAATTACAGACTTTGGCTCCAGGTAATTCTGAAAGAATTCCGGAGGATTTCAGTTCTTTCATGAAGCA
Organism: Acanthosepion pharaonis; assembly: GCA_903632075.3. Classification (NCBI taxonomy): domain Eukaryota; kingdom Metazoa; phylum Mollusca; class Cephalopoda; order Sepiida; family Sepiidae; genus Acanthosepion; species Acanthosepion pharaonis. The sequence goes on from CAHIKZ030000049.1 coordinate 833,449, forward strand.
CAACTATTTACAGTTTTGTTTTTATTCAACAAGAAATTCATTAAGTTATTTAATAAGACTGTGAGTTTTGATCATATTTCAGAGAGAGAGAGAGAGAGAGAAAGATGATAGGGATAGATGATCCATGTGAAGAGTGTTTAATAGTAAAGAAAAGGAAAAAAATGAATGTTGTAAAAGAAAATATTTATTTCTTCAATCACACACACACACACACATATATATATATATATAAATTTAAATTGGACATTGAAGTCAACACCCGGTGGCGGTAGTCGGTTTCATGCTGGACGCAATCATTTATATATTTATACCGAGTAGTATTAAGATCTCCTGTTATACTGGCACAGCAATAAATGTGGATGTTAACAATATGGCAATATAAGATGAACCTTTCTGAGAATAACCCATATTTTTGTTTGCTTGTTTACAGGTAATAGCTGAGTCGCAGTTTCGCAAAATGGTGTCTAACATGAATGTGTGTATGAAATAGACATAATGTCATCGTAAAATTGTATCCATTGACATTCATAAATGTTTGCTGAACATTTATGTGACCACGCGGTGGTTGTCATCACAATAAGGTGTTGTTTAATGCGTTTCACTTTTCAGCAGTGTAGACACGTTTCCGAGTACGTCATGCAGGCTATTTATCGCGAGAGAAAATGCATTGCAATAGTCGTTACCGTGTGGAAAAATAGAGTTTCTTAACTGAAAACTTGCCTGATCCAACAATGTTATCTATCTATCTATCTATCTATCTATCTATCTATCTATCCTTATATGCACATGTACATGTTTATATATTTGTTGTAGTTAAATGAAACAAGTACAATTTTAGGGAAACGGAAATGAGAAGTGGTGAGAAAAATTAAATTAATGGACGTTTGGAGATGTGTAGAGAACTGGAAGAACAAATCTGAATATATATATATATATATATATATATATATATATATATATATATATATATATATCGAGACAGATGAGAGAGAGAGATTGAGAGAGGGTGGAATGAAAGAGATGATTTGAATTTCAAAAGGAAGGAAGAGACTTTGGCGACTTGGGAAATGTTAAGAGTCTCTTTTGCTTTGAAAGCAAACACTTTGACATTTTCGATGTGTGCAATTGTTTCTGAAAAGATCTTTTCAATAGGTTTGGGCGGTAAGATTTTTACAAATGCAATCACTTGTTTAGAAAAGAGAAAGTTTATTTAACTCGGAATTTCTTTAGTAAGGGATAAATGGAGCGACATTAAGTTAAGATAAAAGCAAATATTGTAAGAAAGGAGTATCATAGATTTTACAAGAGTGAGTAGGAATGCTCTGTGCTGTGTGTAAGTTTCAGTCTCCAAATTTAGAAATGAGCCCCTTTTTAAATAGACTGTCAGAGTGTTTCAACGATAAATATAGATATCGTATTTGATGGTATATCAGATGTTCACTAATATATTATCGAGTTAGGTTAAATGCCGATATTGGCAGTACTTCATGTTCGCATATAAAGTATGGGAGATATTTTAGAGTTAGTTTACGCGAAAAAAAAATGGGAATCTCTTATACTATAAGAAATACGAGAAAGAATAAGGCCGAAGAGTACCGCAATCGAAACGAGTGATAAAAAAAAGAAAGGAAAAAAAAGAAAAGAAAAAAAGAAAAGAAAAGAAAACTCGTTTCAATGAACCTGTGAATTTAGATTAATATAGGTGAAAAGGGAGATTAATTCATAAAACGAATACTTCTATATACTGAAATGAAATAAACCAAAGGTAACCAAAAAATTCTTTGCCGTTTTTTGACGTCGTGTGTGAAGAAGTGATCATGCAATGCAAATCAGTGCATCACGTGCCTAGAAAACGGTGGGGGTGAAGCCATTGCTTTTGGCCAATCTAACCTGTACTCGCAGCAGTTGAAGCAGAAGTAGTCAGTATTCCTCCATGACAAAGCCAGGCTTGGCTGGGAGTCACTGTATAGATCACCTTACTCCCCGGATCTTACACCAACAGATTATCACCTCTTCTATTCCCTGGGCAACCACCTCAGTGGGAAATCATTCGCAAATGAAGCAAACTTGCGGCAGGCACTCACAGACTTCTTTGCGTCCAAGACACCTGACAGCCTTAGGCACGTTGGCAAAAGATTGTGGATGCCGATAGCGATTACTATAAGGACTAACGGTGTAGCAAATTTGCTTGTTACTTTTTCCATTACGTAGCACCGTGGCTAGTCTCATTTATCTGTCTATATCTCTGAGATGAGGTATTATGATTATTTACACTATTCGCACTGTTATCCTCATCTTCATTGCCATATTCACAACGTTTCGGCCGTTGTAATCTCCGGCCTTCTTCAGGTTATTGGAATTTCTAACTGAACCTTTTAGCTGCCAAAGCTCTGTTTGCCACCCTCTGAGTCGCTTCCTAATAGATATAATCGCTCCATTAATAGGAAAGTCGCCATTTCGTGGAAATAATTAAAGATGCTCCCATCCAATCCAACCAGATGGTGATCCTTTGTTCACCAAGGTACACACGGAAGAGACACTGTTGATATTCAGGGACAGACTGACCACGGATTCATCCCTAGTATAACGGACCCGTATACCAATAGATAACATGATGGAGATGTTGATTTTATGTACGCAAACAATACACTTTAAAATGGGATCAGACATATATCGGTAGGTAGAGGGCTTAGAAATGGGTTCGCCATTATCACCAGCAATGGCAAACCTATATATGGAATACTTTGAGGAAATGGCATTAGAATCCACATCACTAAAGCCAACCCTATGGCCAAGATATGTAGATAGCACCTTCATATTCTGGCCACGCCAGGAAAAAGTCCAACTACTACTGGACTATATGAACTCAATATGATGATAAATACAGTTCAGAATGGAGAAAGAAAAGAACAACAAATTCGCCTTTCTGGATATACTATTATCTCGAACAGAGCATAGGTTCAAGACATCCGTATACCGCAAGCTTATATTCACCGGACAATATCTCAACTTCAACTCCCACCACCCATACAGTGTAAAGAAAGGGTCGTCCGCTCTTACAACATTGAGTAAAAATCGTAAGTGGCGACCCAGAGACATATGAATAAGAAATGGTCAGTATAAGCAGTACCCTACAACGTAACAACTACCCCGGGTACATGACAGCAGCTCCGACAAACTGGGATAGAAGGCTACAAGTGGATAACAACACTCAGAAAACAGCTTCAGTCTGCCTACCCTATGTGAAAGGATTATCGGAGAAAATGCAAAAGATCTGTGGTCCCTATAACATCAGGACAATCTTTAAAAGTAGTTCAACACTTCGCAGACACCTCTTCTGAGTAACTCCCCATAAAGGAGAACATTAATAAGAACTGTGTAATGTTAGTGGGGTTCATTATGAACAAACCCCGTTACTGTTGCATTACGCCAGATAAAACTATTCACAGGAATGCATTACTTCTGGAAGTTTTACAATACTTGTTCTTCTAATTAGCTTCTCAAAATGAACACTGCTGATAATCTAAGCATTATGCATCAAATATTTCCACTGTTTCTGCAGTGGAAATTATTTATTTTGAACATGTCGGAAGATGTGAAGAGCTTCTCTTAAACTTATTAGCATTGTTCAAAAGAGAAAATCTGAATGATGTTTTTTTTTGTTTTATCAAATTTTACATTCATAGAAAAGCGAGAGTTTTTGATAGATTTGTTGGTCAAATATCTGTAGAAACAAATATAGTAGAGGAGGTGTTGAAAGATTCAACTAAGATGGGATTAATAAATCTCATGTTTGGTCATTTGGTTTGTGGTTCAAGCCGAGAATTATTCAGCATCCTCATCGGAACGAAATACGAACCAATATTGATAGGCATGATTCATTAGTGAAATGTCAGTGAAGAAATAAATAAAAATGGTTCGGAAAGATTAGAAAAGTTTGCAAATGCCGACAAGCAGAAAGAAATCTCGAAATTGTGTGCATCGAGGAAAAATACCAATACGAAAATTTATCCTGTTAGAAAATTAGACTCTGTATTGTGATGAAGTAGATTGAATTATGGAATTATCAAAATGTACGTCTTTATATCTACATATATAAATCTATTAACACATTTATGTGTAGACACTAACATTTTTCTATATGAACTCTATCTTATTACTCATTTTCTAGTTATTCACTTCAGTCTATGAACACACGCAATGAGAAAATGTCGTGTAGATTTAAACTATGTATGTCAATGTTTTCAAAATGAAATTACTATTAACATACTGATACTAGTAAAACTTTAAAGATATATTTATATGGGCATTATACCATTTGATTTCAGCTTTTTAAATGAATTGATAATAACTTGTTTTGAGAGAGTTTTGAGCTATGCAAACAAATTAAATGTAACTATTTATAAATTCGATGGAGGCCATAGAAGCATATTTGATTACCTCAATGTCTACATATTTTAAAAAATTATATAAATTATTTTAAGTATATATCATCTGTATACCTAAATACATTATTATTTTGGTCCGTTCACATAGCCTTCAACAGTCATTAAGTAATGGATTTGGTTAAATTTTGCAGTCTTTTGACTTTAACATTACTTGCCAAAAATCTTTGTTTGAAGATATTTTCCGCTCACATATACATCTATTTCAATGGTGTATCACAAGTTTTCTATTGGGTTAATATCTAGAGAAAGCTGGGGGTCACTCCATTCTGTGTCTTTCAACCATTTTTTTTGTCAAGGTATGAAATAGTTTTGCCAAAAGTGAAGAAGCATTGCCTTGCATGAATACATCTTTTAGCTTAAACTTTCTTGTTTGTAGCATTAAAAACGTCTTGAAATAATTCTTTGAAGAACAGATAATTTTACTGGCTCAGAAAATTACTGCTCTGTTGTTTTCTAAGTCGTGTCAATTTTCTATTTCATTGAGGGAACCAACATCTTGCTCAGCCATCAAATCTTTCCAATATAGCTTTACACTAATTTAGAATTTTTTTCATATAATACTTCGCCCAACTTACACGATTTGTGTTGTTTAATTAAAGATGGTAGTTTTGTTGCTTTCATGCCTTTAACCAATTTTATTAATACAGGGTGTCCTTAAAGTCTGGACAAATAGGAAATCTCATTTACTATATATTTTTTTACCTCCATAAATTAAACATGGTTTTGTCGAAAGAATAAAGATTGTAATTCTTTTTCTGGGGTATGTTAAAGGAGAAGGTGTACTCAATGAAAATCACATTTGCAACATACTTGACTGAACACATAAAGAGTGAATGTACTAATATTAATATGCAGTTATTGCATTGAGTCGACGTGAATCTTGCAAAGTGTATCAAACTTTGCATCATAAATGATGGAAATCGCATTGAAGATGTTCTCTGTTAATATTCCAATTCAATAAAATATTGTTGAAAATTTAATTTCTTGAAAATATGTATTTTGCCTAGGGTGTCCATTGCATTTTTCACTCTTTTTGTATTGGCAACACCGGTGTCTTTCTAATACTTATCATTCTTTTAATTTTTCACAAATCTCTTTTGTGACATTCATAAACCAAGTTTCTTTTTCTCTTAGTAATATTTTCATTTTTTTTTTTATTTTAGTGATCTTTTTCACCCCCTTTGTGATTCCCAACGTTGTGTTGCTTTCGTTCAATAACTTTACAATATTTTGTTTATTTCTGATGCTTTATCTTTCTTACTAGCTAACGCATATCTATATGAGTGAAAGTAAAAAAATAAACAGCAGTTACAATACTATTATGTATATTTATTTACAATATGAGGAACAACCGTCGAATTGAATCTTACACTACCAAATAAGTTATATTAAATATAATATATTTCTATCAAAAAGCATATATTATAAGCTGAAATGCACATAGTATATTTATAGTATATATATATATATATATATCCTGGAAATTTTACTAATATTGTATTGTGAAAACATTGACTTGCATAATAAAATCTACCATATATACAGTATATATATATATGAATATAAACTGGGCACGCACATAAACCTTATTTCTTTCTTTTTTTCTCTCTCTCTTTATATATATATATATATATATATATATATATATATACATACACACACACAGAAAAACACATGCACATACACGTACACATATATATGTATGTAATATATATGTAAGTTGATAAAGCCCTGCTTTACAAAGATCTTTTTTTTTACTCAATGAGTTTTCGCTGAACTCCATAGTCGCTCTCCCATCTATAATACCATCCTTTTGAGTGCACTTTCACATTTGGATATCGTGTGTCTGACACAGACACACATACACACGTTCCTATTTTCGTTGTATAAAGAAGCGAAAGTTCTCGATTTCTGACTCTATTTCAAATGAGTTTCCACGAGAACGATCCATTTGTTATTGATCTGTCCCTCTTGACTGATAAATAATTCTAATTGATGAATATAGCGACTCTATCAAAATATGATCAACTTCTAGAAATGAAGATGTCTTACTGGGTACTTTTGTGGGGAGGGGATTTTATTTAAACTTCATTTGATCGCTTTCACTTTTAGAAAGAGATTTTAGAGTATATTTTCAAGAAAGACGTAAATGCAAAGCTCATTTACAACTGGATAGGCATATATCTAATTATTTATATCTCAAGTTACATGTGCATGTCTTTTTGTAATAGCAAACATTAGGAGATACCTCAGACACACATACCCACACACACATATATCCATTTAACTACTGATATTCACACATACATACATAAAAGCTCGCGTATATTTAAAGGCATATCTTCTGTCACTTAATACAATGTCGTGTAATTAATTGGAAAGTTAAAACTCAACAGTTCTGTGTATCGAACAAATTAATTGATTACCGTCTGCAAAACCATCACGAATTTATCTCTTTTTTAAAATCTGCATATTTAACTTGTTTAAAAATATTCATATTTTGGTGCACGATGAATCGATTTCTCAAACGTTTGACCAATGGAACTGAAGTATTCGGAATGATATCCAAGAAGATAAAGCAATCAAGGCCTCATCTATTTTTGTCTTCATCATAACTGACCATCCATTATCAATGACCAGCTGACTATTGCCTTCACTGGGAAAAGTGACCAAAGAAACTGAAAAATAACACTGAGGAAGGCACAGTCCCATTCAAACTTAATCTGTTATACCAAAGGATCTCTCTCTCTCTCTCTCTCTCTCTCTCTCTCTCTCTCTATATATATATATATATATATATATATATATATATTTGAATGGATTATTTAATCTGACATTGCTTCTTATTACTATAAGACTTATTTTAGTGGTTACACGTTTTGGAGTTGATATCCCTGTTTTTCATTTTAAAATTAATAACAACTAGCATAAAGGACTTCTCGATCTAGTCAAATCCACGAATAAAAATGATTTAAATCAATTTCTATTCACACCACAGACAACAAATAAAATCAAGACATCATAGGTTTTCACCCCAGATCCCTTAGAATATGCAGTCAAGAATACCTAGATGAAGAAGACAAATACATTGAATAAACATTTAGACTGCTTCACTACCCACATCATATCATCCTTCGCGCTAGAAATTGAGCATCCAAAGTCCACAAGTCCAAAAAAGTAGGCACCCCTGACAACAAAAACACAAAATTCATAATCCTACCCACCAAAACTAGCAATAAAATTTGATAATAAACTAGTCATCACCAACATTAAGGTTATTACCAACATCCCCAAAACAATTAGATTTAGAATTAGCAAGAAAAATAGATCGGATGCTGGAATGTCTGCAAGTTAGAAAAGCTTCATAAGTGAAGCACCTAGAAATCTAAAAGCCCATGTCTACGAACGTAAGAGTGACCTACGTTGGGACAGCTCTTTGAACTCGCTCGTAATCTACAGAAAAAAAAACAATAGTTAGAAAAAAACATAGTTTATTAAGTAGAAAATACTTAGATGGAATCCTGATAAACATTTTACCATCAATAAACACACGTCACAACCCACTTTATTATAACACCAACTTTTATAAAATCCATACTAAGAATCTAAGATCTGATTACCTACAATCACAATCGGTGCAACCTAAATATTTTCACTACCACACAAAACACCCCTTATCAACATATAGACACTAACAGGCATAAATAAAAATACCCACTAGACGTATTTTTTGTGTTATGAAAGAAGTTAGCACTAAATGACTATTATATAAATATCAACGTTCAATAATGTGGAATGGATTCATTCATGCAATAGTTTTAAGCATTTTTTGAAATAAGCAGTCATGCATTATCCACCTAACTTCTCCACACCACTGACAATTTCTCGACAATGATAAAGAACAATCAGTTGGTAAATACAGATATTCTGAAATATTTTGTCCAATCCATGTACGAGGGGGTGTTGACAAGTTTGCCCCACTCACTGACCAAATGATCAAACATTATACATTTAATTATTTCTTAGTCAGGCTTAAAAGGTTTTCGTAAAGCATGTAAAAACAGAAACAGATATAGCGTCTCCTCTTATCCTGCTAAACATCATTAACACCTAAAAAACCGCCACACACACGCATATATTTAAGACAGATTTAAGCTAAAAGGGAAAACGAAAAATAAGGTCAGAGGGTATATTAAGTAAATACTAAGAACTGTTGATTCTTCATTTGTCTGTTCTTTATATATATATATATATATATATATATATATATATATATATATATATATATATATACACGCACACATACATATATATTTATATCTATTTATCTATATATATATCTTGAACATTGACTAAGCTTAAAACTGTTAGTCGCGCTTACATTTTTTTAAATTCGTTTTTACTGTTATAGTTCATTTGTCTACTTAACATTGGTCAATGTTTTTAAAACGACGCTATGTGATAGCAAATTTTTGTTATAATTAATAACACTATTGTGTTATTATCTATTTACATCTTCTTATATCTATCTATTTATCTATTTATCTAAATTCATTTTTTTAGGAAATAGATTAAATCCGACAGATTTTTAATTTATTTGTTTAAACGTAATTTATTTTAATGGATACTCATATTTGAGTAGGTACCATGTTTTTATTTGTTTATTAAACAGTATGTGTATTTATTTATATCTACCGGCCTGAATATTCGAGAAATATTGTTAGAAAAATATGCGTCCTCCGGCATATTTTTCTAACAAGATTCTAAGGGACGCCCTGTACCATCGCATGCATCTACATGATCGTAATAATGTAGATGGTGAATAACATTCCCTAGTATAGAATTCTAAACTAATGTGGCAAGCGTTGTAGGGTTAACTGAACAAAAGTTAGTTGTCGTCCTACTATCTCCAATATGTTTTCATTTGGAACAGTTCTGGTGACCGTGTCTCGTGCCGGCCAGGTAATTTGTCGAACATATTGTAGAGTATATTGAATAACACAGATAGCATGCAGGTATGTACGTATATTTCCTGTTGCAGGAATAGTAGCAGAAAAGGTTGAATAATGTTCTTGACAAACATGCTACTTTTTAATATCTCTTCAAAAAACACAAAAATCGGGCGATGGCTGTAGCATGCAACCCGTCTAATGCAACAACACACCATGATTCCAGTTTGAATGAAGTTGCTCTCCAATACGGTATATACACAAACATCCATCGTTTGCATGAATCTAAAACATGTTCTCAAAGCTGAACGGTACAGAAGGCCATTCGACCACGCTGGAGATCCACTCGCAATACCACTGGATTCGCTCACGTTGTTAATGTAGCGTAAGTGTAAGGCACATGTACCTCTGGTCCTGCTCATAGTAAATGATTGCCAACATATGTTTTGAAATTGTTGTCTTCATAATGCGTATATATTATGCAGCCGTCTAGAACCAGGTTTAAGGATAGATTGTTAATTTAACCATTGTTTTCAACATCGAAACAAGCGGCCCGTCATGTCCACTACACAGCAATTTTCCGAAATAACTATCTAGCTGTTCGAAGGCCCGCTATCTACACAAAGGCTTTTATTGAACAATATCTTTTTGGTATGACAACTGTTTTCACTGGAATGTTTCTCCACACTGAATTTTATCACAGTATGTGTCATCGTCTAAAGCTCGAGCAAAAGTGCATGAAGTGTTTCTATATTACAAGATGGCCTAAAACTATGAAAATTTTATTAGGATATTGGCTAACCCTATCATACACATGCTGTATCTGAGTCAAAATCTACATTGCCTTTCAGACTGCTGCAATTTCCCCACATTCTACATAAGAAGTGTTTTTGTTGAATTTCTTCTTTTGATACTCTCCTATATATATATATATATATATATATATATATATATATATATATATATATATATATATATATATATATATATGATATAGTATAGAATAAAAAAGATACTTAGTTTTCGGTGTTTCATGTGAACACGCGTTTTTTTTTTTCTAGGCAATCGTACAATCTTCAGACGATGGCAAAGCACAAAATTTGATTCTGATATATATATATATATATATATATATATATATATATATATATATTATAAAATTTAATAGCGCTGGAGTTTCAAAAGTTCCCCAGTCTGGAAATCGCGATTCCTAGGTTGAAATGCCGATCCATAGCAATAATTCTTTTTATGAGTACAATAGTACTCATAAACATTAAAATATCAACTGAGCATATTAATTACCTGTTTGGAAATTTGTCATTATTGCTTGGACAGAGGGGAAAATATTGTCATCATTTTGTTTTCTGATATTTTTCCTAATACTTCTTTGTGTTAGAGTTAGTTTTCTAGTGAGTCTTATGAGAAATGAAATCTCATCAGAATTTCAGAAACTTACTTACTACCCTCATAATGTTAGAGTGGGGCTCTAAATTTTATTGGTTGGTTTTATATTCCGAGTTGTTCTCATCATCTGAAACATTTTCTAATGCTCCACTCAGTAAGGGCCTTTACAATGTTTTGGGATTATTTGTAATTTCCTTGTAGGAAAACAATGGGCAACTTCAAAGACGGTGTGAATAAACCTTGAATGATTTAGAAAAATGTATTGGTCATATAGTGACAAGGCATTTAATTGTTCTGGCTATCTCTATCACTTTTCCGGAAATGGAAAAATAAAGTTTTGATTAAGTAATTTGCTTTTTAACGGTTTTCTAGGTTATTTAAAGCAAAACATATTTTGAATTGTAAGAAATTTTTTACAGCAGCCAGTGTTTCCAAGTGGTCCCTCATCTAAGTACAGACTGCAATCGACGCCGCTTAACTTCGTTTACCGAACGAGAACTGGTGTTTTGACCGTAGGCAAAGAAATACGGACTTGGTTCAATGAGGAAAGAATACAGAGCACTGGAAGCACCAAGTGCGTGGGACTAATTAAATAACAGATAAACTGAACTAATTAAGTGACAAGTAGTCGGAACAATTTAAGATATAAGTCATTACAGATTTCGTAAAAAAAAAAGTAAAAGAAGAGAAATCGTATATCTAATGTAAAGATTGTGTGGTGTATCAAAAATCTAAATTTAAACTAGCAAAGAAGTCCTTTCAACTTACGAATTTCTTTCTAGTGGCTTAAAAGTTAAAAATTTAAATCGAAGTTATATATGATCATTTCATTTTATTGTAATTCATAATTCATTAATAAAACAAGCGTGCCACAAAGATAGAAAACTTTTGCAACACAAATCGATTCAATTTGACAACGATCGAACGGTTGTGATATTATTATTATTATTATTATTATTATGAGTAACAGTTTAGATTAAAGAATTCTGAGACGAGTTATTATTTTTATTGTATGCGTAATTTGAATTATTATTCCCATTTTTTCGTACTTTGACTTTGCTGCAGCTTTTTGCGTCGCCTAAAACGGAATGATAGATATAGCAAGCGTGAGGATACTCATCTGAATAACTTGTCAAAAAAATATTAGTCGACAATTTGAGCTCAATGATTATAATGCACCATATGAATGAATATAGCGATTGCCTGTTAGCGAGCATTAAAATAGTTCTAATCATTTAAATGCTTTACTCTGTAGTTTTTCTACCAGTTTTAAATATTTTCTTCACAGTTCGTATTTTGACGTGAATGTGAATGCCTCAACGATTTGGAGTTTTGCTGGAAATAAAGCATTTACAAAAGCATTCAGATTAAATTAAAGAAATAAGGTAAGCAATACTGAAAGTCGAATTGTTTTTCTGTTTTAATAACCACTAGCATTTGAATGTTTTTCCAAGAAAACATTTTATTTCAGTGAAATATGCGGAAAAACGCAGAAAACTTTTATTATTATTGTCAAAGTTTGAAAAAGTTTTCTTTTTGAATTTTCTTCTGACCCCAAAGAATTTCGCGTTGTGTTTTGAGATTTGATTTTGTTACTTTAGGAGGAAAAAAATGGGAGAAAAAAGTTTTAGGAAGATTTGAATTATTTTTTTAAAAAGTTCCTTGAGAAGTTTTTATAGTGACAAGTACCTCGGGATCAACTTTATTGAAAAGTAGTGTGTACCTATGTACGTACTCGTTCATGTGTGTGTGTAGGAGAGAGAGACAGAGAGAGAGAGACAGAGAGAGAGAGACAGACAGACAGAGACAACGGGGAAAGTCTGTATGTCGAAGGAGGAGAAATTAGTGCATAAAGACTAGAAAGTAAAAGCGTAAAAAATATGAGTCGAAAGTAGAGAAATAATTTTTTTTATAAAAGAGAGAAAAAGTGAAAGAAAGAGAAAGGAAAGAACAAAGACTGATTGAAAGAGAGACACTTTTAAAGAGAACGAAAGAAAAATAGATTTGTAAGAAAAATCAACGACAAGCAAAGAGAGAGAGAGAAATGATTTCGAAAGATGGAGAGTGAAAGGTAAAATAACTTGGAAACTGAGAAAATGAGAGAAAGAAGGGGAAATATTTAGAAAAAAAATACATGAATATGTTTAGAAAGACAAAACGCAAAGAATGAATATGAAATTTATATGAATGATGGAATTAGAATCAGCGTGAGATGAAGAAATAGATTGAGAATCATACTGAAATGTAATGATAATAATGAGTGATATGGTAGAAAATTACATATTAATATAATGATATAAAAATCCGTTACTCAGAATTTCATGCAATAACAATCATCAGGCTGATATATTATATCTACTTGATGCTTATCACTGCATCAAACTGAGTAGCGGAGTTTGATATTATTGTATTAGTAATATTATTATAATATATGATATTTAGGCTCTGTAGTATTGAATCTTAGGTTTATTTTATATTTTTATATTTTTATTTTAAACTTTAACTTTTATCCTGTATATATATATATATATATATATATATATATATATATATATATATATATATATATATATATATACACTATATTTGATTATAGTGATGAAGGTTTGTGCAGAACCATCCACAGTTTTTGAAGAGCAGAATACAGAAAACTAGTGAACAGCGTGCCACAAATTCCCCAAAAGAGCCTCCTTAGATTTTGAATTCAGAGTTGTTCTTCTAGACTGGATATCAGCGAAGTCTATTGGTCTCAGACTGTTCTGTTATATATATATATATATATATATATATACAGAGACGGTAGCATTTTATCCCTTCGTTATTCTTTCTTGATTTTTTGCACCAAAAAACAAAACAAAAAACAAGCATACAAAAAGCAAAAACAAGACAGTTAAAGTAGAAATGCTGCAAACAGTTCGAGTCATTGTCTCCTACTAACCAGAACCTAATTAATAAAACGTAGTTTGGTGTGTTAATGGCAATGTGACTGTGTAATGGTTAAAAGCGCACAATATGAAAGTAATGAGTCGAGTTCAAATTTAGGACTAGTCTGTTGCGTTCAGTATCGAACAAATGCTCTTGGGAAAGCTATGAATCCACCCCATCTTCCACTAGATATGGGTTAACGATTATGACCAGCTGAACTATCGTTTTGGATGGTTCCTAGTGTAGGAGAAGGACTACTCTGTATTCATAACTATGGAGAAGGCAGCTGGGAACCACACTCAACGATATTTTCCAAGGATGCATTGTAATTCACAGAAAAGAAAAGAAAATTTCTTCAAAAATTATGTTTCTAGAAAAAAAAAAAAATGAATTCATAATTTTATGCTCGGCCAAATATCAAATCTGAAAACCTATTTCATTCAAAAAGACATTAGAGTCAGAAAACAGTCGAGTGTTTCATGAAGAGAACAACAACTATGGCACAGTTGATAAAACGATGACATAAAAGAAGCAGATTTGGCAGACAATTGGGCTAATTTTTTGTGCTCCGGAGTAATCGAAGTTTTTTTTTTTTATTCAACTACTGTAATGCAAAAGCAAATGAGATGCTTCCTATTTTTAGTTTGACCTTTTTGACACCAGAATATTGCAAGTTGCATTGGGTTCTTTGTTAATTCTATCACTTGGATCGATTTTGTTGATTGCATCTTTTATTCCAGTGATTAGCAAACAGCGTCGTTTTTACGTTCCGTGAAGCAACCGCGTTTCGTATTGGTCTGGACGAATCACACGCGTCTATGGTTGTAGCACTAATCTTCGCAGTCACTTAAGAACTCATCCGATGATCTGTAAATCCTTCCATCATAGAAGCGACCGAAAGTTCTCTTAATCGTGAAAAATTCCAAAGAGAGAGAGAGAGAGAGAGAGAGAGAGAGAGAGAGAGAGAGAGAGAGAGAGAGAGGGTTGTTGCTGGTTGGAGGTGGAGGACACAGAAAGACGATTAAAATTGGCACAGCAGTTTATTGTTAATTATCTTATCATTCTTTTTAATCAATCCCTCCCGACCCATTTTTCGAGATTTTTAGTTGACTTCAGTGATTGCTGCTTTCGTCTTTCTGATTTAACAACGGTAGACATTTTCACAACTTGACGATGCAACATTAACCAATTAGCTACACACACTTTGACCTGTCATAAAATCTCTAAACTTCGTTTGCAAGTTATCAGAAAATATCCTTGGTAACTTTCGTTAACATGAAATGAATGAGAATTTTAAATCGGCGGGAAAGTAGACAATTTTAAATTAATCTAGAAAACAAAATAAGTCTTTTGTAAGAAATAAATAAAAAAACAGTCTAACTTGCATTTCATCTGCTTAGAGAAAGAGCTAAAATTTTTTTACACATTTCGATTTTGAATGAATCCTGAAGACCATTCAATTTTTTTTTTCGTTTAATTAATCTAAAAACCAAGTCTCAGTCAATCAAATTAATTCCACCAAGTCTTATTAAATAAAATTTGATAAATATGGCCGTTTCCGTTGTTTTATAACTGATTGTGAAGTTCCTCCGCTTGGTTTCTTGTTTCTCTTAACATTTCCCTACATTTGTGGTACGAGTTCTCAATAAGTTAACGTATTTCATTAATACTGCTTCATGTTTATCTCGAATCGGTATAAAACAAAAATCACTTTATTATTGAATCGAATTTATACATCAAATTCATGTACGATACATACAAACTTAATGTAAAGAGATTGTACCAGTATATTCAATTATGTACTTTGTTGACTATTTAACGTATTGTTTAATTAAGTTCTTTCTTTTGCAATTCTGTTGCAATTTTTACACATCATCCAGGCATACATTCATTGTAACTCATTAGAATTACCTTTACTATAAGATTTGTAAGTAAAATTATAAAATATTCTCAACTAAACTAAA
Organism: Acanthosepion pharaonis; assembly: GCA_903632075.3. NCBI lineage: Eukaryota > Metazoa > Mollusca > Cephalopoda > Sepiida > Sepiidae > Acanthosepion > Acanthosepion pharaonis. The sequence continues at coordinate 849,139 of CAHIKZ030000049.1, forward strand.
AACATTTCACTCCAGCGCTGCAAATTATATTCACAATTTGCTGAAGTGTCAGCAGGCTTTCTGAAGCATTGGTTTTATTTTGAATCTGGGTGAATTAGCATAACTAGAGCAGTTTTAAGTCAAACAATTCGCATAAAATTGCATCTGGATTTGGACACGGTGAGGTAAAAATGTTGCATAAAGAGAAAGAAAGAACGAAAGCACGGGAAATGAAGAATATGAAGAAAGAAAGAAAGAAAGAAAGAAAGAAAGAAAGAAAGAAAGAAAGAAAGGAGGTCCTTTGAGCAAGAATATCAACATTCTGCCTATTATAGTGTATGAGTATTCGGTCAATGATGAACTGTGATTACACAGTTCACAGGAAACTGTTTATATTACAAGTGACACCTACAAAAATACCAAGAAAAACGATTACAGGCATCAAATGGATTCAGATTCGATATTTCATAAAGAAACTATGAAGTAAGTCATTATTAGACTTTTTTTGTTGTTTCAATGAACATATTGCTTATTGAATAAAAACTCTTTGAAAATGAAAGCACAGAGTAGTGCTACATTTTCTGTATATGACATCCAATAAACTAAATATGGGATTTCCCTTCGGATTTTGAAATCGAATCTTTGATTATCGCTAACTACTCAGAGTGGTAGTTGAAACCACTTCATTCTTACATCTTATAATTGAAGTAATTTGGAATACGAAAAAAGCGAAGAAATGAGAAATTTTATTTAAATTCCATAGTTTTTTCAGTCGTAAACTTGAATCCTACAAGAATTAAGTTATTTACGCTTTTAAAAATGTGTCCTGTTAAGTAAATAATTTGCTTAGAAATAAGAAAGGGCAAACAAACAATAATAAAAATAAATTATCCTTTGAAGAAATTTACGAACGTTAAAATTCCTTTATGAGATCATTTCTTAAGTTCTCGTCTATTAGAGTTCTTGCCGTAAAGTTAGTTAAATTCGGATTTGGGTAATTTTATTTCATCAATGAATAAAGTTTGAGTAAATGACAAAGATTTAAACACTTAACATAATCAGAAATAAATCAAAATTGAAGTGACATCGGTAGAATAATGAACGAGTTTCACTGATTGTAGGAGGGTACAAATCATTAACAGATTTATAGTAGTCAGGTAGGTAGAAGAGAAGGAATAATTAGCAAAATATAGACATTGATAAGATCATACTAGTAAGTGTGGATTAAAAAAGCATTTCACTTTAGAGAAATGAACACGTTTGCCGAGTATTTCGTAGTTTTCCAAAAATAAAATTGCCACCGTTAATGAATTTATTATGTTTTTCTGAAATGATTTCGGCCTAAAATTCTTTAACATTTTTAACCGGTTAAAATACTAAAGAAAGCGGATCGTTTATCATCGGAAGAATCAAACTGAATCAAGAGTCTGGAATATTCGGTTTATAATTTGTTTGCTTACATACATTATACATAGATATTTTATTGATATCATCTGTGATTATACTTGAACATTAAACAGTTTCATAATATACAAAAAACAGTTTAAACAGATAAGAAAGAGAAAACATTTCGATATTTTAAAGAACACTTCTTTATATGAAATATTCGAAATGTTTACAAAGAATCCTTGTAAGATGGAAAGATATCAAGATATTTTTGTGTAGATGTTTTTGTCGCATTGAAAAATAATTTCTTCACATTTACAAGAGATGCATCAATAATAAACATTAGTTTATTATAACTTTTATTCTTCATTATAAAATAATCATCAGAGATGCTATCAACATTTACCATATCAATATTTTCCACCTAACCCGTTTCATTTCGGAACATGGTTGTTGCTTCATAAATTAAGAATATATAATCTGGGAGGGTTGAAATTTATTTTAAAATTTACTCATTTCGGGATTCAAACGATATAACACGTGCACTAATCTTATGCTGTATTCAGTTTATACAAAATCACTAAATGCACAGAACTACAAATACATACGTACATGCACACACGCACGCACACACACACATACGCACACATGTACATACATGCACACATACATATGCAGTCATGTAGACAAACTATCAGATGAAATATTTATATTATAGTTCACGCACACACACGCACACACACATAACTGAGGAATAAAAGATTACAAAAGAATTTCATCGAAGTATTTGCGCTTCTATGCGTATTTATTCAAAAAGAATATATATATTTTTGAGAGAGAGAGTGAGAGAGAGTGAGAGAGAGACAGAGAAAGAAAGAGAAAATAAAAGAGAAAACAAAAAGGCAGATCATTCAAGTTCGAAGAGATAAAATGAATAGAATGCTTATAATATTTCCATGTTTTTTTATTTTTTTGAGATAAAAAAAGAAACCGTACAGGGCGTAGGGGTGAGTGGAACAACTGAGGGGGAATCAAAAATTCCATGGAGTAGCGGGGAAAACGGAAGAAACATATTATTATAGTTTTCTTTTTCTTTGCAAGCAGCCATGTTGTTTGAGATCAGAGGAGTTTCATAGCAGACGAGTAAAAGACGAAAAAGAATTACAATAAGAACTGATTAAATGGAGAAATGTTTGGCCCGAGGGAAAAAGGATTTGAAAATAAAAGGCGCTCTTCTGAAAAATGAAAAATAAATTTAAAAAAGAAAGAAAAAATGGCGTGTCATAGTTTTCCTTTTTATTAAAATGAAAAGTAATAATATTGAAATATAAATAAACTAATTCAAAGAAAAGCAAATAAAAAAGAAAAACATTTGGCTTATATAAAAATCATAATTACTTGTTACTTGATCAGAGGAAGTTGATGAAACAATTTTGTGAAAAAAAAATTTGCAAGAAATGTGAAAAAAATAAGAAAAAGGGGAATTAGAGCAGAACAGAATAAATGAATAGTAATAAAATAAAAGAAAAAACCTAATAAAATAATAAACAAATGAAAATATGAAAGATACAAGAATGAAAGAATAAATGAAAATATATGAAAATATAAATGAGTACACGAATGAAAAGACATATTTAAAGTATTCGTTGCTTCTTTTATTTAGGTGAAGTTATTTGTGATGACGTCCTTTTTTTTATCATAACTTGAGAAAACTTGTTCCTGTGGTTCATTTTATTAAAAAATAGGATTACAATTAAAATGTAAAAAAGGGAGAATTGGTTCCAGAGCATCCAACGTACACACACACACACACATATATATATTGTCATACATACGGGCATCGACCTACCTTTGATGGAATTTTCAAAGAAAGACAGAAAGAAAGACAGAAAGAAAGAAAGAAAGACTGAAAGAAAGAATGAAAGAAAGACTGAAAGAAAAGATTGAAATTCGTGGAATATGACGATAAAAATAAGCAAAAAGACGATTTTTCTATTGGGTAAATGGAAGATTTTACAAATAAAATGTATCATTATAAAGAAGAACAAATAAAATAAAGAAAAACGAAAAAAATGAATGATAAAATATAAAAATGGGGAATAAATGAGAAAAGAAAAGAGATAAAAGTAACAGCGGGAAAAATTGTAGAAAATCCGTCATAAAAGGAAAGACACACACACACAAACGCTAACCATGCAATAATTGTAAAATGGGAATTTAGTTTTTAATTCGCCCCATGTAAGGCGATAACGCCACTAAGACGCAAGGGGCTACTGGGTTTGAAAGAGAATGAAAAGCGTTTGGAAGGAACAGGAAACCCGATCCTAAACAATGAACAATGGGATGAAACTCTAGACCTGCTTCAAAAAAACGAGAAGGAGTGTGAACTAGACGACAGGAGAACCTATCTACACCAATTGAGGAGAGAGAGAGAGAGAGAGAGAGAGAGAGAGAGAGAGAGAGAGAGAGAGAGAGAGAGAGAGAATAAGTAAAAATAAAAAATAAAAATAAAGTAGATAAAATTTTAGGGTTCAGACAGTAACGTTAGAAGTATAGAGTTGAAGTAATCTTTAGAAGGAATCGGAAACCCGTTCTTAAAAAGAGAACAAGGGATAAACCCCTACTCCTGTTAAAAAATTACTAAATAAATGAAAAAAAAAAAAAACAACCCACAAATGAAATGTGTATAGAGAAGGAAATCATCTCAAAAAACATTCTCAGCGTTTTTTTTTTATTTTTGTAAAATAAGAAAAGTTATTTTTATTTAAAAATTGAATGAAAAGGGTAAACGGTAGAAGATTTGACATTTTACTCCCCCTCTTGTCTTCTCTGCCTTTATTCTTTACCCTCATTACAAAACATGAATAATTCCTTCATGATGAAGTATAAGAGAAAGCGAATTCTGTCAATTACCGGGAAATGTTTTTTTTATTGAAATCTATATTTCCCCTATTCACTGACTTCCTTATATTTTCTCTCTTTCTGTCGCCACATTTTAAAAACTCTTTCTCATCTTCTTGTTTTGTTTTCCTTCTTTTTCTACATTGGCTTTAATAAATTTCACTGCTTGCTCGTTGGTCGAAACAGTAGCCACTTTGTTTTGAGCACCAAGTATTTAGAGTAAGGACCACAAGTTTGAATACTAATTTTCGAAGCAAGAAAAGTACACATTTGAGAAATTGGCCTCATGCTGCCAAAGTAAATTCATAAAACCGCAATACGTATACCATATATAGAAATCAATCCACCTTTCTTCATATATTAAGACGTGTCACTGTCAGTTACCATGCAATATTGATTTCTATGTCCAGATCAACTATAAATATATACGGGTGTATCCAAGTCTAGTCGTCTTTACATATTTTGTCGATTATAAAACTTTTCTTTGAACAACACAAATAAAAAAAACTCATTGAATTTTATTTGTTTCACACGTAATAATTTCATTTCAGGAGAAAAACTGTGGCATTTCCTGCGCACTAAGAAAATATGAGAATTTAAAAGTACGTCGGCAAAGAAATCAAAACACATTAGAAGAAGAAAGAAATAAACAAAAGGAAATCAAGAGCAATGCGTATGTGCGTGTGTGTGCGTGTGTGTGTATGTGTGTGTGTGTGTGTGTGTGTGAGAGAGAGAGAGAGAGAGAGAATGAGAATATGATAAAACAAGAAAATACAAAAGAAAATATTTGTCTTGAAAAAATGACTCATCCATGATGAGAAGAAAAAAAAAACTAATCTAGGATGCTAGTTGATAGGAGCATGTGCGATTGGTAGAGCTCAATGAAGTATGAACGAAAGAAGAAAAAAGCAATAAACATAAAAAGGAAAGTAGACATCAGGCCGAAAGGAAAAAGTGAAAGTTCAAAATTAAAGTGAAATTGACTGTGAAAGTTGGAAAGAAAGGAACAAGTAAAATAGATTTCTTATAAATATGAGGACGAGAATTAAAATTACCGTGAAACAGTGTAAAAATCTGTTATTGCGTAAGTAAAAGAGAACGAAAAAAAGAAGGAAAATAAATGAAGCAAGAAAATTTGACGGAAAGCAAAAAAGGAAGGAAAGGAATAAGCGTGAAACAGAATCAACTTTTGACTAAGAATAAAAGAAGCGGCAGTAAGAGCAACAACAGCATCAGCAGCAGCATTAGTAGTAGAAATGAAGAAGAAGAAGAAGAAGAAGAAGAAGAAGAAGAAGAAGAAGAAGAAGAAGAAGAAGAAGAAGAAACGGCAAAGAGTACTTGTAGAGAATATTGAAAGCTAAATTGTCCGCGAGATTCGAAGGGAAAATCATTGACATGAGAAGAAATGGACAAGTGAAAATGGAAACAAAAGTAAGGGAAGAAAAAACATGTTGATTTCAATAAAGAGAGACATGAAAGCCTTTTGCTAAAAGTGGAAATGAAAAAAGAGAAAAAGAGAAAGTTGAAAGCAGAACAACAATAACAACAAAAATAATGAAAAACGTAATGTTAGTGGAAAGAAGAAGATTGTTGAATGAAAAAAGAAACAAAAAATATAAGTGAAATACATTTTGTAGTGGTGATGAAAATAAAAGTAAAACTGACAAAATAATAAAAGTGATGGAAAGAATGAAGCGAAATTAGAGTCGGAAAAGAAAGGCAACGCGTTGATGAAAGCGAAAGTGAAAGCGACCGTGCAGCTAGTTTCACTTGACGTGGGAAATCAATAGAATGAAACTCGGCTCCATGTGGAAACAACTTAGATGCAAGTAGACAACAAATAAATAAGATGTCAGTTGGTTAGGTTCGCTACATTATATACAATGTGTACTGTAAAAATCTTCGACGAAAGGTAGTGAAATAGGTCGTTGGAATAATGGTGAGAAAAAGGAAGTAACAAGAAGAGGAGGTGGAGAGTGTGAGGTTTGAAAATGGAAAGAATTAATGGCAAATAAAAGGAAAACTTTATTGCAGACTGGACAAAAATATTGGATTAAGAAAGAATGGAGAGTGAGAATGGAAGATGGAAGAAAGAAAAAGGAAATGTAGAAGAAATGGACCTGAAAAGGAATAATGGAAAAAAGAAAAAATAATACAGAAAGATAAAAGGAAGAAGAAAAAATGGAAGAAAATAAATGGAAAAAGGAAAAAAAGGAAATGAAGGAAAATGAGTCGAGAAATATGTAAAAAGATTGAAGATTGAAAAATAAAAGAAAATCCTGAAAGAAGAAAAAATGAAGAAAGAATGGGCAGTAAAAAGAAAAGAAATGTATGAAGAAAGAAAAGAACGAAATAAGAAAAGCAAAGAAAATAAAGAAAAGAAAGAAAGATTATAGCAAAAACAGAAAAACAAAAATTATTGTCCGATGGCAAGAATAATGTTAGGGAATAAAAGTGGAAAACTTTTTACCATCATGTACTTTCTCCACTGCTTTTCCCCTAACCCTGTTTTGGCCCCATCCACTTCCACCCCGACACGTAATGAAGCAACGCCGACCAACGATCATATTCCCCATGTCTGAACAGTAAAAATAGACTCCAAAGGCATTTATGATGTTCAAGCTTCGCTAAACTTGTTTTGTTCATATTTGTTATTTGCTTGTTTCTGTTGCTGCTGCTGCTGCTAATATGGGTGGGAAAAATTACTTCGCTTTTTGAGAAGATCGAGTTTTTTTTATATCTCTTTTTGGTGTGTTTCCCATTCTCGAAGAATCATTCAGAAAGTTTGGTAACTGGAACAGAGATGGAAATTTAGTTACTTTGAAGAGGGAGATGCGAAAGAAAAATCTTGGTAGGCTAAAAAATGGGCAAATGTGGAAGTTTGAACGCTGTGATATATATATATATATATATATATATATATATATATATATATATATATATATATATATATATATATATATATATATATATAACTGATACGAACTCGACAAGTAGTAGACTGACCATTCGGAAAAAATAGGTTTTTGTTTATTTGACTTTCAAGAGGAGTCCTCTTCAGTTCTTCAACCTAAATTCAAAGGGTGGAAACATTAACCAAGTAATTATATTTAGAAGCCTTATGACAATCATTGAGTCTAAATCGCAAAAACAAAAATCGCTTCGTGTCATTTTAGATCACTCGGACAATAATTTTCAACTAAGTGGCTGTCTATAGTCACGTGTTTTCTGAAGCTGATAGTGAGTTGGTTATTTTATTTCATTTTCATGAAATACACAATTAATCAGAAAATGGAACTGATGTAGCAGGTTCAAGTTCTATTTGCAGGTCATTTACATATTTTGAATGAATGCTTTTCACATGGTATTGATTTTGAAAGTTTCCTTTTTCATTGATTTACATCTGGTGTTGTTACTCTAATAAACGACACATTATTCAAATATTACGCACAACAATATGATTGAATAACTTTAATGTTCTCTATGTTTCAACACGATAAACACGTGATATCTACACAAGTAATAAAAACAAAATACCATAGAATTTAAAAAATTGAAATTTAACCCCGAATCATTCCATTCCAAAAATAACTAATGGATTTGAATAAGTAGTGAAACATATCAAATCTATAATGATTTCATACTTATTCCTTATTCTCTCGGATTTCATTCATATTTCAACTAACTCCCCAATATATACACACTTAGATCAATCAATAATAATACAAAAATGGATTTATTTTACGCAGCAAATATTATTTTTCAACATAAATTATACGAAATAAAACCAAAGCGCATTTGTTTGCTTAATTCTGAACGAAGGAACAACTTTGCTTCTTGGCACGGGGAAAATTTTATGAAGTCAGGCGTCGTCTTCATAAAAATCCAACTGACTCCAAATACATCAATCCGAAACTAATGATAGAATGCATTTGCAGCACTTTGTTTTGATAATTTTGTTCATGTGATAGTTTTAAAAAATAGAAAAATTAACACTGATTAATTTGTGAATAGATAGTGAAGTATGAACGGAATTTTATTTGTTTTTGTTGTTGTCAAAATCCTTTTTATATTGAACCAAATACAATTCATATTGTTATTACTAATTTCTACTTATTTAAAAATAATCACTTTCTATTTTGCGAACATGAAAAAGTATCGTTTATCGATATGATTTGACTTTTTTTTGAGCTTTTAACTGTTTCGGTTAGAACTGTACAGCTCCTTACCAAAGTGTAAGTTCAGAGTACAGTAGCGTAACATGGAAGAAATAGTCTGACATATTCACCAACACCAATGGTCAATGGGCGAAAAGAAAACAGCTTCCTTGACGGCATAAGTATTTCGACAGATTGGCAAAAGTGACAACTCAACGAGAAAAGGCGTCCAGCAAGCGTAGGATGAAAAAGAACGAACGCTATAGATAAAGATCAACAATTCTATTTTCTTTCTTTTTCACGCGACTTCAGAAAGCATTCTCATGCAGCCTGTCAGATTCCATGATGATGATAATAAAAGAATAACCTCTAACCACAACAGACTGCGTCTTCGGGTCCAAAAATTCCACTGCATGAAGTTAACATGACCGAAGCAAAACTGCTAGTGCCACTGTTTAATTCATAACGCCTTTCATTTTGGTCATTCTTTGGGAACCAAAACCTCTCAAATTTTGTTTGGTCATCCATTATATTCTCCAGCGATAGATTTTCTTGATAGCTTACACGATAATGAATTTACATATAACGCCAAATTTCGAGCTTAAAAATTCAACTACTGATTTTCAGGGTCCTTCTATCGAAAATTATGCTATACAATCTTCTAACGTGACAATTGTTTATTTTACAACCTGTGATAGCTATCGGGTAATAAGCTTCACTGATTCACAATTTTGATTCGCAAGCCATTGAAAGTTTGATCCGAGCTGGTTATCCCACCATAATGTCACCATGCCAAGCTGTAATAATCTTAGTAAATATGTACATTAGCTTTTGTCATATTTTTTCTACCACTAACTTCTTATAAGTTGGTCACTTTTGCTATTTTATTACTTGGTACAGAAATAAAATGACGGGCTTCCTTTGCCTTCTAACGATCATAAGTTCATTACATTATCTCTACAATGAATACGATTTGCTCTCTCACGCGTTTATATTAGCATATAGATGTACGTGAATATCTTATTGAAATGTCGATTGAATCTAAAGAAAGCGAATAACAATTTTGTGTTGCTCTTTGACTTAAGCGCGTACTTATTTTCTTTTTTAAAAGATCATTTTATTATGTTCTTGTCGTTCTTCCATAGTTATTCCAGACTAAATATGTTACCCAGATGCATTCATCATGTTGCCTAGCGCGAGGCAAATAATTGACAGAAATTACAAAAATATATAAAATCTAAATAAAAAGAAAACAGGCGACAAAACGCAGGAGGGATAATGGGGAAGAAAAACAATCTGGGCGCGTTTATTGCGTTCTCAATCGAAAGAAGAAATAAAAGATTATAAAGCTGAAAGAAGTTTATGTACTAAAATAGAAAGAGAAAAGTTTTCATAATGAAGCCAACATTTCAACAATGGCTTAACAGGGATCGTTTCTATCCAATATATTCAAGTTATATAAAGTCTATAAATGTCTGGGTTGATAACTCTAAATTGAAACTCTATTGAAAACCAAAATATGATTTGTCTAAAACGGGTTTTTCCTTAATATTAAATTAGAGCAGGAGTCATCGTAAAGTCTATTGGTAAAAGGATATCAAATATCACCGGCAGTAAAACCGTGTATCTTATTCTGTAGTCTGGAAGCGGGTATCTTGATTTCATCACCAAAATTTAAAAAAATCTTGAATTTATACACTATAAGTATAATGTATATTACGACTAATTAATATTAAATTTTACAATGAGATCGCTTGGTTCGCAAATAATTTATAATTACAAGGTAGTAATTTTACACAGGGTCTTAAATATGTGTTGGTATTTTGGTTCGATTTTGAATAATGGTTGTTTAAATGGGATACTGGTTATCGGCGCAGACTATGTGATAGGTATGCCGAGTTCAAATTCCATCCGAGGTTGTTGCTTTCGCACATAATCCCTTAGAATGGTATTAATCTGTTGCTTTTCTTTCCAGCTAGGATTAATTAATAGCTCTTGCCTTGGTCACATCTACTAAATCCAGTGAACTGAAACCCTATCGCAGATGATTACCGTAAAACATTTTCTCAAAAATAGAATTCTTTTGACTTAGAAGAAAGTTGCGAGAATTCGCAGATGCCCAAGTTTATAAGAAACTAGCCTACCACCCTGCAAAATGTTTACAGAAGCGGGTGAATTTGCTGTATGTTTGACTTCTTTTTGTAGAGGTGAGGAGTGGAAATTTACTAAAAAAAAAAGCATTAAAATATTCAAGTATCTCGTTCTTTTAAAGTATCTTTTGTTTTTATATTATTTTCTTTTCTTGTTTTCATGATTGCAGGTGTTTTGTATCGTCCAGTTAAAAATCAATTCCCTTTTGACATTTTTGACAAATTTCGTTCATTTTTTTTAAATTAAAGTTTTCTTCTTTGCAAAAATTTCTTTTAAAATAAATTCAATTTCTAAGCATTTTTAAAAATCATTTCACCCTAAGGAACTCAATAAAGACGCATGGGATTACTGAGTGTTAGAGAATATGAGAAAAAAAAATGCTATTAAGGAGAGAGCAATAAAAGAATAAGAATTAAGAATGCAGGATATAACGACTGACATTCTATTTAAGTTTTTGAAGATCAAAGCTAACGAGGTAGCAAGAAGTCGGAAGAGATTTCCACAAGCAAGAAGTGCGATAGAAGAAACTGTTAGCATAAAACTTACAGTTACATCTAACCATTTCAACTATAAAATGATGAGGCCTTGCCGCCAATCTAGGTACCATAAAGGAAATTTCAATGGAACAATTACCATTAAAGTATTTGTAGAAAAGCTACAGGGAAGTTACATTACGGTGATGGGAAGGTGACAGAAGCCGAGATATCAGGTCAGGATCAATGACATTGCAGATTCTTATTTGGATTATATCAAGAATCTGTAAATATATAACATCGAGATATTATATATTGTTGTAGACCAGATGTGACAGCAATATCCAAAGCCAGGACGAATAATAGACTTATAAATTGCTTACGAATTGTTAATTTAAATGTTAGTTTGTTACGAAAACAGTAATAAACTCCGTTTTGCGTTCGAACAAGATTTGGTTATTGGAGAAAAAGGGGCTTTGCAGTAAGACAATGCCAATCTGGCGCCAAGAGGTGGATGGTTGCAGGGTGTAATGATCTTTCACTTGCTTGATGATGAGATATAACAGAGAGAGAAGTTAACCCTGAACTCTGGTTTGGCAGGATACATAACTGTCAGCCCCCCCAGTTCAGGGAGGCAAAAATCTTTTATACACTTGGCTTCCATCCAAATAGACTGATATAAACCAGATGTGGGAGTGAGGTGAAAGAGACGCAGAAGGAAGATGTAAACGTTGGTTGGGTGGGTTTTATAACTGACTGGACAAAGAATAAGATGGAGGACGAGAGATGATGAGAGTTAAGCTATAAAAACGAAAAATGCTTACAAGTAAGAAAAAGAGGTGGAAAAGAGAGAGAGAGAGAGAGAGAGAGTGAGAGAGAGAGTGAGAGAGAGAGAGAGAAGTTAATAAAGTAGAATAAGAAGTGGTAGCAGGAGTTGGAGAGGGAGCGCTAAGATATTGAAAGTGGAGGAAAGCGTTTCCGGCAGAGTAGTGCAGCCAATCAAATCAGAATGTAATCGATATTGAGCGATCACCAATCACAGAAAACAGGATCTCTGTCAGTCGAGGTGGACACATCGGATGGTAGCGGAGGAAGACAAGGAGATAGAAACGGAGAAAGCAGAGGGCAGACGAAATACTATATTACATCACTGCTAACCTGTCAGAGTCTGTCAGATCTTTTTGAGACGAGAGAATGCCGAGGCGAACTGCGCATGCTCAAATACTGATCACCACGATAGAGAAGAAAAAACAAAGAACAATCATAAGCTTTCTGTGTGTGCGTGCGTGTACCTGTGTGTGTGAAAGAGATAACAAGAGAGAGAAGAGATAGATAGATAGATAGATAGATAGATAGATAGATAGATAGATAGATAGATAGATAGATTAATCAGCATTGACTAAATATCACGGCTTTTTAGGATCAAGTAAATCAGAAAGGTCACTGGCTTGACACTTTTGGGTGATTATTCTAGAACATAACAATAAATATTTAGAAATAACAATAAACATTTTGATCGTAACAAGACAGAGGTTCAGCATAATTGTGTAATCTGCTCTCTTCTTTATCAGTGTTGACGGATGTAATAATTTAATGGTGGTTTTAGTGGCTGAGGTAGTTACGTATTTCCCATCGGCGCCAGTGATTTCCGAGATCAAGAAAAAAAACCATGAATTTAAAAACTGATATTGCTTTCGAGACAAAGACTGGATGATCTTTTAAGAAAAAAGAATTGAACTGATTATCAATAAACTTTATCCAGTACAAAATTTAAACCATGAATAAGAATTGGGAAAAGAAATTGAGATGGGTGTGAAAGGAACAATTTCAGTTTAAAGTATTGATAAGTGCAGTAAAGAAATTGGGCTTGGCAGATTTATCTTGAGGGAAAATCAATTTATCGTATTTTTATTAGAAAAATAATTGAGAATTTGATTTTAAAATTACTCTTTCTGGGATGGGAGGGGAAAGAAGAAAAGAAAACGACCTTTTAAAATGAATACACTGCAACCGTTGCTTGTAAGTAGTAGTTGTGGAATTGTAACAGAAGAGACTTTTTTGTTTGTAGAAGTTACCTTTGCACGCTGTAACCTTTTCTAGTTTCAGAAGCGAGGAAGGTAGCCACGAGAGTCGATTGTGGCGACTGGAATACTAGGAAAGATTTATTTTTTTAAAATGATATTTGACTTACTCCTCTGTATTTTTCACACGATAAAAGAAAGTTAGTTAATCATTACTCCACTAGGAAAAGATGAAAAAGAAATATTTCATGACATTAAATGATTAAATGAAAGTGCTACTGTTTGATTTCAAAGAATTGATCCCAATAGCATGATAGTTAAGCTCGTTATAAAAACGAGTTTCGGGTTTCCTAAGATTTGAATAAAATTGAAAAAAAAGAATTCAAGTAATTTCATCATAGAGTCATGCATCAGTTGAGACGCAATACGAAAAATTTGATCCAATACCAAAAATAGCCAATCAAATCTCAAGAGATCAATAATCGGAGAAGAGTTTTGTAAATCATGTGGTTTGAGTTGGTTTTATTCAGAACATATGAAAAACAATTTGATCCAAGAAATCGAAAAACCGAGTCTAACATGACAAAATTCTCCCTGAAAAACCGAATTCTTTGGAAAGAAATAGTTCAGATTAATATAACTGATATTTTGAGAAGTGGTTAAAAAGAAAGTGTCTTCTAAGAAAGGTTTCTATATCCGCTGACTGTTACATAAATAGCAACAATACCAAATGTTGTTCTTTAGAATTATGTTAAGCAAATACGGATGCGCAGAGATAGAGAAATATTTAGCGATTCTATACGATCAGAGTCACTAGATCAATCACACTTGTAGCCTGGAGCCAAAATAGGATAGATTTAGTAAATATTTATGCCAAGCAAAAGTTAAGATTATTTGAATTGTTGTTTGTTGTTGGAGCAAACCAATTTGTTTTATTGTTAACTTTTCTCCCAAGTTTCGAACTTCACAACACATTGTTTTTATTAAACTAAAATTAACTTTTTAAAACTTTAAATAGAAACTTTTAAAAAGAGAAGTCAATAAATGAAAGCGATAAGAAAGGATTAGACATAAATTGTAAGAAGACAGAATGCATGGATGTCAGCAAAAGGGATTAGCACAAGATGCAAACTAGGAATTGGAGACGCTCAAATCAAGCAAGAATAAAAAAATTAAATATCTAAGAAGTGTTTTAACAGAGGATGGAAGATGCGACACCGAAATCTCATTGGAATAGCGAAAGATGCCATACAAAAGCTAAGCAAAGTTATTAAGAAACAGGAAAATTTCGTTAGAAAAGAAGAAAAGTGTACTGAACTATTATGAACTATATAGCAATGAATACTTGACAATCTCCTTACAGACTACAGAAATGTGGTTATACAGAAAGAGACTAATAATCCTATGGACTGAACATGTGAACAACGAGAAAATTTTAGGGAAAGTGAAAACAAAAATGTTACTTATACTTAGAATCAGAAAGAGGCACTTGAAATTTTTAGGGTTTGGAGAATTCGACACTCGCATGACAAGAAGGACAAAAGAAAGCAGCGAATAACCCCTGTCAGAACAGGGATTAGGAGAGATAGCAAAAACACAAATGTTACTAAGAGGTACAAAGAACAGGAAGTAGTGGAGAGCCATGATTTCTCACGTCCTGAAGGGACATAGCACATAGAAGAAGAATGCATAATACCTTTATTATACAACGTCATAGAATTACTTTCTCAAAGCTATTTTCTGTTTTTCTTGGCATAGCCAATCTTCCTATACTGAATTGTACACAAGTCCAAACTAAATAAATATCTATACATGGAATTCCATGACATTATTTTTTTTTCTTACTTTGGTTCCTGCTTACAGGGAACACCGGTTCCAGTACAATCACCGAAGTTAAGCAACGTTGAGCTGTGCCAGTACTTAGATGGGTGACTGCTTAGGAATACCAGGAGCTGTAAGCTTTGACGTGAGAGTGGTGTAATAGATAATGACTCAGAATTATTAATCGGAGAGCCGTGTTCCAATTCTTGGTGCGTTCACTTTTTCGCAAATAGTATCCTCTCTCTCCAGCTATGGGTTAATTAGTGAGAAATAAATAAATCGTTATTATCCCCCCAAAAGATTTTACAGTCTTAAAATATCTTCTGGCTTTAAATAACTTGCACAGGGTTGATAAACCGTAGAAAATAATCAATCATTCAATTCTTTTGGTTCCAGCATAACATTTCTTTTATAGTGTAGAACAAAACGAAAAATCTATCAATATCCAGGAAAATCCATGAAATGGCTTGGATAAAATTTACTTTTTTTTTTTTTTTTATTGTTGTCGATTTTATTTGAATCGAACGTAAAATTCATATTTTCTAAATTAATTTGCTGATTAAAAAATATAATCATCAAATATAATTTAAATTTATTTATTTTTAAATGTCACCCAGTATACAAACTCATGAAAGTTTTTAAGAAAATACAATCATTTATGTGAAGATATATACTTGCCATTTTAGACCAGATTATTTTCTTTGATGAGCTGACTGTGCATCTGGTTTTAACGATAAATCTGGCATATGAAAACAAATAAATAAAAATAACGTAGTTCAATTTATCTTCAGAGGCACCATTTTCCACACTCGTTTCTGTTCGTAGTTACACTTTCTTACATACATCATTATTCCTTCTAAACCTTTTCGATCTGAGCACTATTTTTATCGTGTGCTGACATCAGAATATGTAGGTAACATATGATATTTAAAGTTTAGAACTATATTCAAGTACTAAATGACCAATGATCTGACAGTTCCACCAGCCCTGACCTTCACATGTAAGACCCACCATGCTGTGTACATTGGAATGAATCATCCATATTCCCTTTGTATTCCGTTATTAAGAACGAAGTTCCATTCGGACAGCTTACTAAGAACACTCGAAAAGATGTTTCCTCCATAACTACAGACTTAACCTCTAAGTTTCAGGTTAACTCTTATCTTTTCTACATATCCTCTTAGATTACACTTCTTACCTCATCCTCTTACGTGCCACAATCAATAATTCTCTACCTCGAGTGGCTCATCGATGAAAAAGTGAAGAATGTTGACTTTTGTGAGTACAGAGTTGACTTGGCACTGCGAGACTCATTTTCAAAGAATATACATCCTGAAGCGCTGGAAAACTAACATAAATCACTCAATGACGAGATTTTTTTCATATAAACTTATTCTGGAACCAGGAAAATATTTGAAGAGAATTCGCTTGTACCTGAAATTGTATAAATTTAAAAAGAAGTTCTGTGTACATAAAATTAAAGCAAACAACCATTAATTGAAATACTGCAAGGATTATTTCTTTTCGACTCTTCACTTGTTCATTTATTTTTGTCGGTTGGAGAATGGTGAAAATTAAAGCAACTTTATTTGACTTTTTTACCCGAACAGATTGAAAGAAAAGGAAGAAGTAGAGATTCCCTTACCCCAGGTAAAGTTTTCTGCTCATGGAGAGCTGCTTGTGCCTTCAGTGCACTTTCACGGTTGCAGTACGTCAAAAACGCACAACCTGAAAAGAAGAAAAAAGTATCGTAAATATGACAAACTTATATCATGTATAGATTTAATAATTTTAATTTACTCTAGCATAAGACTATGAACATGAAACATTGAATGAGGAAGGAATGTGCTAATGGCTTGCGTGATTAGCTATATAAACAATACTCTACAGTGAGGCGCTAAACTTGCGTGTATCTTTGTGCGTGTTATATACATATATAAATTCCTGTTATAAGAAAATTCCCCATACCACGATGTACAATCGCATTTAATTTTTATGCCCAATTTGAGAATGTAGATGTATGTAACATGCCATCATGTTGGATTTATTTTAAAATGGACATAGCATTGGATTGGAATTAATAATGCTTTTTGCGAAAAGAAGATAGAATCTCTATTTTCTATTTGTAGGTTATTTTATCCATTGATATTTTATTATCTGGAATTCAATATAACAAACCATTTTCATATTGTTCTGATAATGACTGAAATAATTTTTGAAATAATAAAATCAACGCTACTTTTTTACTCTTTCATCAAATATTGATTACCATGTTCCTCGGACATGTGTGTGTGTGTGTGTCTATACACTAAGTATAGCTTAGTCAGGGACAAGGCCAGATGATTGGAGTAGAAATATAGCGTATAAACTTCTGAGTGGAAAAAAGTGTGCTTATATTGAAAATCAGTATTTAAATTCTTGGCATTTTTCCGATTTTCGAATTCCTAGCGCTGACATCGACAGGAAATAAATAACTACTTAAACCACTAAGCAGAGGCATATATTAAAAATAATTAAATACAGTCATAATTGATAAAGGAGAGAGGAGTTTCGATTGCTTCAGTCAATATTAAAATTTTAACGTTCGGTAGATTTTGTAATTATTTAATATGATACAAATTTTCAGGTGTGATAGACTCCAAAGCCTGGATACGTGCAAGATATATTATGATTTAATTGCCTGTTAGAGAACTGACACTTTTTTATTACCAGACGATCCACATCACTTAGAAAGTTGGAATGAAAAAAAAAATTCAAAGGTCGTTAATTTCTTTCTTGCACTAATTAAGCAAGTCAATTAAGCAAAAGATAATTATCATAAGATTTTAATTGGGACATTCTGTTATGCAAGCCAATATTCTGACGCAAATAATGAAGAGAAATTTCCATGCTTTTCTATCTATTTTGGTTCAAAACTTTCTTATTAGAGAGAAAAAGAAACACGAAGGAAGGAGAGTTGAAGTTTTAATTATTGACACAACTAAAATTAATAAAATTCCTTTTCTTTTCATAGCTAATTGGTATTTGGATGAGAACTTTGCTCTCTAACAAAAGTTCTTATGACTCATCAAATTTTATTTTTCTATTGTTTTTTTTTTTTATCTACAAGTACCCGTCGAGATGCAGTGGTTAGAAAGCAAACAAAAAAAAAAAAAAAATAGTTCGATCCTCATTGGGTGCTTCATAACTGTGATTTCGTGTCGAAGTAACGCATATTTAAGTTTCAAATCGACAGAGTGAATGAAATAAAAGAGCTGTGTGAAAATTAAAAAAAAAAGATTTTTATTGTTAATTGATGGCATTTCTCTGAGCAAAGAAATTAATTGGCGATTCAAATAATACGCCAGATTGTTTTGATTTACAAAGTATTAGCAGAAGTGAATAATCTATCCCTGGTATATAGGAAAAATGGATTATGCCTTTCTCGAGGTCATTAGTGCGAAGTGAACATAAACATCTGCTGAAAATTGAACTCACTTCCCTGACACCATTTATGCTTTGTTCTGTTTACCGTTATGTCAGCTCCCCCCACATATTCCTATGTGTATATGTGTGTGTCTGTGGTTTGTGCAGATAACATCCATTCATTTAATATTAGCAAATATGTAGCCTACTAAAGACAATGGTCGACTTCAAAAAGGCTCTTCCTGTGGCCGCACGTACTCATTTCAGTGTCTTTTTCTCTTGATAAAACAGTGGGCAAAAGTTTGTTTTCTTTCATTTCACCTTAATCAGATTTATGGCGTTTTTAACTTTGGGGCAAATCAGAACAAAGATGATACAATGTTTTGCCAAAGGTCCTGCACAAAACGTGAAGGATCTACTTGCTTGTTCATTGGAATGCGACACTTATATTTTACAATCAGAGACATCTCAATAACGACTGAGTAAATCCAAAGACAACGTCTGTTTATGCTTGTGCAATAAAGTCGCATCTTATTGGTTGACAATGTTACGCAACTGGTTCACGTGTTATTATAGACTTTCTGAACATAAATCGCACATAGACACTATATCAGATTTCATTATTCAAGTCAAATGTTTTCACGAAAAAAATGTTAACCTGTCAGAGTAGATTTATATTTATATAATAAAAAATTAAAATATTTCAGTTTGAGATTATAATATTGGCTGTAGTAATAATATTTACAGTAACTTATTGGGTGATGAGAGATTTTATTATGTAACACGAGGGTTGTTTATCAAATTGTAAATAAATATCTAAAATATTATAGTTATTAGTTTCAAATACATAATGATTGCTATTGCTCAAAAATGAAATTTAAATCCTTATAAGCATGCATATATATATATATATATATATATATATATATATATATATATATATATATATATATATATATATATATATATATATATATATATATATATTTGTGTTTGCGTAAAGATTCTCGAAAAACATATGTCGGTGGGCGAAAATTATGCTGTTTTAAAACATAAATGTCTATTCAAACAAGTGTATCCACTAAATATAACGTATATTGTAATCAAAAGTAATGTTGGATTATAGATAAAAATCCATGAAGTCGTTCCGATATGAAAATGAAGTTAGCAGATATGAGCTAATTGATAATTGAGCGTAATCATCATCGTTATCGTGAATTGAGCCTTATTTTACCATGAAATCCTTCGTAGTTGAGTAGTCTAAAAAAACATTGAGGGAAATATAGTTTATTTGATATAACTATCCAACTGTTATGAAAACCCACTAAAATGATGCTTGATTGTGAATACGTTTTCATGAATAATTTCCCGAAGAATGAAAATCAGCTTAAATTTTTCTGAAAAAATACGCTGGAGTTGAAATTCTACTCTAAATCATTCAAATAATGCTAAATCTTATTTAGCAATTTTTAAAACGTTTTATTTCTTAAATTTTATTCTAGGCCCATTGAATTAAAAAATACATATTGAATCTAATTTCTTTAATATTAAGTTTTTCAAGATTTTTATCGAAATTAAAAATAAAATATTTTAAAAATGCTTCTACATTGTTGTTTTTATGCTTTTGACCGCGCGTGGATTGTTGGTATTACATTAACACAGTTTTTAATAAAGAAATTCATGATTAATTTTTATTCATCACCAATCATTATCAATTGTAATTTAATAGCTTTTTTGTTAACGTGAAAATATGAATTATATAAATAGAGGCATTCTTAGGTAATAAACAAATCATTTTCTTTTGGACATTCGCAGATTATCAGCATCACTGTTAAGACACCTCTTGATTCGTTCAAACAGCTTTGGATAACTTGCAAATTATGAGTATTATAATTTTATACCCATTTAGACAATCGTTCTATGAAGTAAGAAAACGCTTTCTTCAGCTTTATGACCCATGAGAATATACTTGGCAGGTAAAAAAGAATGTACGCACAAATGGACTGAAACAAACAGATATTTGCGCGTGGACACAAAAAAAAAACATTGAAGAAAAGAAGGAAAGAAAGGACATCAGATACCCCCACCCCCGAGAAAGAAAAAGAACACAGTAAGGACACTGAGAACGGTAAAAAATAATATCACCCGATAAAATTAGCAAAATATACGAGTTATAAAAATAGTTTATTCCAATATATCAGAAACTAACGATAAAATCAAATTAAATAACTTAATTCAAATATCGTTTAATATATTTAATTACTTCTGTTCAAGAAACCGGTTCGGTAATTGCAGATGAAGGACAAGATAATATTGTTCAAAACATTTATGACTTTTGTTCATAGAATATTTAAAGTTTACTCTGATGTCATGTGAACAAAGTTAAATTCCATACAAAAAATTGCTAAGAAAAAATTTAAAACTAAAATTCGAAAAAATACCCGAAATGATTAAAAGATACATTGTCGCTGACTGGAAAGAAATAAGAAATAAAAAGAAGAATAAGAAAAATCTTTTCAAAATCGTCGATAAATTTTCGAAAAACTTCGACTGTATACATTTACTTTTCCTTTTTTCTTCGCAACTCACTTGAGTCAATTTGTAAAAGTCGTTCTGAAAGCACTTGAAACTCTTTCAAAGAAGTGTGATTAAATTGATTCTGTTTTACTCGCATGAAAACTACTTTTCCACTTTTCTACTTGTCGAAGGCAAACGAAGTAAGAAGAAATTCGCTGCCAAATCTTTTATGCGATGAAATTCTCTCCGTCATCTCAATACAAACTGAAGATATTTCCGAATCTCGGAACTAAATTGTTAGATGACACCAAACATTGGTTGATCTTGATTTTTTGTTTTTTTCGCAAAGATTGCAGCCAAACGTGGGCAAATGGTGCGGATGAATATTGGCGCATATAAAACAGACGAGATAGAAAATGTAATACGATAGTTTATAACATAATATAATATACTTTGATATGGCATTCTGAGATGGATGTATAATGAATATGAGTCATGAAAATATGTAAATAGATACATATATAAACAAATGGATAGATGGAGAGATAGGAGAGCGGGAGAGAGAGAGAGAGAGAGAGTGAAAAGGGGATAATGAAAAAATGGTTACGCAGAGAACATTTGAAAAGAGAGATAGAATCACTGGTAATCACAATTCATGACAAACTTCAATAAATTAACAAATGGCGAAGGAAACGAGATAGTATATCACATCGTGAGAGAGTGTAACTGATTTCCAAAATATCAAGGCAGACAACGAAGCAGTGACAGCGATTGACTGGGGATTGTACAAACCAATTCAGTTTGAACATTCAAACAAATGATATTAGTACAAAACGGAAAATACCCGAGAAAATGAAATTATATTAAAACGATTCAATTTTCACACTTAAACGAAGCGTTTCAGCGGTGCAACTAAAAGAGAAGTATGGCGAAATATAAAGATATTCGAAAAGTGAAAAAAAATGTAAAGTATAAAAAGGGTCTAACCTCTGGGTTATACTGCAACTATGCTGAGCAGACCTTAGTTACAGTTTCTGGGAGAGAGCGTGTTATCTAGAATGATCAACAATCCGAACAACACCAGCACACTCAAATCATCGGTTACTTTCATATGTTTATATTCCTTTCTTGTGTCAATTTTTACCGCTCCTTCAAATCTGAATCGCTTACTTTAGATAAGACTGAACAATGATAGCGGACGATTGTAGAGGAAAGCAAACAACTAGAAAAAGCACAAATAAATTAAAATAGTCCTTTAAAAAGTAGCAAAAAAAAGACGCTATGTTGAATTCAGACACAATCGAGATGCTTTATAAATTTTTGCACCGTTTGGATTTATCATAATTTAGATAATATCTTAATTGTGATAACCGACAACTAGGGAGATAGGCAAAGAGAAAGAAATTTGAATAAAATAAAACCTAAGGCAAGGGCTCAAAATATATAATGGCATCGTTTTCTATCTTTTTCTTTTCGTGGTGTTCAGCAGTTGGCAGTAAGCCATTCTTCGATACCGAGAGATGGATATATAAGTAGATAATTTACTAACCGAGGAAGATATGCATGTAAAAGATGAATACAAGCAGCCATAATCGGCAATATTAGCAGATATAGATTGACTTCAACAGGTGATCATAGATAGACACTAATCAGGATAAGTATAGATAGTTATACTTTGTGGGTAATAATGATTTTACAATTATATAATCATGCCTTGCAAGATGAGCAAAAAAGTAATGTGGAGCACATTGCTTTTTTGAAGAAAAAATAAATATTTAACTTTTTGGTCATTAGTTTGCACACAAACCTATTTCAATTCGCACACACAAACCTATTTCAATTCGCACACACAAACCTATTTCAATTCGCACACACAAACCTATTTCAATTCGCACACACAAACACAATTATGCCTTGCTGTAGGAGCAGTATAGTCATTGGCTGTTGTAAGTTCGATCTTCATTGGATTCTTCATAGTTGTGGCTATGCGTCGTACAACACTTAATATCCATACATCAAATGTTATTATGATAAAACTGGCATTAACTAATCGATATCCGTAAAAATTTCAGGATATTTTTATATGAACAAGATTTAGTGTGAGTTTTAGTTTTTTTATAGCTATCTTTATTTAAAATGTTGATAACTTGTTTTGGAGTAGCAGAATTTATTATGCAAACAAAGTTCCACTTAAATGTGTATTTATAAACATATAAATAGATACACATCATAAAAATGTATTTGATTAATGCAATATCCTATACACATTAATTAATTATTATTTTATTATTTTACATGTTAATATGAACTCCTTGACATCTACTTAATCAATCCATTTAATTTGCTGACTTTTCTACTGTTTTTAATTTTAAAATTAGCAGAGATCTTCATTTTCCATCCTTATGCAAATATCTTTTAATGCTACGACGTAAGATTTTAATTTTATTAATTGTTAGAGAAACTGGAATCCATTCCTTTGCGGTATGTAAACGTAAAAATATACTTTTAAAATTAAGGCTTCTTGCTTATGACCACACAAAATCATTACTTTCAAGAACTTGGAATAATACTCGGCATTTATATTGACACCATCGTCAACTTTGCAGGATCTTATAAATCTAATGTCTATAATATTAGCCCTACATATATATTCCATATTATCGCCTAAGTTTTGTTGGTTGACTATTGTCATACAAAACCTAACAACCATTCCATCATATGTATCAAACTGCGGCAATCCGTATCTGCTGATAGATTTTGAATATGATTTTTTGCTGTATAGACCTACATGACTGAAACGGTGAAGAACACCTGACTAAAATGCTATTTCCTTGAATAAAAAAATGCCGAGTTGATGCTGTAGGCTGGTAGAGATCAATATCATTGTTTATAAAAAAGGAAACGTCTACACGAACACGTATTCCCACTAAAATAACGTTTAAAGTAGTAAAAATATACATATTATTCCGAACTACCAATGTTGGACATTTTGCATACTCATTTTTTTATATATATATATATATATATATATATATATATATATATATATATATATATATATATATATATATATGTATGTGTTTGTTTGTTTGTGTGCCGAAAGGTTTAATAGATATTCGTTGTATGTTCTATTTAATAAAAAGTTTAAATGAAGAGTTGCTACCTAAATATACTATGTTTTATATATATATATATATATATATATATATATATATATATATATATATATATATATATATATATATATATATGTGTGTGTGTGTGTGTGCGTATTTTGTATGTATGTATGTATGTATGTATGTATGTATGTATGAGGGCATGCTGAAATGTTCTCGGGCAGATTCCCCAAATCAATGATGAAGCATCGGAATATAGATTCCAGTATGTGGTTTGGGTCGAGAACCAGTCACTATCCTCTCGTAGGTAAACCACCGGTTAAGATTGTTGGAAACAGGGCTTGATAGATTTGAATAGCAAAACATATGTCACAACTCAAAAATGTACAATAATACAACTGAAATGGAAGTCGTATGATTTAGATTGCTAGATACATGTGAAGAGATGAGGATAAATAAGTCGTTTGAAAGCTGGAAAGAACAAGGTAAATAAAAGAAGGTCAATGATCGAATAGTTATCTAAACAGATAGGAGATCTACTGAGAGAAAATTGGAAATATAGCGATGGCAAGATTTCTACGATTAATTCAGGAAATCGATAGATATGGATCCAATTTCTTTTCGCTTCCGTCACAGAATTCTGGTGTTTTTTTCTCCCCAAAATAAACTTTAGTAATCTAAAACTGGAAATTCCGGTGATTGAAGAAACTAATCTAATATTTGAAACCAAAAAAGAAAAAAAATACTCAGCAGAAACAGTCAGAATCGATGAATAGAGATAAATTGTGATGAATTTTAAAAAGAAATGAAATTGCAAAGTTGCCGTATCTGAATCGAGATGAACACACGCACACACACACACACACACACGCGCGCATGCGCGTACACACACATACAATGAAATTAAAACTTCGAAAAATAAAACGCCATTCTAAATAAAATCAATCATCTGACATCAGATCAATGATATTTTATATGAAATATACTAAACATTAGACTATATTAGAGAATTTATCATACGGTTTGCTAGAAACCTGTCAAGTTTGTCTTTAGAGGTAGCAGCCTGGCTAGGTAAGGTATTTATGGGAGAGTGGTTTGCTTTCTTTATATATAAGCATATGACCATGCAAGGTTTAGAATTTATTCAAATTTATGTGTGTGTGTATGCGTTTATTCGTGTGTGTATTACTATTTATTCTTTATCCTGTCATACATTTATTTACTCACTCTTCATCTTTAGAAACTGAGGCATGCCATTTTTAAAAAAAAAACCCGACAGAGAACAGATAGAAGTAAACTATATATACGTATCATCAACTATATATACGTATCATCAACCGGAATTCAAACTTTGGTGATCAGTTTTTTTCATTATTCTACAACACAGATTAGCTTAGTTGTCACAAAGCCAAAAGTAAGGACAGGATCGAATTCACCACTCAGCAATAATAGTAAGCTAGTTCGCTAACCATTGCACCATTTCGAACTGCTCAACTCTTTGGTAATGTCATATAAATAGATTTATTTTTAGATTTCGTGATGTTAATTCAGTTTTCTACTATAATTTTGAGTTAATTTCAACCCTCTTGTACTTTCTTCTAATTAGCATCAATATATGATTACACAAGGAAAGGACAGAATCATAACATTTCGGTCTATTCATTCTTATCATTTTTCTCGCAATTTTTCAGAAAATATACTTCAGCAATATTGTTGAATTCCATTTGTCTGTCAAGCAAGAAGTAGAGATATGGCTCCTGGTGAATTGGTCGCTAACTAAAAGATTTTAGCCTTCTCATAAGTGAAGTTCGTCTTTTCCAGTGGATGGTAAATATACAGAGCTCCTCAAGTCGAAATGGTAGGACGGTATGAAGAGGGTTAACGCGGGCAACAAGCCGCGCGAATAGACGCATTGATCTGTAAAAGATTCAAAGTGAGGAGATCTAAAGAGAGAAGTTAAATGTGGGTCGGAGGGACTCAGATGAAATGGAAGCAAGTGAAGAATTCTGCTGACAATGATTTCAGTGCGGATCACATGAACAAGAAACGTTCTCTATAAAAATTGGCGGGAAACTATGGGCAGGGTGAGAAGATGGAGAAGGAAAACCAAGGAAGAAGCTTTTATTTCTGTCTTGTTAACTTTGGGTATGTGTGTTTCTGGTGATCGGGCGCCATTTTGGTGAAAAGCTAAAAAGGAAGAAATAAAAAATGTCTTCAATGAAAGAAAGAAAAAGGAAGAAGATGAATAGAAAATGAATGAGGATGAGGAGATAAAAAAGGAGAAGACAGGAGACAGATGAAAAAACATTTAGAGGAAGAGGGATTAGAGAGAAAAAAGGTGTAAGTGTAAGGGGTTAGATATAAAAAGAAGAAAATAATGAAGAAAATTGCCAAGAAGAAAAATAAAATTTGTGAACTGCTACTACTACTACAAATAATAATAATAATAATACAGAACTAAAATTCTAGGAAGAAAAAAAAAACGATTCCAGTATAATAATGAAGAAGAGCCAGCAAATAATAAAGTGGGGAAGAGTAAAGGTGCAAGTAGAAAGTAGAAAGGTTGGGGGTTGGATTATTAATTGTGTAAAGTGGTTACAATCTGGCTACCGGGTGGCCAGAACAGGCAGCAAGTGGAGGAATGGACGTTGGGTCAGGGCTTTGTAATTACTTTTCTTGAGT
Organism: Acanthosepion pharaonis; assembly: GCA_903632075.3. Lineage (NCBI taxonomy): Eukaryota > Metazoa > Mollusca > Cephalopoda > Sepiida > Sepiidae > Acanthosepion > Acanthosepion pharaonis. The sequence continues at coordinate 875,748 of CAHIKZ030000049.1, forward strand.
ATTTGTATGGATAGGAGACGAGTTCATGTTTGCGAATACTTTTTGCAATTCTGAGCCTCTTTCTATATACATAGAGTACAATATGGCTAAATATGAGGTGAGGTGATGTGTATGCATAAGCAAATGTTATTGTTGGTATGTGAAAAAGAAAACGGATTGGTACCAGTGTGAGTGGATAGAGTTTTTGCTTGTCTGTTGGTGATTTATTCTTTTTAAAAATCAATGATGACATTTATTAGTGCATGAATAAGTGAAGGTTTAGTTTTGCTGGCGCGCACACCCACCCCCCACACACACACGCGCGTGCGCACTGACGCACACGTATGCACACCCACATGTACACACAGGCACACACTTATTGATATCTAACTATCTATCGCGCAAAGTAATAGCCTAGCACTTTACGCAGTGAGTCATGTGCTTGAGAACACACCTTCAATGAATTATAAATCGAAGATGACCTAACGCAATGTTACATCAGCCGTCAACTATAGTGAATCGGAGATAAACTGCTTCTTGAAATAATTTAAAGATCAAATCTTTACTGTTCAACATCCGGAACCGTCTAGAGGTTTATGGCGGGGCGTCATACTTGATCAAGTGAAAGAGACTTTTAAGTGGTCACATTAGAGTCGAATTAACTAAGCAAATCCATGACATCATCAACAAGTTGATAGCGAGCAGCTCAAGGTGTCAGAGTCTAATATCAAACGTGAGCTGCACAAGAACATGAGGCAAATTCCTATTTGATGAGAGATTAATTCCTGTTCGACAAAATCGGGAGAACATGTAGCCTCCATCTTTTCTTACTTCGAGTCCCATGGAATACTACGTTTGTGGTGCCATCGCGATAGAAATCAACCAGCGGCTTTATAATGCCAAGGATTCGTTGAAGGCAGAAATCATAGACGTGATGGCCAACATGGACGAAAACATCTGATATGGACATGCAGTCGCTTTTGATGTTACATCGAAGCCTTCTCGAGGCTTTTTTCTGTTTTCTAAGGTGAACATGTATACAGTTATTTTAAAAAAAAAATATACTGATTTTTCTATTGAATATCTTTGTATTATAAATATTTTTCAACGACCTAGTGCATCCTGTATTCTTTTGTGATGAAGTTTATTGTGTCAAAACGAAAGAGAAAACGGATATATGTTAGCTAATCTTTTCAGACTTTGTCCTTACTTTGCACTGAAAAGAAAGTTACACTATCTTCCCCTAAATCAGATACAGTTTGTTATCATTCCAAACGAGCAAATCGTTTACAAATAATCGAAGCTGTCATTTTGATTTGTCACACTTTATGTATATCTTTGTCTATTTCATTGTTCATATCGATCTTAATAAACAATCCTATAAAAAAGATAAGCAAATGATTTTTTATGGCAAAACGCAAATTCTTACGAAAGTTTCATTAATCGACCAGCAAAACACCAAGTTACTTTTACGTCTCAAACAATCACAAAACATGAAATCGATTCGCAATTTTCGTTGAACATTGAAAACACAATTTAAACACAATTTTATCTCAGGAGACACGCATGCAAATCGCCTCTATTTTCATTCTCTCTCTCTCTCTCTCTCTCTCTCCACCTCTATCTCCACAACACACACTTTCAGACGACCTTGTGTAATTGTTTCTTTGAGACGTTATAAATTTATGGTGAGCCAAGTGTGGATATAGGAGGTCCGTCTCCTTCGCTTAAATTCATTGACAAAAACCCAGTATATGTTTTATGGGGATTTATTATAATTTTCTCTTAATTTTATTGCATTTTTAAAAAAATTACTTGATTTTAATGTGTTGCGAGATTCTACAAAAATGATACTGTACAGGTATTTATTAAGAATCAAGTTGTTTGTCACAAGAGTGAACCATCGAAGAAGGATGAAACATATAGCAGCAGTGATATAGGAAACACCCACACGGCTTTATGTTAGGAGTAGCATGTGATAAGAGAAATTCTTCATTTTAGATTCCTTGAGAAACGCTTTCTCCTAAATCCTGGGTATTTTATTTTCGAGATTTGCCAATACTATTTTTTCAAGCATTCAGATGAACTAGTTGTCGGAAGTAAATGTCAGTTTTAGATGTCTTTTTTCTAGATACAAGCTAAATGTCCTCTTTACCAGAGAAACCATTCCATCGGCTCTAATTAAGTGATTTACACACTAACGGATTTATTAATCTGACTACATTTGCGTTTGTATGTGTGGATGCATAGTCATATGTTTGTGGCCTGCCGCGTAGTGGTAATTGTTGTCTATTGCTACGGGTTCCAGGAGTTTACTTTAGCAGATATCAATGCACAGTGGAGTGCATCGAACTATGGCCTGTAAAATTAGTTTATTAACCATTTTTGTATTTATATGTGTACATTTGTTCACACACATACACACATACGCATATATATATATATATATATATATATATATTACGTGGGTGTCTGTGAGTGAATAAATACATATTTACAGGGGACTTGGTTTGCCATCAACACAGTTTCTACATGTGAAAGAAATCAATGGTTTTCTTTTTCGAACAGATCTTCTCGTTCAAGTTGGACTGGGGAACGAGTGTGTGATCGTAGAACAGATATTTGCGAGGGGCAAAAGAAGTAACGAGAGTGGATAGAGACAGGTGGAAACGTTGCCTAAACTGAATTTAAGCGAACCGAATGCACAGAACACTAAATCGAATTTCTCTCGATGGATTTACTTGTCGATGCAACTACGACATGAGTGGATTGTCAGGATTCTTCGAATTTATAGTTTCTACTACTGGTTCTGTTAATTGCATCAGGAAATTCTTAGTCTTTCTTCTTCTCCTCTGTTTAGTGACGACGGATACGAGAGAGACAGAGAGACAGAGAGAGACGGAGAGAGGGAGAGAGAGAGAGAGAGGATATCTATGGAGAGATAGGGGTTCTTGTTTTGGATCGTCTAAATGCATAAAAATAAATCAATAAGTTGATTCACCATAAATCTCACTTTGATAATTAAACCCCTAATGCAGCATATGGCCCTAGAGAAAAACAGACTTCAATTAGCCCCAAGAACTTCATTTCTTGCCCTTTCCTATGTTCATACAACACCACACAGTAACCCTCTACCTTCAGTGGCTCTTTGGTCTTGTATTTGGTGTACAAAAAATGGGAACTGAAAGCGAGAGACACTTTCAAAAGCAAATTTGTCATTGCCTGTTGCTTCCCCCAAAGCAGTAACATGAAGGGAAAACAGCAAGAGAAAAAAGAAAACGAAACATATTAAAAAGAAACAAATGGTTAAAAATAATTGAAATGACATTGAAGAGTTTTCACGTAACTATATTTTCTAGCAGACCTCGACAATTTTACATGATATTATGCAACAGCTGAACTACCTGCCAGCCAGCCAGCCAGCCAGTCAGCCAGCCAGCCAGTGCATTTACTCTTCTTCTGGACTCTCTTTTTGGAATACCTAAATATACACTTTCCGGGTTTTCCATCTGAAATGTTATTATCAGGAAGAGTGTATCAAAAGTGTTCGGTTGTACATGCTGATCCCAGATTTGATCTCATCGTGCATATTCAAACTATCATCTTTGATATGCCTAACCTTTACTTCATAGTCTATTATTAAGATTTTAGCTGAACAAGGATAAAAAAAAACAACTTTAGGAATTATAAAATAAATATTAATATCGATCTGGGCACAGTTTTAAATCCGATATCAGTTTCAGTTTTTGAATAATAAAGGCGTTACCTCAGAACTTACGCATGGACACATACAAAAAAAGAAAAATGTTCCAAATATAGCTAGAGACAGAAGTCAAAAAGTAAAACATAAAATAAAATGTAAGACATTTTTAGTTGTTGAAAAAGAAAAAGACCTTAAAAAAAGTAAATATCTTCAGATGCTAGTCTGAAAACGATAAAAATAAAAAAATTCAGTTTATAAATCAATAAGAACACAACAGCAAAAAATCCAACTCGTTGACAGAGAATTTATAGAAAAACAATTAACAAAGGTTAACCAATCAAATTAATTGCCTCAAAATGACTTCAATGTAGACGTTTGGAGAAAACATTTATTTTGTTTGACCATAGTCTGTTCTGTTGGAGGTATAACATTTTAATTAATAAGCGTTTTATTTGTAAGACAAATGCTTTGTTTACCCCCGCGCCATCGTACCTCGTTTCACCAATAGTAAGCGATCGATATTGTTGCAAAAAAAATTCAAGTCTGGTACGATTTGCCATGTCCACCAAAG
>CAHIKZ030000049.1:882500-887500 GCA_903632075.3 Acanthosepion pharaonis
ACAAAACCAAACATTACTTAATCACAACGTGAACAGAATCTTTCAGTTATGAGTTGGCGGTTTATTCACTGACGGAAAGTTTTTAATTCATCCATGAAATTGACATTGAAATTTTAACTAAAGGCGTTTTTTTCAATATCCAAAATATGTCAACTCGTTAATTCAGAATAACAATTTAATTGCTTCATAATAAAATATTAAGAAAAAAATAATGCAAAGTTTTCCGTCGTCTTGAACAACTCGAGTAAAATGAGTTCAGTGTAAGAAATGTGAACTAAGGGACGAGAATTTGTATTCATATTCTTGTATATGAAGCATAAGAAGGCGGTTTCTGATGGATAAAAAACCGAGTCTTTATTGATGTGGTCATGTGCTACTCTGAAATGAACAGGTATACAACTTTCTATTCGATACGTATACTACTTCCTGGTGTTGTTTGATTAGCACCTACCCAAACTAAAATCAAATCGGATCGTTAGAAGTTGAAGAAAGGTGAGATTCTAGTTAGTAAAGTCGGCGAACCGCATTGCCCTTTGAAAGGCACCAATCCATTTCTCTCTCTATTTCCGTTAACTGATGTTTAGACAAATGCTTTGTTACTGGCATGTCACAATGATTGAAAGAGACTAGATTTCCCCAGCTATTTACTCATCAACTATCTCCCATACCTATTATAACTATCCAGACAGTAACAACCAAAACTCTGTGGTTCCCAAACTCAGACCACAATTGTTGAGAATGTAGTTGAAAAAATGAGTAGGATAGAAAAAGAATGGCATTTTAAATTTTGGTAGTATTTATTTATCTTCCTACTATATCAAGGTGCCATAAAATCCTTTTTAAGGCGGGGACACAATTACCCAGTTCTATTTGTTTTTCCCCGCAGGCGAAAGGGCTTAGCTTTAAACCTATTTCCTAATGTTGAGGTGCTGCAGTGAAAATGAGTCCTTTTGCATGTTTCCAAGACAAGACAAAGCTGAAGGCAGAATTTTAAATCATAGCCTATGCTTTGTTCTTGGCAACGTCCTTCTCTTCAGTCATTAATAAAATGTGCAATTCTTTCTTTTTTTTTTTCCATACAGCGGTGTTTTCTGTTTGTGCTGTCATTATTCTAACTCGCTGCTCTTCCGGTTTTTCATCCCTCATTAAATAATAATAATAATAATAATAATAATAATAATAATAATAATAATAATAATGAGTTCTGGGACTTTTCCCTCTGTCCCAGTTTGTCACTTATTCTACTCCTCTTTCCCAACTAGTCAATTTTTTGCTTCATAAATGTTACTCTCTGAGAAGGAGAGACATTTCCTTATGTTCGTTTGTGGGTAGGGACGTGCTGGAATAGAGTTGGCAAACGATAAATGCGAGGGGGTAGCATTTTTATTGGCAGGTGCTAGACTGACTTCCTGACACTCTCTTTCTCTTTGTGAATAACAAGCGCATGATTTCTTGTACACAGATGGGATAGGCCATACGGATGATTTAGAAAAGAAAGACGTTGCCTCTTTGAAAAAAAAATCTCTGTACTGGGATGACTTCATTTTCCCAAATATCCTCAGATGAAACATTTTGTCATTTAGACTGTGTATAAGAAACGAGATACTTTTCCCAACAGTTTTTTTTTATAACCACGTAGTAGTCGATGTGACATAAAAAGCGTTTTCATTCATTCACTTTGTCGGCTTACTCAAATTCTAACCTCTCGTAATTTATTCCCTCCATCAAACCTTTTCTCGACGATCATCTCTGGCTTTCTAATCAGTTGCTCTTACAGTGGAGTTATCTCCCTTGACTATCGATGTCGACTTTTCAAAACAAACAGTAAAAGATATTTCCACCGTTTTATTCCATGTACCGCTGAGTGATTGCTGATTAAATGATGCTAAATCTAGTGTAGAAAAACATTACCCTTGTGGAGTATCACTGTGAATCTAATTTAGTTTAGAGATGGCAAACTTTTCCAGCTCTTATACAACTGTAGAATTAATTATTGCAAAGAAAGCTAATTTCACTTAAAGAAAAATTAGGCGTAAATAAATGATATAAAAAAATAAAAAATATGATGTCGCGGCGCGAAAGAATTTTCCGTTATAAAAAATGAACGGAGCTTTTTTGATTCTTTTTTAAATAAATTTTATTTCGCTTTTAAATAAAAATACAATGTTGATCATATCTATCTTTAAACTAACCATCATGACTACCTTGGCAGAGCGCAATGCTCAGTCATTTAAAAACATTTGAGAAGGCGGATTTGCATCAAATCGGGTAACCATGTTGTTACTTGCGGTAAAATTGAAATTGTTATATTTGCTTAGCTTGCAAGAAAACTGGTAAAGGGATTATGAAAAGTATTTTTTATACATTTCATATGAAAAATATTAGATTAATTCGATTAAATGCACAAGTAGTTACTTTCATTTCTTTTCATATCCATGTGATATTGTTCAGAACTCTATATAAACTTGCCTGAGAGATATTTGTTTTTGCCTTCGGTGCCTGGAGTTATTTTCATAAGCTAATTTTTCGAATGTTGGTTTTCAGATCAGATGCATTTGCAAAATCTGTAATAGAAATATATCCCAGTCAGTCTATCTATCTATCTATCTATCTATCTATCTATCTATCTATCTATCTATCTATCTATCTATCTATCTATCTATCTGAGGCTGCTAAGTCTCGAGAAAACAGTAATTGATTACCTGCAATACTTTGGCTTGTCCAGTTGCTCTGGGAATTTAGTCTAAATCAGAGTAGCAAATAGCTTTGCACCAATTGGATTCCCTATAGAGCGGAAATACTTGCTCAACATGAGACACCCACACTTTTCATATATATATATATATATATATATATATATATATATATGACGTTCAAAGATATTTACACAGAAAAATGCTTTTGCTTATAAGCAGTGGAAACGTAGCAACCTATATCAATTGCTTCTGCGTCGCCTCTTGGGGTTTCTAGCGGTTCTTTATGATTCAATTCAGATCGAATGATAGCGTGAAGGTCGAATTGGACTTGGCTTCCGACTCATACTTAGCTTTAATTGTTCAAATAGATGTAGCAAAGTAAGGAGGTTTTTCAGTTGTTCTTAGTCGCTAGTCCCGATAACTCAATCCCGTATAAAGTGGCAACATAGTTTAAACAGAATTGTGTTAATTACTTGTTTTTTTTTTTTTTATAAAGCAGATATGCAATTCGTCATGCTTTATTTTGAACATTGATTGATTGTTAGCAACGGGACCAAAGCCGAGAAGATTTAAATCACCACTTGCAACAACACATGATGTACAGTTAAAAATTTTGAGAGATCAACACAATATCATACGCCGATCCATACAAAAATGCAGACAAGAAAAGATTTGAAAGCAAATTCTGATGTTCGGTCAACTGATCAAATTTTGGGAATTAGGTCTGCCTGATAGCCTTTCAGCAACTCCACTCGTATATATATATATATATATATATATATATATATATATATATATATATATATATATATATATATATATAATGGCAGTTGCATATTTGCATATTTGATGCATGTATTTATGCAAGGCGCCGAGATTAATTATTATTAATATATAAAGTTTATGGATGGATTCATGTATAAAGTTAATCGTGATTTAGTTAACAAGTTAGCGAGAAAGAATGGCAGTTAGAGAGTGATCAATGATTAATGTTCAATTTCATGTTTTGTTACTTTTTATTAAAAATACACAAAAATATTCAAGAATTTAAGAAATAAAATCAAGGATTGGCATATAAATGATAAAAAACGATATATATATGTCACACTCACATGCACTATAAACTCACGTAAAATCAATTTTTAATTTTATGAATTAAAAATTGATTTTAATCAATATTAAACTTAGAGTGTTGACAATCCACGGATAATACTGTTGAGAGTGTGGAATTGTTTCAAAATGAAAAGTAGAAAGTCAACTTGTTGAAAGTTATTAATCAATGTTTATTAATTTGACTTTCAACTACAATATCTACTTTAACCTAATGATCTGCTATAGCAAAGTTTTCAAATAACATCCTCAATGTTTCTTAAACAAAAACAAATCGAGATTAGCACTATTTTTAGCGACGTTAGAGAGACATAATTAAAATTAGGTGAATCCACTTTTTTTATAGGATGTCGACCTTTACACGAATACGTGCATCATACAAATTCATTTACAAACACGTATATTATACAGAACTTTCAATTAAAAAACAGTGACATAATATTTTTCATTGTCACATATTAGAGAATTCTGAGAAGAGAAAGTATTTGTCGGATTTGTTTTTGTCTTTTGACATTTTGACATTCGATTTAGCAATCGACCAGTTCGCAGATGATATTGGTTTGTCGAAGTTTTGATGATGATTTTTGTTCTTATTATAATTATTTTATGTTTGTTGTAACAGTGATAAGTTTAATTTGCTTGTTTTTGCCGCTAGATGAACGCTATCTATGTATTATGTTTCTTATGAATTTCTTATGAATTTCTTATGAATTTCTTATGAATTTCTTATCCAGTTTATTGTGTAGTTAATTTCTCTATAGAAATTAACTATAATTTAATGGGACTTTTATATTGCTGTTATTTGTATTATTATTATTTTTCAGATTTTGTTTCTAAGCTTAATCTATTACATGATTAGGGAAATATTTTGAATTATTGTTTGATATTGTGAAATATATTAAATGTGTTCTATTTATGAAGCTATTTATGAAGCTATTTATGATGACTATTTTTTTGTATCTGTGTGGGGATTCGGTATTGTAGTTGAGTAAGCAATTATTGAGTTAGTTGCTTTTGTATAAACGGAGCTTTTAAAGTTATGCGAATCAATTAGTAAGTTTAAGAAGTGGGTACTGTTATTGACGTGAATTTAAAATCTGAGTTATTTCAAAGACTTTTCTTATTCGCGAAAACAAATAAAAGCTTTTTTAATTAAATAATTTCTTAGTTTTATTTCATTTTTATTTTACGATT
>CAHIKZ030000049.1:890000-1040000 GCA_903632075.3 Acanthosepion pharaonis
TCTAACAGAGACACTTGTATTTTTCCCCTGGTATTTTTCTAATACAGAAGAGACATTTTAAAAAATCCAAACTGCACCAGGTTGTATAACGAGGACAAGCAATTGATGCAATAAGTACTATTTATGTTGAAAACGCATTTGCAACTAATCAAAAGTCTAATTATTAGAAATAAATTCCACATGACTAACTTGATGTATAATTATTAAGTATTTCTTTTCGGCAAATTGTTTGATGTGCCAAGATGAAAGAACGGGCAATGCAGATGTAACCTTATGATTTTCCTGCATATGTCTATGTTCGAGATTTTTGACTGTTTCTGATATGAATCAATAATAAAAGACGCTCATCCCTTCATTTTATATATATATATATATATATATATATATATATATATATATATATATATATATATATATATATATATATATATATATATATATGTGTGTGTGTGTTTTGTGTGTGTGTGTATTAAATAGAATCAATGTAGCATAATGATCGTTAGTTACACGCCTCAGGCGATTTTCAGACCAAGGAAGATCGGTTGTTTCTGAAGCAGTACATGTATGAATTTTTGGACCGTCCGACCATGGGATTGAACTTGTTATGATTAATCAACGCTGTTATCCAGTAGATCAGGTGTACTGTAAGAAAACATGCATTATATCAAAGTCAGATCGTTTCACAGAAAGAATATGAAGGAAAAAAGACAAAGTAATACAAGGAATGTACAACATAAATGCAAAGAATGAAAAAATAAAGCAACCGAAAGATAAAATAATTCGAAAAGGAAAATAGTAATTCAAACAAGCAATGCTAGAAAGGCAAAGGGCTACATATGTTTATAGGTATTTTAAAATTAACCAGCATATATCTTTTTGGTACACACGAAAATTGCTGAGTTACTTCCGGATACACCAAATTCATGTGAAGTCATTTATGAAAAGTTTTGATGTGTAGTCTTAGAGATGAAAGTAGTAGTAGTAGCAATTCGCGGAGTTCTATCAAATAAAAATAGAGTTGTTTTTTGTGTAGTTAAGAGTAGAAAAAATCGAGTAAATATTTAACAGAGTGCTGCTATCATAGCTAAAAGAAATCTCTAGTATGTTTGTAAAGAAGTGTTTTCATTAGGAAATAAAATAATTGATCATCTTTAACAAAACAGGTGATTTTATACATAATAGGTTTATATATCTTGCGCGTTGAATTTTTTAATTGCTAGAATTTGGTCATGGCGTGTCTAAATTATTTCAATTGGCACAGAAGACTAAATGCAAATAGACTCACTTGGATTGCATCTCTGTAGGGAATAGTAAACTAGTATCAAAGGCTATTACTAATGTACAGAATTCGATTCTCACTGGGTGCAACACATGTGTTTTTGTGTGCTGCACTGAGCTAAGCTCAGTAAATATATTTGTCTATTTTGAGGTTGAGGAATGGTCACATTTCTTAATCAGTGTTAAAACTGAAGTAAAAAGTTAGAAGTTTGAATGTAGATTTTCAAAGCAGATCTCTTTATACAATAAATGAATAAAAGTGAAATAAGGAAAAATGTTATATTCAGACAAATTCTGGTCTTAACTTGTCATCGCTATTATAAGTTATAAGGTTGATAACAAAGTACTAGTTGGAGGTTATCGCTATAGGTTCGTTTGTAACGTTTCCGAATTTAATTATAGTGATAACTTCATCTAATCAAAGTTTCTCTGCTCCGCTATTCGAGCTTTTCCATATACTTGGTTGAATCTACCCTGGAATTCTTTCCTGAATATATATCAGTGAGAAAGGCCAATCGTAGCCTATAAACAACGTTTTGTATGGATACAGAAGTGGGATCGGAAGAGAAGAGACTGAAGCAAAGATTGTTTATGGACTTGGATATGGACAAGTGCAAAAGGCCCGGTTAATCTGCCGAAATCGTTATCCATTTTCATGGGCTGGTTAGCAATAAAATTGCGGTCCTAGGATAACTGGCATTACACTATTTTACAGATATAAGACTATTAACACATAAATCGTCTTAGTATTTATGGTTGCATGTCTAGCTTCAGAGGGAAAAATACTCCCAGCGTCAGTTTTCTAGTTAGGGTTTTTAACTTGATATATCTCGTTTAGTTTAGTTGCTCGTAACGAAATGAGAAAGATTATGTTAAACAAATCTTCCAAATGTTAACTGTATGTCTGTTTTGAAAATTAGTATTTGAAACCCTTTTTTAAATTTGTTTACACACACACACACACACACACACAGATATATATATATATATATATATATATATATATATATATATATATAATAAAATATAGCTTAAGGTATGTTATATTTATAGTGTAAAAGTGCTCAATATCTCGGACAGAGTGTATGTAAATATAAAGGCAGGGTTCAACAGAAAATAGTAAATTTTCATGCTTGAACACAATCTTCAGGCCATAGGGTAGCTCGACTATTTATTTGGAAATAGTATTGATCTGAGAAAGTGATCTCATCAATTTTCTCATCCAGACAATTTTTTCAGTTTTTAGAGTTATTGTTGTAGGCTGGTGCTGTTTTCCTTATTCGGTGTATTTTGTTTTTAGGCTCTCATATATTTTTAGAGAATATTGTGCTGTTCGGGTATTCACTGTGGTCAAAATAGGTCTTGGGTGTGCAGTTTCTTTGTTTCTAAGGTCTTTCACTTCTGTGTCAATTTTTTCTTCGTTTTTACGATAGATCGGTATATTGTCTTACAGCCAATTGCCGTTTAAGGCACATCCATGCTTTTTTTCCTGAAGTTACAGGTGGGTTTATATATATCTTTATCAATTCGTGTGTATATATATATATATATATATATATATATATATATATATATATATATATATATATATATCTTGAAAGTATAGAAATTTAATAAAAATTAAATATATTAGAGCTTGTGTTACAGATGGAAGGCAACTTTTAAAATTGAGTTTTTTAAAATAGATTTGAACGCCGAATAAAGACATTGGATTCAAATACTTTTATCTCTGCCGGCAAGATAAATGTCACAAATGACCCATGATAATGTTTGCACATGTTTAGAATGTATGAAAAAAGATCCTAACTCTAGTTAATCGATATGTGATTAACTATCAATAAAGTAAGATTGATGTTGTGAATTTATCAATGTTTATTTACATGATTCCTTTGAACTAATTCAAAACTCTGTATTTATAACAGGTCAATGGTTTCGAATGAAGACGGAAGTGCGTACATAATCAGGCATGAAGAGATGAGCGTCTTTTACTATTAATTCTTATCAGAATTAAATCTGTAAAGTCGAATATGAAAGACCGGCAGACATGCGTTGCATAAAGTCATAAGGCATCTGCATTATCCGTTCTTTTATTCTTTATCCATCAAGCAATTCTTTTCTTATATATAGTGTATATAGTTCTTTTACTCACTTGGACGTCTTCTCAAACATTTTTGCAACTAAATAAAAGCGAGATTTGAACATTTTGCAAGAACCTTTGTTTATGTTTAAGTAAGCAGACTTTTGTGTCATTAAGTACATATTTAAGTTTGTTGAACAAGAACAAAAACGGGGTAGTGGCACAAAATGAAAGATAAAAGGATCTGGTATACATGTCCCGTAACGTTGGTAATCTATGATAAACAAAGAAGCGAGCGTCATACTGTTATTTAGATTTTGAAAATCTTTATGTCAACCTTGCGTAAGTTTGTCTTTACTGGTTTGTGTACAGACGATCTATACCCGCAACATATACTTGGATGTATTAGTAAAAATGGACTTAATGTGTTTGGGTGCTTGCTATAGTGATGATAAGTATGCTAGTATCGCTGACTATTCGCTAGCGTAGTGAGTTCAATTGTCATCGGATGCCCAGGAATACGACTCAGTGCACAAGTAAACTAAACAAGTATAAAAAAAATTTCAAAGCTTGATTTAAATATTTTGATATATCTATCGCGTCGTTGATTAATCTTGTTAATTGTTCATTTCTTCGCTATCAATTTCAATTGGTCAAATCAACCTTGTATAGTGAGAAATCTCCAGGACTAAATTTTGTAAACCATTTTTGACACGTTCGATCATTCATGATACCTTCACCATAATAAGCTGTAAAAGTTAATTTTTACGTTTAAATCGCATTTCATATATCTTTCTTAAAATAATATAATGAAAATGTTATTTTTGCATTCTTTAATGTTATAACAAGTGCGCTAATTGTACCAAATGAGCTTTTAAATACATGCTGATATGCAGATGTCACAAAAGACAGAAAGCGATCTTTTTTTAATTAAGTTAAAAGCAAACAGTGTTAATACCACCTAATTGCTAAATGAGAAATGAATTTTTAGACACTATACATTACAGCTGACCAAAAGTTCGACTTAATAAATGTCAGTCTGATCAAGTGTGTGAGATGGAGGAGGATTCACTAAAAAATAAAATGCATTGAGAGTGCGCTAATCTCACAAACTCACTTTGTCCCCATATAATAATTATTAGTAAGATAAAATAGTTCACTTATATAAATCAATACTCAGAGCGTTCATATTTAACTAAATAGACATACATGCATACATATATCGGAGTATTGATCTACGGCTGTTGAAGATTTTAGATTTTCTTTGAATCTGTTGATTCCAACCGAAATATGTTCCATCTCGTTAACAGAGAAAATAATGTTTTTCAACAACACTTGGTCGAAATGTTGTAGTCGCAATATCATTAGGAGCAGCTTTCGATCATGCAATTATAAATTCTGGCAGCAATTGTTTTTGCAAACAAAAGAAGAAACGTTTTAAGTCTATGAAATTTATTAATCGGTTTTGCTGAAATACGAATAATTTTTTTCCCAAATGTAGCTGTTGTAGATGTAAAATTGCAAAAATTTGTATTAGGGTCAAGCTTTCGACTCACAAGAGTCATCATCAGGGGCGTGAGGAAGTAAAGAGTAGGAAAGAAAATGACCTGCATTTTAAGCAGCGCATTGCATATTAACAAACTCAAAGAAAACCAAAAGTCTTAAAAAATAGCAATTCAGTATTGCGCTACCATTATTTAATTCAACATTTTCACACAAAAAGACGAAATACATAAACATAACATCCTAAAGAAGCGCGCACACACACACGCGTGCGCGCACACACACACACACAATATATATATATATATATATATATATATATATATATATAAATTTATGAAATTTGTGGAGTCAACTGAATGTAATACGACTCACTGTGCAAAGAGCAAGCATCTTTCACAGATTAAAGCAAAATGTTCCACTAACGTTTGAATATCATCTGAAAAAGAGATGAAATAAAAAAAGGGAATTTTGAATTATAGTGTTCATAAGAGCCTCTGGAGTTACGGTCATTTAGCATACAACAATATCATCATCATCATCATCATCATCATCATCATCATCATCATCAATAATAATAACAATAATAATAATAATATGGTTAAAGGCTCTGAAAGCTTTATATTTAATTTTTAATCTATGCCCAGATGCCGATATGTTCTATACGGAGAATCATATGCATATGCCTAACAACCATTTTCTCATCACGTCTGCAGAGAGACGGAACCATAATGAACTTTTTAATATGATATACAAATAATATTGAATAAAATGACAATTATTGGCTAACTCTCAAATCAATAAATCAGCATTTTCGCGAATTATCCCTGAAACTAGTGCCAATGTTCAGAAAATCATTTCAGGTCATATAAAAGGTCAAACGTGCGCACTTGAAAATTGGGGGAAAATTAAGCCTGGAAGACAGAGAAGTAAATAAAACAAAATAAAAGTTATCAGTCAGAGGAAAAGCCAAGTGCTAATCATTTGCCGTTCGCCTTCGTGGAAGGAATTTATTGACTTCGTATTTCCTGCAATCTAAACAAGTTTTCAACATAATGATATGCGCGCGCATGCATTTTACGAACGGCGAGACTGCATGGGTTCCAATACTAATGAGCCTGAAAAGAGGGTTTATGTCTCGCAGATAAACAGCGGTTTTGTAATCTAAGCGAGAGAAAGTAAAGACAGCCGAAAGCAACGAAGAGGAATTAATGAAATTGGAAGATGGTTGTTCTCTGAAGAAGCTGGACTGCAAGAGAGGTTCAAGAAAGATAGGGAAGAAGAAAAGCAAGACATGACATTGAAGCGAAGAATGAAGAGCAGATTTTGGAATCAAGGCTCACGGCGAAGAAAAATCAAGAACAGTGAACCAAATACTAGAAAGAAGCTGCAGCAAAGATTTGAGAATAGATTTGGCGAAGAGAACTTTTAAAAACGAAGATCAAGAAAAAGGGATTAAATAAGAGAAGCTAATAATGTCGTATACATTTGTGTAAACAGAAGCAACATAGTTGTGGAGAAATTGATATTGTTTGCCATTTTTGTTATTCATTTAACTTGCTTTTAATTGAATAACTCTTGTCCCCAGAGTAAAGTTTTTTTCCAACATAAACTGGGTTTATTTCAATATTTGCAGCTATTAATGAGCAATGTGAGACATATACATCATAGAAAACTCAGAGAACATTAGATTGCATAATTCAATTCTTTTCATTGTATCCATAAGCACACAATTTGCTGACCCAACTGGGCATAGATCCTATTGTTTCATAATGCCTGGTCAAATATATCACAAACGTTAAAACGCCATAATACCATGTAGCAGTCGACTTGGTGGCCGGGACTTCGAGTTCTCCTTATTCTCTGTTGATAAAATGTTTAAACATTTTTACTAATAGTTTTATGAACTGTGATTTATATGACATAAATTACAATGTTTATTAGCCTAATTCGGAATTGATCAATAGATGAGATAAAGAACATATTTCTTGGTCCTACCACATGGATCGATCGATGTATGAAATATCATAGCAGATTTCCTGTTTTTAAAACAAGAATTGATATCTACACGAGATCGATTTATACAAAAGAAATGATAGGGTCTATGAAGAGAAGCGATGATCAAGAGACAAAAATCAGAGAATGAAAATCGAACAAAGAATATCGATTCAACTTCAAAATAAAAAAGCATTCGGAAAATAAACGAAAGAAATTTGAAGGCGAAATATTTACTTTTATGGTAAGGGTAATACTGGGATCAGAAAGTACAGTATAATTATTACAAATGCTCAGATTCAAGATAGTATACTCCCGATTAAAGAATTGTTACAAGATAACAGATCATTAATCGAAATTACTTTGCCGAATGTTCTCGAGTTTTGCTGAAAAGTTTCCCTCAGTTTATAAAAAGATCATTTATAATTAATTTATAAAATAAATTTTATCCCCCCAGTTGAATTACTAATGTTTTGGTACAAAAGGGTTAAACAAGGTCAAAATTAAATGTTTTCGACTGTTGAAGGCTAAAATTTCTTTGTGAACTAAAAATATATAATGAACAATTTAACTGAAAACGTATTGAAATAAACGCGAAAATCTATACAAATAAAACATATAGTAACGACATAAGTTTGAAATTTAACGCAGCCACACTTATTGAAGATGTGTGAACCTGTAGATTGTTAAATGTTTTCTTGCGGAGGTGGGAACAGTTTTGTTGTTAAGGAGACATTAGGAAACGATTTACTAGAATTCAGATCAACTGAAAAGCAGGGTTTATATATATATAAATATATATATATAAGGAGAAATATATATATATATAAAGAAGAAGAACCCATTATAAGCTGTATCGTTGATGAAGACGTAGGCACCTTCAAGTAATTCTTATTGTCCTATGAAATGATATGAACGTTAAATACTCTGTACAACACAACATCCCTAAAGGTCTAATAGGTGACTGCCAAGAGAATGACGCGGTAATTGGATTAACATGGCTTTGAAAATAAGAAAAATATTAGTAATTCAAGACTATTAGTCTACCATTTCCAAGAACAAAATCAATGAAACGCACTTAGAACAATGAAAAATGTGATATGAAGCCAACGAAAGTATAACCAAAAGTCTTGGGAAAAAATTCAGTTCAGTTGATATGAAATCAGTTCGTGTGTAAAGTTTGAAGTTACTAATTTATTTATGCGAACCACCATAGAATTTCTATGATTCCTGTTTGTAAAAATAAATGAAAAGAGTAGATGGCATTAATATTTTGTTAGGTGTAACAATATGTAAGAACGTTTTAGGTCAATGCTAATGGGTAGAAAGAAGGTTGATTCAAAAAGAGAGACTAGAAATGAAAAAATTAAGAAGACAAAGAAAAAAAAAAGCGGGCTAGTCGAGGAAAAAAAAAACTTTAAAATCATGCATGAAAAAGGAAACATCTGTGATTGAAAACAACAGAGTTATGAAGAAATTAAGAAGAAAATAGAAAGAACCGAAAAGTAGAAAATAAAATCGAATAAAACAGAGGAAAGAAGCATAAAAAAAGAAGCTACGTAAAGAACGGATTGAAGAAAGAAAGAAAGAAAGAAAGAAAAAAAGAAAGAAAGAAAAAAAGAAAGAAAGAAAGAAAGAAAGAAAGAAACGAATAAACTGATGAACGCATGTCAGCGTCTGATGAAACTGGCGGAGATTCCCGAATGACAGCGTTAAATTCCGCTGATCTTATTACTGACCGAACGAAAGAAGACATTTGTGGTAATTGGAATATTTTCAACAGTGGAGGGCAGCTTGACCTCTTGTTGCCAGTTGCGTAAAGTTTGGTTGTTGCTCGCTGTTCAATTCCCTGAGACAGGAGTGGGGGAAAGTATACGCTGGAACTTTTTTTTAACTCTTTCCAATCGCTAATAGCAAGGATTAAACATGGTATCCGGGCAATATCTCTCTGATTAGAGCCTTTGATTCGAGGCTAATTATAGGATATTCAAACGTTGCATTTTAGACATAAGAATGATTTTTGATTACTTAATAGTCAAGAACGTTGATGACCGTTGTAAAAATCACTCTCCCATAGAGAGGAAGAAAGGTGCTGTGTTTTTTAAGCAATTGATTTTCTACTTGTAAAACTGGAAAATCAGTTAAAATATCTTTATTAAGCGTTATTTAATGCAACAAAAGATAGGAAGTTATAGAGAGGCATGATCATCCACGTCATGTTAGGACATTGGTTGCTATGCGTTTTGCACTATTAGAGTACAGAATTCGGTGTGAGAATAACTTTGGCTCACGAAGGCACACGACATTAACTCTTTTTTTTTATTTTCTTCTTGACAAAGCAGAATTTCTGTAGATGCCCTCGAAAAAAGGATAAAATAAATATTTGTTTTTTTGTTAACTTGATTGATTTACAGAGTAGAGCAAAAGGCATATATGTTCTGAACGGTGTGTGGTGGTGGTGGTGGTGGGGAGCGATATTATATGGCCCGAGCGCCCAAATATGTATGAGGTCACAACATTTATAAATGAAAGGCGTGGAATCTGATAAGTGAAACAAAATGGACGACAGAACGATAATATTTAAGATTAATATAAATTTTGTTCACAATACAGACGAGAGTCATTGTAAGTTAACCGTAGTGCACAGGATAGGTTATTAGAGTCTGGAAGGATATGTATGCTGCAAGTAGGGACCGATGTGTAACCGGAAGTTCGGGGCTGTAGTAAACAGGTCCGTTTATGTCGTCAACCAAGTGGGTTAGATTGAAGTAAGTGATGCCGGAAGCAGGGACGAAAGTAAGAATCTGTAGCAGCAGAAAGTGGCAAGGCGAAGAATACCCGAAGTAAGGGTCTGTGATGACCTGAAGTAGTGAAAGTTAGGAATGCCGAAAGTTGCCAGAAAATAAGAATCAATGGTGACCTGAAGTAATAGAGGGCAGTGTGCTGGAAATAGTAAAGGCCAAGAGTGACCGGAAGTAAGGGTAGATAGGCAGGCCCAACTAGCGTCCAGTTGGCAGACAAAAATATAAATAGGAAGGGTCTACGTTTCTTAATATTTATTCGTATAAAAATACAAAATGTGCTACAAGGGCGAAGAGGGGTGTGCGTGGGGGGGAGAACTGGTCTTCTCTAGTCTTTTACTCATAACTAGCTAGTCACTCTCATTGACCCATTCGGACTTACAATATACCTTTCACCATAACAGCACATTTGCGCTTAGTCGCTTAGCTCTCACACCACGGTCACCAAAATACCTCAATTATTCAATTAGAATCCTAGCATGAAATTTTATTTACACAAAAAGCAGGGCGGGAGATAGATGCATGAATATATACAATGAATGAATTATATATACAAAGATAGTTATGTGTTAGTATCATGAAAGCGTGGCAGAAATCCTGGTTAACTTGGTAGAAGTGTCAGATAGTGGACATATCTGATCTTGCCAGATAACAAGGATATCTGTCACCTAAAAAGGGGGTGGGTGGGAATAAAAATAAATGTGGGACAAAAAATGTGGGGACCTATACACTTGCATACCCTAGCTAGTTTTGACAAATTCGGTCAAATACAAAATCCTATCTTACCCTAACCGGGTCTGGGTTGAATGACGTTTCTCCTAAGTCGCGTCTAACAGCCACTCAAGGTCAGCACCTCTCACACGCACCAATTGCGAAACTCTCACGAATTTCGACACAAAGAGACACACCCTTTCCGCCCTGATCTTAACTTTAAGTTGATGCTTAAAGAAAGAGACCAGTTCAGAAGAGGAGAACTTCTTGCCTCTGTGAAAATCCTACTGTCGCGTCGTCCACACAACCATTCGCATGATGTCGAGCAGGCACAAGAACACGTACTGCTGGTCCCTTGACATTGGCGGCACCATATTGGAATAAACGGTGCTGGCATCCAGGACAAAAAACTTTCCACCCAAGATGAGGACCATGTAGCCTTCAATCAGCCCACACAGCGGGTGTACGACACTACAGTGAAGGAAATGGACTCCTCCCAGTCACCGCAGCGCATGCACACTGGCGTGGCAACCATCCCCGCTGCATAAAGCTTCTTGCCGACCCAGAGAGCCTCTCGCAACACCAGCCAGGTGAGTGATGCCTCGTCGTTGTTGAGACATTTAGCCCGGGCACAGCGTATGTTGACGAGTCTCAACGCTGGGAATTCCTCGCGACGTACCAGATGAGCCTTTCCTCTCCCAAGGAAATCGAAAATGTCACCAACGAACTATTGTCATTCGACAGATGGGAGTGGGAGAACAGTTAAGATACGGGGCTGTCCGTCCTGCTGAAGGGCCCGGGGAGAGGAACACTCAGCCAACCTCAGGCAGACTTATCACGGTTGATCTTGGCCCCCGCAACGTCTCATGCCTTCAAATCTCTTTACCGACTTCGTGAATTTCGGCGGCGTTCTTAACAACCCCGACACGTCGTCTGCATAGGCGGAATACCTAGCAACGAAATTCCGCGAAGGACCGGATTCGCCTTTAACTTGCGTTGGAAGGGCCCAAAGCAAGAACATACAGCATAGGCGAAACTGGACAACCTTGACGAATGGAGCGAGACAAGGTGAAAGGCTCTGACCTCACCCCGTTTACCTCCACCAGAGCCTCAGGGCACTTGTACAAGAGACGGATCCAGGAGCGAAAGTGCGGCCCAAGCCAGCAGATGCGAGAACAACCTCGAGGAAGCGATGGTCCACACCATCGAATGCCTTGGATTGATCCAAATTGATCAGTGCGGCTTCACCGTCGACTTTCTGTATGATCTGGCGAATCATATCAAGGTTTTCCTGAATAGTCCTGCCCTTGCACAAGTCTGGCGAATCATATCAAGATTGTCCTGAATAGTCCTGCCCTGCACAAGTCTGTTCGGAGCCAATCAGGCTACACAGGACAAGCTGCAAACGGTTGGCCAAGACCCTCGCCAAGACCTTGACATCTGCATTTAGCATAGTCAAAGGGCGAAAATTATCTATGCCATCCCCTCCGCCTTTGTCTTTGCAAAGCAACTTGATGACGCCCCTGGTGAAGCGTTGATGTATATTCCCATTGCTCAGCTAGTGGTTGAACATCAGTGTCATCAGAGGTACAAAGACAGGCGACAGCCTCAAGTACAACTCGTAGGGAAGACCGTCTATTCCCGGGATCTTGTCTCGGCCGGCCAGTTTAAGCGCTTCCCAGACTTCCTCCTCTGTCCCCTCACATATATCCGCATCGACCGCCTCGAGACAAGGAAAGTTGGCCAGATAGGTATCGAACCGACCAGAACTCAGGATGTTCACTTCTAAACTTATCGACTAAATCAAAGTCGCGAAATGGTTTGACAACTGGGTTGTAATTTCTCGATCTTACCTCGCTACGATCTAAATCGGGATCAAGGACGGCGTTCTAATCACCCGCTAAAATTACCTGGCGAGACGTCGTCAAAATCGGCTCGATCCGCCGAAAAAGGGCAGCCCGCTCCGCCTGATCGTTGGACGCATAAACCCTGATGAAGCGAAGAGACTTTTCTTTTATGGTGACATCCGGGACACAAAGCCTGCCCTTCGGATCCGCGAACACCAGTGTACACGACGCCGACAAGGACCAGCCAAGAGATCCCCCTGGAGCAGCTATTAAAATACGCTGAGGTAGAACCTCATCTACAGAATATCCTCATAGTCGCTGGCAATAACATGGGTCTCCTGCACACAACACACATTCACACCAAGGCACTGAAGATCGGGTGAGAGTCTCGACCTGCGTGATTCCAACCTCAGGCCTCGGCCATTCACAGTCGCTAACCAAAGAGACATTGAAAGACATTTACCTTAGGGTTGAGCCTCACCCCGAAACATAGTCTGGGTGAGGATGCCGACGGCTTCTCCCATAGATCCGGTGCCCATCTCCGTCTTGATAGTGCCATCTTGGGATATGCCACCGACATCTCAGGGAAAGGTTAGTTTTAAGGCCCTAGAGAGGGATGGGTGCACAAAAACTGGGGCCCTCCCAGCAGAGAATTGTTTCAGATCTTCGTTTTCAGTGATGATAATGGGGGATGTTTGGAAAGTCTTTTTCGCCTCCTCAGTCATGCCCCATGCCTGTCGTGATCCCGACCCGATTCGCACAACGGAGAGGACCATCTTTGCGTGGGGAAAGTTGGTGGGATCCTTCTTCCCACATTTCTTCGTGGACAGGAGAACTTTCAAATCACTAGTCCTCCTGCCAAAGGTTTTGGTCCTCTCCATGCTCTCGGCGGCCACACGGCAGACGTTCTTCCGTGTGTCATACAAGAGTTTTGCCTTTCGCCTCTTTCCGCTGGCATCTTCTGAAGGGCTCCTTAGTCTCTTCTCCGGTGCGTTGCAGCCTTTTTTAACAGGGGTTTCCCCCTTGTGCACCGGGGATGTGTCCCTCTTTTGGGTGGAGGTCGAGCGGGCTCTCAGAGGCGGGGATAGTGTCCTTGGTTTGGTCGCGGAAGATGGGACAGAGGATGAGGTGCGAACAGTCTTTGGTGACGGTGATGATGTATTTGGTGGCATCAATGTAGGTGATGTTGATGTTTTTGTGTTGCTGCTTTTCCAATTCAGCCTTTACCTTGCTGACCCGCTGGATGTCTTCGTTGGGAGCTGAGGCATCAACCCCACAGACGTTTGTAGTGGAGCCCATTACGTCCTGAGTTATTGGTGGGACGCACTGCTGCTTTTGCCTCCCTCTTTCCTTTGCCTACAACCTTTCATTCCCCTTTGCCTACTGTGGGCAAGGGGGCGGCAGGAACAGAGGACTTCGTTGTGGGCACATTTGTGGAATCAGAGGCACTCTTGTCCGACACCGGGTGGCCCTTTCGATGCAGGCTTCTCCGTATAGGGCCGGGTTTGGCACAGTTCCAGCATGTTGGCCTCCTACTCGTCACAATGACGGGCAGCATTCTCCCATCCTACGTTTCTTCTTCTTCTCTCTCTGACACCCATATATATATATATATATATATATATATATATGTTGCCTTTTACCTTGCTCAATATGAGGAAGAGATTTTCTGTTGTATCAAGTATTCGACTTTAAGGAGTTAGAAAATATAAGAGTGTTATTATTATTATTATTATTATGTAAAATCACAACTGCATTAATACTTTAATTGCGGTCAGAGTAATAAAACTCTTACCCATGTCTTTGACGTAAATTTTCTGTGTTATGCCGATTTTTTGTACAAATGTACGTGAAATGCTAAAAAAAATATGTTTTTATCGTCACAATTTGAATGCTGCATTTTGGGATTAAATGAAAGAAAAACACCCATTTTTTAATTTAATCGTCTTCTGGCGAAAGAAGTTGAAAGTTAATTGCTCTCGGGTTTAATTGTCGGACCCACTTTCCATAATATGAGCAAATGACTAAACATTCCTTCTTGTTCGGGCGAGAACTTTTCAGCACCCCTCAACCACACAGACACCGCATCTGTCCTTGATAATGACAATGACTGCGAAAGTCGAAAGTACTTAAACAAATGTCTCTCTCTCTCTCTCTCTCTCTCTCTCTCTCTCTCTCTATATATATATATATATATATATATATATATATATGTGTGTGTGTGTGTGTGTATATATATATATATATATATATATATATATATATATTGTAGACATTAAAATCAAGACTTTAGCTAATGTGCGATGTACTTTTTTAGCTTGTTTGGGTGATTTTGAATAAAATTTCCTAAAAAATCATAGATTAAATTAAATTTCCTGGGTAGTTAACTGTTATCCAGTTTCTAGATTAGACACAGCGATCGTAGAATGGGATCGATTGTAATGTACAGAAATTACCTTTTAATAGCATAAAAATTTTTGTTTCATATTTGTGAAATCTAAAATTCCCAAATCATAATATATTGATCATGTAATATTCGATGAATAGACGTGTGAATGCACTCACATATTGACACATAAGTGTATAAACACACTGAAAACAGACATTGCATCAATTATTTGCAAAAATTCGCACAAATAAAATTGTACATGGATGTAATGAGGTCTGCTATCAAAAATTGGAAGTTGACCAGGATGTATGTGCTCGGGTGTGCCGGTGATGGAATTAGCCAACCGTTTCATGTTTTAAACAAGGGCTTCTCATAAAAAAATAGACACGAGATATTTTTATTCACAGCGTGTTTGCCCTGTGTTACAGCCATGAATTCACAACGTGTAATTTCCGTTAACAGACCTTCCTTTTTGGTTTTAGAAAAAAATCGACACACAGCAAGAGTAAAAGACAAACAACTATTCAACCAGAAATAATCTATCTATCTATCTATCTATCTATATATATATATATATATATATATATATATATATATATATATATATATATAATTTCTATTGAATATATATATATATATATATATATATATATATATGAGAAAACCATATATACATTTTTTATATATCAAGAACATTACTTATACCTAAAATACACACACACACACACACACACATATATATATATATGTAAGTGTGTGTGAGAATGCATTCGCGCGTGTATGCCCATGCACACACATATACACACAAATAGTGGGTAGAATTCATTTATAATTCACGGGAAATGCATTTAATTTTTTAAACATTGTTGAAGGGTTTCGTTCTTTTCAACTCGGCGGCTTGTCTCTGGCAAACGAGATTTATTCTGTTTTTTTTTTGTTGCTGTTCTGCTGAAAGTTTTTATCTCTATTCCCAGATTTGTGACTGATACCCATTTCAAGGAAGAAACCACCCAACATGAAAATTAATTTATGAAAAGAAAATTTCGGTTTTTCAAGAATTAAAATTGTTGATTTGAATGAATTACAGGGAAATGTTTCAGATTAACGAGTCGGAATATGTAGTATTTACAAACAGTGATGGTTTAAGTTAAAACTAAGACAGAGAAACGAAACGAAATGCTTCACTTTTTCGTCAAAGTCAAAGTCAATAATATTAATTTCTCCCTCATCGCAATTTGGTGAAAAACTATTAATTTTTGCCAAATTTTTCTTTGGATTATGTGTGAAGAAAAATGAAGTTGAAGAGAATTTCACTTCTTGATCGATTTTTCTGAAGTCACAAAACGATCGCTTATGAACTAAGAAAGTCATCGATTTTATTTCTAAAGAAATATTCTAACAATTCTAACAATGAAGAATTCTAAAAGCAAAACAAACTAAAATATTTGCTAATTGAAACATCTGCATTCTTAGATATTACGTACAGTATAACTTTATAAGTATATTATATAGTGTTCAACGTGGCTTGTACATTTATTAATAAACACAAAAACATGACAAATATACTTTGGAAACTAACAAATGTTTTAAAAGTGACTTTCTTACTCGTTACACTCATTATTTTTTTTTTACCGCTAAATTGTTTACATTATTAGAAATTTATACTGCAACACAATGAAACTATAAGTTAAAACTAAAAGTATATATTCCTTTATTTCATAATAATTTGAATTTATTTTAAAAACTTTGACTCTCTGGTTTCTAATTTGTTTTATGTTGGGGATTAATTAATTATATAAGAAAAAAATTGGAGGTATCGGTAGTTTTATTGGATGTACCAGAGACATGTAGGACAAGTAAAAGTTTATAAATAATATTAAATTGCAATATGTTTCATGCATTTTCTTCTTTTATATTAGTCAAAGTGAACGAGATACCGAGAAACGTGTTCAATGCAAATTAGCGTTCAGCATTATTTTTAATCGACAAGTGAAGGACAGAAAACAGAGAAAAACAGAAATTTTCAATCTCAGATTTGTGAATTAAAATAAAAATAAAAAAAAAGCAGTAAAAATGTACAACATTAAACTCAAATAAAAAAAGAGGAGACATATTCATTGTGCAAGACGACAATTACTCCTCCTTCTCTCCCTGTCTCTGTAAGATAACCGACTAGACGCTGATGCGCATGCGCATTCTCTTTCGTAAAAATTGTAGCACCGATTCACATCAACGAACATGCGTACAAGCACGCAATTTCATGTGAGCTTTTCTTTAATTTTGCGCTTTTCACATTTCTCTTCAACGAGCATCAACTCTGTTCCCGCCTCCGCGCACATGCCTGAGAATGCCTCCCCGCCATTACCAAGTGCTTCGGGTTGACAAGTGTGAGTTGAGTGCTTCTATTCTTTAAAGCTTTTTTTTATGTTGCTATCTAATTCTTGCAGGAAGGTTTTGATTTTTTAAAAGAAATAATAATAATAATAATAATAATAATAATAATAATAATAATAATAATAATGAAGGTGATGGTGAACCAAGACAAAAAGAACATACCGCTATTTTAACGATTATAATACACAAGTCAGCGTTAAATAATGGCATCAATGAATGACAGGATAATTTTATAATGATCATAACAAAGTAGATCAATAATAATAATAATAATAATAATAATAATAATAATAATAATAATAATACCAGTGGTAATAGGTGCACTTGGAATTATAAAAAATGGAACAAAACAACACATTGAAAGAATCCCTGGAAACCCCAGCTTAAGAGACATACAGAAAATTGTCTTATTAAGTACAGCACACACACTAAGGAGAACTTTGTCTATGTAACGCTAGCAACTTCATCGGAGATAAAAAAAAAAAAAAAAAAAATTAACATGAAATGTGGCCATAACAACACACCACGACCTGCCTTAGGTCTTTCCGCAGACTTGGTAGGTAGTGTGTCCATAGCAGAAATAATAATAATAATAATAATAATAATAATAATAATAAATGAAAGAACTAGAAGCAAAAGAAGAGAAAACAATTTAACAAAAAATAAAAGTTAAAGATGAGGAAGATACAAATTCCTCACAAAGACTTAAGTAAATAAAAGAAATTCTAGGCGGAATGACATGGAGATGACTACGCAAAGAAGATCTGAAGAGAGAAATAAATAACTGACCATAGCTGACCTAAATACGAGCTTTAGAATTCCATCACGGTGAAGATAAATGTCAAAATAAAACAGAAGCATGTAAGAAGAAAGAGTTAAGAAAGGTAAGAAGTGAATATGCGACTGAGAAGGAAACCGTGATTTTCTGGTAGTTATGCAAATGAGTTGTGTGAACCATGGATAGAAAATGGTAGGAACGCAGAATCAAAAGGTAATTTTGAACCTGAGACTGAAACTAGCCATAATTATTGTAAATAAGCAAAATATGTTCTGACGAATCGTTGCACGTGGAGACTGCAGTGGTAGAATTGAAGGAGATTAAAAGAAAAGAAAAAGTTCAAAAAGCGATAACCTTGGAATATGAAGATGAATATTGTTTTCACAAACATTGGAGCGGGATTCATGGAACTTACAATAAAATTAGAAAATTGTTGAAAATATTTAAATGTCAACACTGTTACAGTCAGTGAGAAGGCTCTGATGAAGACTTGCTATCATTTTCTATCTATGATTAATAGATACTAGTGGTGTGAAATATAATAAGGCAATAATAAGGCATCATGATATCAAGTGACAAAAGATAAACTTCCAGCACCCTGAAAGACAATGACAATTTTGACCTAGATAGATTATGTATATGTCACTGAGTAGTAGACATTTTGGTAACATTTTCGGCCATCTTGTGACGTAGTAACAACCATTGTCTGTGTTTCAGCTTCAGACCGTAACGCATGATCTGATAATTTTCAGTGTAATAAAAGTGTTCATTGTAAGTAAATGTCATGTCACAGAGTGGCACGCATATTCATTTCATTCAATTAAAGCCGTTTCAGATGAGTCGGATTCAGGCCATTCCAAATGATTTATAGTTGTTTCAGAGAACTGCTGCGCATGTTGTATGTGACATGTCAATGTTGCTTCCATGATGGCATCAATGATCTAATGAAGATTCATACAATAAAGATTCTTGTAAGGGTAAACCAGATTCCGGATGACCACGAGAGAGAAATGCCAAGTTATAATACATAGTAATAATTATAGCCATCAAAACAAACATTTATTAATCAAAGAGCAAGGAGTAAAAGTGGTTCTAATTACCGTAACGGCAAATAAAAAAGAATGAAAAAAAATGTTGAAGAAGGAGGAAGGAAAACCTATCAGCTTTTTTCTTTCTTTTACATTATTTACATTGTTCGAACTGTTGTCTTCATCTTTATTATCATATACACGACGTTTCGGCTGCTGTTCGACCTTCTTCAGGTAATTGGAATTTCGAAATGAACCCTTTATTTCGTCCATTTCCGGATGTCTCAGTTATCTCCCTTTAACTCAACTCTCAAAGTATTGAACTCACAACTCTTGATGACACCGGTGTATGAATTTTAGGGATTTATAAACTTTATGTCTCAGTAACCAATCATTTTATTACTTTTCTCCAGAGAAAAGCGATAATAACAACAAAATTGCAATATGAGCTCTGGTAAACGTCGTGAATGTGGCAATAAAGACGAGGATAACAGTTTGAACAATGTAAATAATTTAAATTATTACAGTACCTCATCTCAGAAATTTAGACAGATACTTTTCTTTCTTTTCGGTAATTACTATTTGTTTCTGTTTTTCCTCCTTACCCTTTAATTAAAAAATGTCTCTTTTAGTGGTTATAATAACATTTTGTATTCAAGAAAATATTTATGGTAATTATAAAAAAAATAAATTTTAGTCACTGTTTCATATTAGTAACTTACAGATTAGAATTAATAGTGATGCATCAATTTTTGAAAGTAACAAGTGGTTGAATTAGAAATAATAAATATGAATAAAGCATACTTGAAGGGGAATAATTTTAATAATACTTATAATAATAATAATGATAATAATGCTGTATAATTGTATTTTGATAATAAATTTGATGTTTTTATATTAATAACAACAATAGAATATTGAATGATAATAATAATGTTCTTAGATTAGTGAAGTGAGTGGGGTGGGGTAAAAAACACCTGTTTCGAATTGACGTTCCGGATTTATCATTCCTTTTCCCCTTCGTCTCGTTTTCATTAGTTGTTCCCCTCCCAGCCCGCTGGCATCATGGTCTTTCTTCTCGCTTTCCTGTTTCGCTACCCGCCACTCCCCTCACTTTAATGGGAATTGAACAGTGAATCTCGAATCGCAGATCAATATAAAAAAAAAAAAAAAAAAAAGTGAAAAAAGTCGTTCATAAATTAACATAGATTTCTCAGCTGAGCCTGTCAAATATCTGTTCGCTTCTTCCTCTCCTCTGACTTTCACCCTCCCCCACACTTTGTCCCGGTTTATCTTCCTTCTCTTCTGTTTCAGTCTCAATCAACCTCTCACCAAACCACACACACACACACACTCCATAACCCGTTCTGAAAAACACAAACGTAATAAAAAGCATATTTAGATAATTTTTTTTAATAATAATAATAATAATAATAAAACGCGTGCAAGAAATTATATCAATTTATTAGTGAGGAAAAATTAAACTGCGATAAAAAAATAAAATTTTTAAATGTTACATCCTAAGCAGTAAATCTGTGTGTGTGTCTGCGCGCGCATGTAAGTGTGCACACGCGCGTGTGTAAGAAAAAAAAACGGGTACTTTTTTATGCGGTATCTTTAACAGAGCACGCATGCGCATTCGTTCATATTATTTAATGACTTTTCGCTCTAGAAAACGCCATCGTTCTTCAATATCACCACAATTTTTTTTATTCTTGTACGAAGAAAGCGTTATTTTTTATTACAATTTTGTGCAAGTGTATCGAAAAATACATATTTAAATACATTGTGTGCAAAAGTGTTTTGGTTTAGTGACTGAACGCGTGTGTAGATGTTTACACAACGCTTCAAAATAAAACATTTCTGCTGCGTGTGCATACATCTATCTATCTATCTATCTATCTATCTATCTATCTATCTATCTATCTTATTTATTCACAAAGAAAAATTCTTGCGAATGCTTGTACATTTTTATCTGTATCTACTCTGGTTGTTAGCCCCCATCAGTGTGACACCCTTAGGCAAACGGCCTTGTCTCTATCTATCCAGGGTTTTATTGTACCTGTCCTAACCATTTAGCATAAAGTCTACAGTACACATTTTATATCGCAGAATACAGTTAAATACTTTGTCGCTGACTGTTGAACGATAAAATTTTGAGGGCGTCGGTGAAAACTGATGTTTTCAAGTCAAAGAACCAACTTTTGTCTGCAAGTGTAACGTGATGCACGCAGGACTCAACACCCATAATCATTAGCTCCAGAAAATTCCCATCAGCTCTCATATACCGTTTCAAATGCTGAAATGTGCATGCACTTGTGATCTCCCGACAATTTCTTAGAAAACCAAAACCGGATTTTTGCCCTTAGAATGCAAAAGTATTATCTCACCTCGGACTTGTATATTTGATAACTTTTTAATTATGACAGGCCATTTTTGTTGTGATGTTACATCTTCCTTTACTCAATATCAAAACTTTTCTGACTGTTACAAGACCTTTTGTATACTCCATGTTGATTTGTGTTTATATATTGTTTTATTTCTGCTCGACTTATGTCTATCTATATTTTACTGTTTACACGTCCCACGAATATAGACATACAGAGAATTGCATATCCGAAATTCGAAAGATTGAAGAGCTTCGAAAACCGAGCAATTTTCCCTTAGGTAAAATGTTTAAAGGTTTTGATAAAATTATATCATTGGCATTCTTTATCGCATTTCATTTATCGCTATAAAAACAAACTGTAATATTATACTGAAACCCGAAATTTTTCAAGGTATGAAAAATGTCTGACTGAAATGATTTCTGATAATATATATATATATATATATATATATATATATATATATATATATATATATATATGTGTGTGTGTGTGTGTGTGTGTGATAAAAATAGTTTTCAGGTATACTATATTTATAGGTTAAAATTCTCAATGTCAGGGATAGAGCGTATGTAAATAAAAATATGGACATTGAGATCAACACCCAGCGGCGAAAGTCTGTTTCATGCTTAAACGCAATCTTCAGGCTTGATATATAGGAGAGAGAGAGAGAGAGAGAGAGAGAGAGAGAGAGAGAGAGAGAGAGAGAGAGAGAGAATGGATTAAGTAAGAAGGAAGAAAAATTTTAAAGAAAAAAATAAAAATTTCATTTTCAGAAAAAGAAATCAGTTGATTTTAAAAATTATGTCTCAAATTGGATTTTACAGGTGATACTTCGTACCGTGAAGATGAGGAGCCAAATTAGATAACTTAGTTGTCAATCTGTGTTGGAAGCAAGCCAAGAGCACCAGCATGATGGTTGCCAAAGATCTCAATCAATAACCGCACGCCTGTTATTTTGTTTTATTTGAAGAAGGAGATGTATTCGTTGACAAATATAGACAACAAACAGTTTGTAAGTCTATTTCCGTCTACGTATCGAGATCGACGATGATTTGATTACAGACGTACATGCACATGTAATTATATGCATGTAGATACTTCAACGAAGATGTAAAGAAGTATCTTCTCTGGCTGTAAATAAATAAGCTATAGGCATACAAACAAGTTTTGTTAAATATTTTACGCACACTTCAAGATACTGTCCCCTGTGGTATCCTTTTGTCGATCATACTGACAACACCAAATTCTTAATAATTACTAGAACATTCAAAAGTACTTAAGCAAAAACAAAACAAATCATTATATATATATATATATATATATATATATATATATGTGTGTGTGTGTGTGTGTGTGTGTATCGCCGAAATCTATCGGCTCGACTAGATTCTCAAAATCTAAATTAATCAGAATTTATTCATAAATCTTTGTTTGGTCGAGAACTTCCCAGCGCTCTCCGAATATATCACTGATAAGTATATTTTTAGGCATTTATATGCATGATGATTTTATTATTATTATTATTATTATTATTATTAGTAGTAGTAGTAGTAGGAAAAAGGAAGACAAAACTGACTTATTAAGTAATATGGTATATGGTTTGACACATTAATCCCTTTAGTAGACGCTCTAGTTTCAGTTCATTAAGTTTGTAAGATATTTTTGTAATAAACTATATTTAAATATACACTAATATTAATAAAATCATTTGTGTTGCTCGTACAGCAACTGTCATTCTGGAAAAGTCCCCCAAATAAAGTATGGCATCCAGCTGATAAATGTTGATAACTCGCAGGTGTTATCAATTAAACCTGGTAGCAAGAAATCTGAGCTCTTTTTGTTAAGCACGCACGGGTGCACCCAGACTGTATATATATATATATATATATATATATATATATATATATATATACACAACTACTTAATAAAGTGTAGCACATCCTTTTTGTGATTTTTGCGGGGTGATGTCGAATAGAGTCCAAAAGTCGTTGCGTGGGTATATTTATCGAGGCATGCTCCACGAGTATTCATACCAAAGCGGTGTTTGTTGGTGCAACTGCAGGTAATTTATTGAAGCCAGAAAAGATGTACTACGCACCCACACTAGTGTTTAAATCAGACGAGCACGGCGGACAGTCGAATTGTTCCAGGAGCTAGGTTCATGTTACGTCATGAAATATGATGAAGGTTGCATTATCTTGTTTGCAACAACCAACATCACTGGGAAACATGGGATGCCAAACATTTGCAGCTTGTCACACTTTACAAGATGAATCCTTATGAAGTTAAAAGGTACACAGTCTACACAGTGAAGCCACCAGCTTGAACAACACCTTACTGATAGGCTGGATCCAAGGCCTCATTCAGTTTCCTCTATACTGAAACTCAGTAGTCTGCTCAAAAGAGCTGGAAATGCCACTCATGTCATCAAGTGACACACCACCAATCTTCCACAGTCCAGTTAACAGTCCAGACGAAGTAACTGGTGCCATTGTTTCAATATTGGTTCCTTTATGGCTGTAGACTATGAAATTCCATGGAATGCATATTATGCTGTACACCGCCCTGAATGACGGGTTCAGCGGCACTACCGTTGAATTAGGAGATGATTTTCTTTTCTCCTTTCTTGAGTGGTTACCATCATTGTCAGTTGTCGTTAGTGCCATTCTTGTATCAGGCTAGCACTATTTTCATGTGCGCTGATGCCTGTCTGGTTTTCAAGGTGTTCCTGGTATACATTTGGTATACATTTCAAGCAGTTTCTCGTATTTCTGGCCGTAACAATAATTGTTACAGTCAGAAATATGAGACGTATGTGGTTAAATGTCAGACAGTATTCCACAGCTGGTCACAGCTACACAGTTTGTATATATAGTATATCATATATAAATCATCATCCTGAGTCAATTTTTCGAGTGGAGAAGTCGAACCAATTTTCTTTCCAATTTTTTAGTACGTGAGTTTTTATATAATGTTTGTGTATTATTGTGATCGTTAGCAAACTGATTTCACAGTCGATTTCGTTTATATAGTGAATCCAATCATTACTGGTCGGCCCTCACTGTCGAGGTCCTGTGCCAAGCTAAGTTTAGTAAATATTCCCATCTATACATGTGCGCATCTACGCACGAATACATTTGACGTTTATTTTAAAGTGAAATATAATTTTTTCTTTCTCTTTTTATTAGTGCGCTTAACGTTTTCGTTCAGTTCAAGGCCCCGGTAGTTGAAGCGAGAAAGAACGACATATTTGCCAGAAATTTCAAAATCGTTCAGAAAGAAAGCAATTACCAAGACGTGGTTGTTTCGCTTCAATTTCTTTTCATATTAATTAATTGTGCTTTCTACCCGCAAAACATAAAACACAGTAATTAATTTTATTTTCCTTCATGAAAAGAAGTTTTGGTCATAAATAAGTCTACTAAGTTCGAAATTACCTACAAAAGTCAAGAATAGAGAATCAAACATGATATTAAAAAGTGGAATCGGAAGCAAAGCAAAACAAACAAAAGCAAACTCAATTATTCATAGAAAAAAGTACGGACTTCATTTGTCCTTCAAAAGGGCGACTAATCAATCCACGCAGACAGAAAAATAATAAAAAATAATAAAAAAGGTGAAAAAAGAAACAAAAAAAAAAAAGACAAGAAGAAATATGGCAGACGTTTTTAAAAGCCCCGAACATAAAAATAAATACATGGTCACATTATCGAATTGGTTCGTGTTTGCGTGTGTTTTTTCTTTGCTTTTAATCTGTCTCTTGACAAACTGCCAAAGAAAAACATAACTGGAAAATAGGAGTCCACTTGGAGGTTAGCCTCAACGCACCGAGTTAAAAAAAAAAGAGGGAGAGAAATTGCACGCGCGAATGAGGCGTTGGTTGAATAATCAAAATATCACATTCTGATATTAGCGGTTTTTACAATCAGCAATATCTACAACTATTTACATAAATTTTTCGTTTAAGACAAGGATGATTAAAAGACTTAAGATTTTACTTTTAGAAAATTTCACACAATTTGTTTTGGAATCATGGAAATACAATTTATTTCCCAACAATTTGATTAAAAAATCTAATAGAAGACAGAACTGTGACAAGTTATCAAAAAAAAGTTTCTTTACTAACGTTCCCGCAGATCATACATGCACTTCCTGGAAATATTACCGTACCATCTTTTGTGTATGCAATTTCTTGTTATGTAGATTTGTTTACATTTTCGTTAATATTTCATTCGTATTGCATTTAAAACAATTTATAAATGAAATTAACAGAGATCTTATCATCAACTAGGGCCACTGTATATTCGGCTCTTCATATCCACATCAAACTGTTCACACACACAGACACGCGCATATATATATATATATATATATATATATATATATATATGTGTGTGTGTGTGTGTGTGTGTGTGTGTAAGGTAGCCAAAAAAAAGTCATTGCCGTTTTTGATTTATTAATAAATGGTATACAGCAAATTTGACATACTGTTAGTCCTCAAATTAATCCCCATCAGCACGCAGAAACTTTTACCGACTTGTCTCGTGTATATGTGTGTATGCGTCAAATGTGTTTACTAATTTCTCGTAATAAGACAGTGTGTATGTATGGAGAGGGAATATACATGTACACATACTGACAAAAACACAAGAAAATGGAAATAGATCTAAGAACACACATGGGTCATTAAAAGATAAGAATGCCGATAACTCCTTCACCATTTCTCGGACTAATCTTAATTGTTTTATAACCCTTCACGCAGAACTTTTCACTGCCAATTCAGGAAGACATTTGGGCCACTAACACACAAGAAAGAGAATATCTCATATCGAGAATACTTAACATAGAAAAACATAAGAAAAAATTAATTATTTTTAATAACATGTGGAAATCTCCACGCTTTGCCTGATGAAGGTTGCGAGACCGGAAACACGTGGAGCAAAAGTATGGAAAATAAAGCATAATAATTTTAAAAAAATCCACATTACAACCAAAAACGTTTGCGGTTTCTCCCTTCTTTTGAATATATATATATATATCTATATATATATATATACCTCAGTTTAGAAAGTATCGAATGTGGTGCTCGAACTGGACTTAGTTAATTGCATTTTGCGCCAATCGACACTCTTGAGTTAGTCTGCCACATGCCGAATTTCTCAATTGACTGTTTCGCTTCTTTGGTATTTTCTGGTACTTGCAAGTGACGTTGACGATTTTCGTTTTAGCTGATAAAAGTGTATATGAAATCTTGCTTTGTTTGAGGGGAAAAGTGTTCCTGAAATTGTTGCAATACTTTAAGAAAATTATAGTGAAGAAGCATACGAGTGATATTCATGTTCCAAATATTAGTTTATTTTAAAGTTTATACCAGTGAATGTTATCAGAACAGTTGAAAATTAAACCTGTTTGTTTATCTATCTATCTATCTATCTATCTATCTATCTATCTATCTATTGGACTCCTTGTCTATATATTGTGAAATTTCAGTCAGTTGTTCGCATGATTTTTAACGGAAAACTGACCTTTAGATGAAAACTGATTATCTCTCTCGTGCGTTTAAACTTGAAATATTTTTTAAAAAATATAATCTTTGTATTTATCGGTACATCAGTCGAAAAGATCATGTGACATTAAAGTCATCAATCTCACGACTTGAATACAAGCTGAAGTCAATAAACGACAATTCTGAGGTTTCGTCCAAGAAGGCAAATAGATGAAAGTCAATTTGAACATTAAACATGTTACCTCACATTCTTCTAGATAAATGGTTTGCCAATAAATTATAGACAGATATGAAAAGATTTTAATTTTTTTTAAACCCTCATTTGATCTAATAATGAATTAAAAAGTAAATAATTATTTACATAAAAATCTTTTAAAATAACGGTGATTTCGGCTTGAAATTCTCTTTCGAATCATTTAGACAAATTTTCCAACGTAACATTCTCAACCGGATATTTCTTTAAATTGAAAAAAAAAAAAAATTCTTTCTCTCTTTCTGAAGGGAAAAAAGTTCCGGCAACACTTAACCAAAGGGAAATATAACAAGAAAATCAATTGCAGCCATGTGATCAACTTTTAACGAGTCATTACACGTTTTTACAATCAATAATTTTATCGATAACCCAGAAAAGAAGGAGAAAAATCGATTTAAAAAAAAACGAAAAGAAACAAAATTCTTTCATCAAAGAACCTTAGTTTGATTAATGGTTATTTCACTCTCAGGAAGAATTTACGGATATAAGTGTGAAATTGTAAAGGAAAACATCAACTGAAATAATAGATAATGGATAATAGAGTGGTGTATATATGTGTATAATCTATCTATCTATCTATCTATCTATCTATCTATCTATCTATCTATATTATAGTGCAGACATATTTTGGTGATCATTCTTTCAAAGATAAACATATGTCACGCGGGTCGCTAGGTATGCTTGCAAGCAGGTTTTTAGGCTAGTAGAAGGCAATAATAGAAGTGTCTCTAGTTCAATCTCATCGCACTACCAATCGTCTGCGAGAATTGAATGTTAACGTTCTCCCTACAACAGACGCCATATTCAGATATGTACTATTCTTAACTCAATCTGACATAGAGACGTAAGCGTAAGGCGCTCAAACGAATTGACTTGTTTGTTAACAATCACACTTTTGTGACAGGTAATTTTCGTCTCTGTCAATGTGTCTGCGTATAAGCGGATTTTTTGTGTACATTGATTTCTGCACCAATAAAAGTGATTCTTTTTATTTTGCTACCTTGTATATTTGTTTTCACTTTGTATATGTGTGTGCACGTGTGTGTGTTTATGGGTGCATGTTGATGGATTGATTTTTTGCAGTATATCAAGCCTTTGTGTGTTATTTAAATCCAAAACATTTCGGATTATGCGTGCATACGACCCAAGCATATGGAATTGTGATGTGAAGAATTTATAATATTCCATATATAGATCATTATCCATTTCTTTTTTTAATACGGCAATAATAATATAATATAATAATATATAATATTTATTCCACATGTGCTGAATTCAGAGATGTTGGAAAAGTGTTTATCACTTCTGCGTGTCTTTTGTCATCTCAACCTATAAACGCAGAATCACAGGACGCTGTGTTAAGGCAAAACGTGAGCAAAATGAGTTTAGAAGTGGGCAAGTTCTCTGAAAAGAATATGGAAAAGCAGCTTTCTAAAAACTAGCAGATGTTGGCATAACTCTGATGAAGGTAGAAGAATATATCGACCAACAAGTCGTGTTAAAAACAAGTAAATTAATAAAGCAACAAATATATAGAATAAGGTTGGAACGTGCAAAAAGAAATAGTGAGAAAGATGGAGTGAAAGGAGAGAAATGGAGAGCGACAGTATGTATGTATATATGTATATATACGTGTACGAGCGTTGTGTGTGTGTGAAAACCCACCCGTTTGATTTTGCACGTATGTATTCGTATGCAAACGCGAGTGCGAAAATGCGGTTGTTTCGCGCCCAAAAAAAA
This sequence comes from Acanthosepion pharaonis, assembly GCA_903632075.3. Classification (NCBI taxonomy): domain Eukaryota; kingdom Metazoa; phylum Mollusca; class Cephalopoda; order Sepiida; family Sepiidae; genus Acanthosepion; species Acanthosepion pharaonis. Next base: position 918,691 of record CAHIKZ030000049.1, read on the forward strand.
ATTTGGTTTCCCGCCATTTCTTAACGGTAATCTTCTGAAACCGGACATCAAGTAAGTTGGCTGGTTGCCCAAAAAGGAAGATTACATTCTATTATTGTTATTATCAATCATAAAAACTTTTGGCGGCGAAAGGGATAACAGCATCAGGGATTTCCACTCAGGGAGACTTTATGGCGGAAAATGATTTTTGCATAAATTTTTCACACATTTTCAGTGATTATTTATGAGACATAATTATTTCTCTTATCATCGTAGAAAAAGTCTGGCTATAAAACACACGCACTCGTGTATATATATATATATATATATATATATATATATATATATATATATGCAGTGTGTGTATTTTATCCCAATACAAAGTACACTTCCCACATATAACACATTTTAAACTTTATATATATATATATATATATATATATATATATATATATATATATATATATATATATGAGCGGAAATGTCTATTTTCAGTTCGCGTATCGTTTGTATCGTGTTTTTTTTTATTAACATGCATTATCACCCTATTGAGAATTTTAATTTATATTAATATTTTTCTCCTTTCTGGTTAAATGAAGGAAAAATTTTCAGATCAAAATTCTTGTGATATCTTCGCTTGGCGCTTCATTGATGGACATTATTCTGAAAATCAGATTCAAAGAACTCATTTCTAATTCAATTTGGAATTGCTTAAACATCTTTTGCACTAATATAATTGAATAAAGCAAGAATTAAATGTGTCCAGTCCCGTTCTACTTGCATGGCATTAGGGCTGCTATATTCAGTCATAACAAATGAAGGATAATGCACACACACACACACACACACACACACACACACACACACACACTTATATATTGTGTGTTTGAGCAGCGATTCGTCTTTATGCAAGTTTCGTTGTAAACAACTGACAAGGTTGAGTTTTTTATATAATTTATGTCCTGAAAAGAAAAAAAAATATACGAACACATGAGAAATTATACAAAAAACTCAACCACGTCACCTTGTCAGTTGTTTTCAACGAAACTTTCATAAAAGAGGGATTGCTGCCCAAATACACAATTTTTAAATTACAGGATCCGGCAGTCAACAAGTGAAGTAATACTACAACATTCAGAAAAAAAAAAAAACTTGTTTTATGACAAATAACAACAGCAAAAAACGAAATCCAACATTTGAATAATGAAATAATGTGATACTTAAAATCACTTTAACCGAACCCGAATATAATGAAGCACAATAAAATATCAATCTAATTATTAATAATGATGGACACAGACAAATAATTAAAAAAGATCGTAAAATATCCCCAGAATAGCTATAATAACATTCCAACAACAAAACTCAAAAGCGCTACAAAAAGAACTAAAAATCAATGCTAATATCGTCATCTAAAAAATCCTATACTTACCTAACTTTGGACAAATTGTATTATTGCAGAAAATTACAAGCACTTCATTGATGATCGATCTAAATTTACAAAATTAAGTAAAATCACCACTGACACTCTAAATAAACTGTTAACAAACTCATAGTATCCAGCAATGTCGATGTAGGATCCTTGAAAATCAATAAAATTATTGGAGATTACCAATCAGGATATCTATACGGAATGTTAAAATAGACAAAGCCGGATACATATTACAACCTATTATTTCACAAATACCAACACCTATATACCAATTGTCAAAATTTCTCAATGATATTATTACCCCATATCTACCTACCAATTATAGCTTCAAATCACCCCATGAATTTCTCCAAATCCTTCAAATTGCAAAACCAAACCAAGGCATTCTAGCGTCACATGATGTCGATCATTTATTTACAAATATCCCTGTTGACGAAATCATAGATATAACCCTTAACTCTCTATATAACAATAATTCAATTCCAACTCCATCCATCAAACCCAATATTCTCAAAAAATTATTACATGCATGCACTACTATGACCATAACGGCAAAATCTACACTCAAACAAATGGTGTAAGTATGGAAAATCCTCTCGGTCCGTGCTTCTCTATTACATGTCCCACATTGAAAACAAGGTTTTTAAAAAGGTTACTAAACCGAAAATATACGTCTGATGACGTAGATGATATTTTTACTTTAGTTGAGAACAAAAATGAAATCGATGTTCTCAAAGCTACATTCGAAAAAAATTCCTCCTCAATTTTGCTTCTGAACTTAGCCAACAAAATAATCTCTCATTCTTGGATGTTCTTTTGGAGTCTAGTAATAATACATTCAATACTTCATTATATAAAATAAGACATCAAGTAAAAATTCTTGCCATCTTAATTTTATTAGCAAATGTCCTCTCAGATATAAAATAGGTGTTATTAAAAACTTTCTTCATGCAAGCGCACGAGAATTCATCTTCTCGTCCGCTTTTCTTTAAAGAACTTAATAACCTGCAACGAACGCTTGTTAATAACGATTTTCCAAATCGTCTCATTGATTACCACATTAGACTTTTTTCTTTCTAAGTTAACCAATCTTCACTTAGAAACATCATAAAGAAATACACAACTCCAGTCGATAAAAACAAGAAAATTAAATTAAATTATTGTAAAAAAAAAAAAAAAAAAAAATTAAACCGCTAGCTTCAAAAATAATAATTCACCTGCAAGATCTGCATTACAGAAAAACAATATTATTTATGAATTTACATGTCCCTTAAGGAGCTGTGTTCTTGACCAATCCAAATTTGTAAATAATTATACTGGATATGCTGAGACAAGAAGACTTCATTTCTTACATTTCTCTGAACCCAGCTCAATTAGGTCTCATTTAAATATACATGGAGACCTAACAAAGTCTATCCGTAACATACTCGTTGATAATACAAATATAATAGTATCATCTATATGTAGAAAAAGATTAAAAATAATAGAAACATTATTAATGAAAAAGCCAAAGCTCAGTAATATTAACTATGAACACGGCCACAATGTACTGACCGTGTTTGCTATAACTCTTGATACATACATAAAACAATACATATATTCCGTTAAAAGTAAAATAAAATTCATGTAATAAAAAAAAATTCATTGCTTATATAAATGTCCTAATAAAAAAAAAAATTATACAAAAAAAAATTATAAAAACGAAAGTTTCATATATATATAAATAATTATTTATTCAAAGATTATAACATAAACATTACCAACATCATTTTTATGGATAAATTTATATAATTTATTTGCCTTAAAAAAGGCCCCAGAGGAAAAAAAAAAATTATTATTTTGTTTCAAAATAATTTAAAAACATTCTATCTGAAAAATAATTTACACATATATATATATAACATGTAAATGGATATAAATTATATTTTGAAAAACCAAAAACCTTAAATGTAGTTAAATCGTCGACGTCTTTTCAGTTTATTAAACCTTTTGTTTTCAACGAATTTCTTTTTCAGTTTCATATATATATATAATATATATATTTATTATAATAGATATATAACATAAAATAAAAAGAACAGTAAGATTAAAACATCTTATAGATATTTTATTTTTACAAAAATAGTGCTCAATGTAAATTTACAGAGCATTAATATTATAAATTAATTGATTTAAAATATGGTTATTTTCGCTACACAGTTCCAACCATGTTTCAAAAATAGAAGCTAAAACTAATTTTTTTTTTGCAAATAAATTAAAAAGCATTAGTTCTATTTCATCTTCAAGCGAATTTTGGAGTAACTTTAAAAATTTACCGGTTTTAAATACACCTAAAATCACGTTTCCATGGTTTTAGAAACAAATTGAATTTACGGGGTGTCTAGATTTTCCTTATGACAGTATCAATTTTGTCTTTATTAGCTACATTTTTGTTTATTTTACTGAAACTGACGTCGGTTGAATGGATGTCGTCTGAATTTAAAAAAAAAAAAAAAAATTGTTAACGGTTTTCAACGTCATCTTTTAAAATTAAAGATTTTTTACAATACTTTTATTTAATACGATTTGAAATATTTTCCTTTTTTAATTTTATTTTACTATATTCTTTTTAAGAACAGTTAAAAATTAGAATCCATTATATTATGTAGGATTATTTTAACATTAAGTTTATGAGGTTACATTTTTTTTTTTTTTTTTTTTTTTTTTTTTTTTATATGACTATGACAGAAATGGTTACTTAATTTCACTGATTCAGTAAACTTTTCTTTATATATATAAACCTATTATTATATAATTTCACAAAAAAGTACTGAGGACATGGGTCATTCAAAAGCTTACATGTTATGGTATTACTCATATTAATTTTATTTTACTATAGGTGTTATTTTTGGATTCTTTTTAATGCGTGTAGTATTATTTAAAAAAGAAATTTAGGTTAGAAATTTCATTCAATTTAACTACAATTTTAAATACAAATTCAAAATTACAACTTTTGAAAAAATATTTTCATTGTTTATTTTTAATCAAAAGTATATGTAAATTTTTTTTAAAATTTTTAATTTTTCATTGTTTATTTTACTATTATTTATTAAGTAAGATTTTTTTCCATATCAAAAGTATATGTAAATTTTTTTTTTTTTTTTACTTTTTTCTTCTCTTTAAATTTAAATATTATTTAAGTAATATTAATGGCACTTACTACAAAACTAGCTAAGTCATTTCCTCAGATTTAGTAAACTTTATTTATTTATTAATTAATTAATTTATTTATTTCAAATATGTAACCTAATTAATAAAGTTTCATATGTATGTATAAATAACATGTTAAAATTCATTTATTTTACTACAATTTTAATTTCAATTTTAAAATTTTAAAATTATAACTTTAAAATTTTAAAATATTTTCATTGTTAGTTTTAATTTAGACTATATTTTTATAACAGAAGGATAATTACTCATAGTTTAAAAATTTTTTTCCTAAAAGTATATATAAATTACAATTTTAAACTTTTAATTTAGATATTATTTAAGTAATATTAATGGCTGAACTACAAAACTATCTAAGTCATTTCTCAAAATTAGTTTTATGTATTAATTCAATATTTTAAAATATGTAGGTGAGGTTACATTTTTTTTTTTTTTTTTTTTTTTTTTTGATATATATATAAACCTAGTGATATAATGTTTCATCGTCAAGTACAAAGGACATGGGTCATTCAAAAAACATCTTATGGCATTTCATATTAATTTTATTTTACTATATTTGCTTTTTGGGATTCTTTTTAGTGCGTGTAGTATATTAAAAAGAAACTTAGGTTAGAATTCATTCAATTTAACTTTAATTTTAGTTTCAATTTTAAAATTACAAACTTTAAACTTTTGAAATATTTTCATTGTTAGTTATATTAGACTATATTACTTTATAACAGAAGGAATATTACTCATAGTAAGTAAAATTATTTTTCAATATCCAAGTATATGAATTAATATTTTAAACCTTTATATTTAACATATTATTTTAATAATATTAATATAAAAATTATATATATTTTCAATTAAAATTTAAAAAACATTTAACTTTATTTAATTATTTTAATACATAATACTTAATGTTATTAATGGAGTAAACCTTAAAAAATATGAGTTCGGTCCATTATTTTGAACATGTAGATATATGTCCGTTTTTCTTATTCATTTTCAATATTCAATTTAATATTTAAAAAAGTAAGAAAAGTAAAGCAATATTTATCTTTATGCATTTGGATATTTTGTCTGACACAAGGCCATAAAATGTGGAGCATCCTCGTAAAAGATTGAACATATTAGCAATGTCTTGTAAGACTTCTTGTTAAACATTTTTAAGTGAAGCATTAAACTATTTCATTCTGCTTACACGCATTTGTGTTTGTGTGTGTGTGATTGCATCTGTATGCAATTGTCTGTAAGCGATGTTGTAAATAATTAATTCAGACAAGTTTGGCACAAAGCCAGACTGATAGAGGAGTACACAGCAAGTAAGAAACTAGCAATGAACTTCGAGGTAATTCCTTTTTTATCCTCACCAGATGACAAGTGTACCCTTAAACACGTAGTAAACGAACAAAGACACACGGGTATACAAATCTTTGTGGGTATTTACTTTGCCTGTTATGACACAAAACGACAACAGTGAGATATTAAGTCAATAGCAATGACTTGTTCGGCGAGTTTATTAATTATTGTTCTAACCTAAGTTTCTTTTTAAATAATACTACACTAAAAAAGAATCCTAAAAAAAGCAAATATAGTAAAATAAAATTAATATGAAAGCAAACTATCAGAACATATTTGCATCACTCATTTTTAAATGAAATCTAATGCCTTAGATAAGCTAAAAAAAAAAGTTTAAAATTGGATGCTATATGTAATCGTTAGTCTAAATTAAAACAAAAATGAAAATATTTTAAAATTTTGTTATAATTTTAAAATTTTAAATTGAAAAAAAGCAGTAAAATAAAAAGAATTTAACATTATTTGGATACATATGAAACCTACATATTGAAATAAATAACCTAAATGGTATCTCGCCAGTATCGTCCCATGCATAAGAAAATTAGTACATGTGTTAGCCTATTAGTACATATAAGCAAACCTTTTTTTTCGACTCATGGTTTATCGTTGCCTGTATGTGAAATAATAATAATAGGTTTTTAAAAGAAAAACCAAATCTACAAAAAAAAAAAAAAAAAAAAAAAAAGCCTAAAATGATGTATGATATAGAGTAAATAAAAAATTAAAGAGAGAGAGAGTATTGTAAAAAAACTTTAAAAATTGAGAGAGAAAGAGGGGGGAGAAAGAAAGTGTATGTGTGTGAGTGAGAGAGAGAGAGAGAGAGAGAGAGAGAGAAAACTAGCGACTGAATTATATAATAACGCTTTGATCAAAACGTGGAGAATAGTAACAAAAAAAAGTGCAGTTATAGCAAAAACATATTGAAGAATTTCTGAGGAAAATCAGTTGTCAAGTTGAAGGATATTCTTGGAAGGCAAAAGCTAAACACAAGAGAGACTTCGAATGACCTACCGAAGTTTTTGCTGTTCCTGAATTCTTCCTTTGGGCACAGAACTCAGAAGTTGGAGGCATAAAAAGTTTAAGAATAAAAGTTTACATTTTACTTTTTTGTTGTTTATTTTATAAGAAATGTTTTGCAAACTATCAGAACAAGCATCACTCATTTTAAATGAAATTTTTCAGCATCTGGTTTCAAATGCAGTATAGTAAATGAATGCCTTTTGTACATGTGTTGCAGCAGTAGCAAACCTTTTTCGACTCATTTAAAGAAAAAGTGTATGTGTGAGAGAGAGTGAGAGAGAGAGAGAGAGAGATCAAAACGTGGAGAATAGAGCAGTTATAGCAAAAAACATATTAATTTCAGGAAAATCAGTTATCAAGTTGAAGGATATTCTTGAAAACACAAAAAGACTTCGAATGAGAAGTTTTAGAGAACTCAAAGTTGGGCATAAAGGCATAAAATTTTACTTTTTTCAGAATAGCTGGTTTTTAAATGTTGCCTTTTTATGTTTAACAAAAAAAAGGTTTGAAAAAAGTTTTGAATAAATAACATTCAATGGAAAAGAACTGAAAAATAAATTGTAAGAAAATAAAACAAAGCGAAAAAAATTTGAAAGATAACTTTTTGGAGTAAAAAAATTCAAGCAACAAGAGATCGGAAAGAGAAAAAAAGAAAAGAAGAGAGAACAGGCTTCCAGAAGTAAATTCCGAGGGAGTAAAGAACATTACCTAAACAAATACAGCTGTTCCATTAGCCATAAGCAGCGTTGAAGAGATGCCCAAAAAAGGAGCCGTGTTTACAACGCTAAAGACGTCAAAGCGGCGTCTTGTGCTGCCATCCACTCAGTTCATGTCGGTTCCATTTGCAAAAGGTGAAGACGAGGAAAGTTTCTTCCACTTACGAACGTTGCTTAATCGCTGGTTCTTAAGTGCATCAACAACTCCTCGACTTACAATACAGACTTTTACCCGTACAGAATTCGTTTACCTAAAATTTACTCTTACAAATAGACATGGAATTTTGCAAAATATTATTTACAACTTTACAACTTTGAAATTACTAAGTACTTAGAAACTGTCTATACTACAGAATATATATATATATATATATATATATATATATATATATATATATATATATATATATATATATATATATGAGAGGTGGTGTAAGTTTCTCAGTTCGACAAAATAAATTCTAAGTCTTTGTCATTTGGTCATATTTTGGGATCAAGCCGAGGATTTTTTAGCCCCCACATCACGCGTATCTATCTATCTATCTATCTATCTATCTATCTATCTATCTATCTATCTATCTATCACAGAAGTATACAAATTATACCAAAATGGATGCAAAGGTCAGTATTATAAATCTAGCTCTCCTTCTTTCTAATGGAAGAAAAAGCAAATTTTGAAAGGGTTTAATGGATAGAAAGGGAGAAGATAACTCTGCAAAGATTAAAGAAATTCTGACTCGTACTTTTAAAATAAAATACAAATAGGCATTACCTGATTAAGAAATAAGAGTTTGATTTGGTTAATATTTCGATGTTTATCTCACATCACCATCAGTTGAATAAACGCGTCTGTATTTTTTTTTAAGATAAATTGAAAAATATTAAAAGCCGTTTCATTTGGGATATATACAATTTGACTGATGGATTTACGGCATCCGTAGAAAAAATATTCCTTTGAGCGAATTTGTAACTATGTTTAATTTTTTTTGTCGTGCCTCATTCCGCGTTCAACTCTATGCCTACAAAAGAATATCTTTCACTTAAGGCGAAAACGTCACTGATGGGGTCTTGAATGGATTTGGTTACCAAGATAAAATCTGCGGGATGGTTCTTTACTTAGACTCCATTTTCCTTCTTATTCCAAATATACGCCGGAGAATTGATGCGATATGTAAATAAAGTAAAGATTACTTATTGGTATCAATCTCATATTGCAAAAGCTTTGGAAAACCTCTCGACTTTTTTTTATGTCGGGATAAAATAGTCGTTTACACTGTAAAACATTTCGTGTGTATCTTGGATGGTGGTGTAAAGTTAGTAGATTACCTTAAGGGCTCTTTATTGGGATTAATTGGAAGTGAATTCTAGTAAACGTAAAGATAGTTCAACGGAGACACACGCACATACAGAATAATATACACATATGCAAAGATTAGAAGAAAGATGATAGAGAAGCTAGAACTACGAGACATATCTTTAATATGTGTAAGAAAATGAGAGTGAGAGAAAGTGTGTGTGTGTGTGTGAGAGAGAGAGAGAGAGAAAGAGAGCGAGAGAGGAAGGGAGAGAGAGAGAGAGAGAGAGAGAGAATTCGAATTGGACAAGTCAGTATCCTAAAATATTACATCTTGAAATCTAATTGTTAGTAAATTGAAGCCGTTTTAGTCTACCAGAGTCATTTAATCGAAAATCAATGTTAAGCCATGACAGATTTTGAGTACATATCTGTTTTCAGACTCTAACCCTTCGGCATTTTGTTTATTTGTGATGCTAGATAACAAATGAAATCTTTTCTTACAGCATTCTTCTTACCATCTTTTCTTAAAGAAACGTAGAAAGAGAATGTTGTTCAAAATTTTACGTTCAAAAACCATTTAAACAGAGATCGATGTTTTGTTGAATTTGTTTGTAAATAAACAATTTCGTCGACAGCGACTGGTTACTACTCGAAAACAAAACAAAAAACAGTCATTGGCGAAAAAAATCTGTTCAATAAAACAAGAAATCCGTTTGATTTCTACGAATCAAAATATCCATTCTGTATGGCAGTCAACCGTAGGAGGATGTTTTATAAGCAAGTCTCACAGGCCAATTCTCTAGTGAAGTGAGTTCGATCCTCGCTGAGTATACCAGTTTTATGGCATCTTGAAAGATTATATAGAGCCTTATAAATAGGATGCACCATTTTCTTATGAGGGAATATTCGGCGATAGTATTTTGACCAATCAGCGCCTTGAGTGAGACATTCATTTTCTAACCTAATTCCGTGCTGGAGGAATATCAAGGATAAAAGTACAAAGTGTATATTATATGTTATAAACATTCTGGAGGTTATAGGCTTGTGAAAAAGATTAATATATGACAGAGTTGGAAACAAAATATGGATGCTTACAATTTTTTTAAAATTTTGATTTTGGAGTAATTATGAAATAATGTTTGTTTTTAATTCCAAATAAAACATTCTTGTTTCATAATGAAGTAAATCTGTTCTAAAGAGAATCGAACAAGTATTCACTTTTAATCACTCACTTTAGGCTTAAATATGATTAAATGTGAATTAATTTGTTAAATATTTAAACTAATTCTCTGAATTTAAGCTTCTTCATTTGTTAATGAAATCTGCATTAACATAGAAATAGACTTAAAAACAATTTCCTGTTTAGTAGCTGACGTGGATGGGGTTTTCACATCGGTGTTAGCATCGACGAAACTCAGGATTTCGATGCTGATTTTCAAGGCAAACATTTCCTCCCTATTTTAAAGACTAATACGACTTTGTAAAGTTATCTTCCCAAGCTGTACGGAATTAAACTTAGTAAATATGAATAATAACATGAAGAAGGAAGAATACAAGAAGTATCACTTGCCAGAATAGAGTTTGCACTCATTGCTAGGTGCAGTGATGGCTTTGGGATGACCTACTGTCCGCTAAGTAGAGAGCCACGTTGTCGCCACCGTTGCACATTTGTTGGAAGCTTGGGAAAAGAACCGTATTAAATGTAGTAATTTAATGTGAGGAGAGGGTAGTCTTTTAGACATCGCTGGCGAGAATGCAAGGTTCACGTTTCGAATGAAGGGTACACGCACACACATGCACACACACGCACACGCATACACACACACGCACACACATACACACACATACACACTATCCGAGAATAATTGACAAAGTCAGGAATTGAATAAAATGTAATTTTAAATACGAGAAATTCAAGCTGCATGTTACCATTTGTCGGCACAAAGACACCATTACATACATATAGAGAAAATAAAATGAAAGCTTGTAGGTGCAATACAATGTTCCTAATTTTGTCTCAATGCTATACTGCTATATATAAAAATGAATAAAAGAAAAGCAATTATGAATTCGAATCAATAAAAGTTTAAGGAGACCAGAAAATCAACACAGAATCATGTCCATAGATATGAGTAATGTATTATGGAAAGTTGTTTTCAGAACAAAATGATTTTGATATGAATATCCTTTGAGAAAGAATAGAGATAAGTTTAAACGGCGCGTCATCTGATAAATATAAACGGCTTTGAGTCACAAAAGGCATCTTACGATTACAGGAAAGGGTCTCCCCACTCCACAGAGAGAGAGAGAGAGAGAGAGAGAGAGAGAGAGAGAGAGAGAGAGAGAGAGAGACAGAGACAGAGACAGAGACAGAGAGGGGCAGAGTATGCACGGAATAACCTAAAAATCCACTCTATCTGCAAAAGTAAACAAAGAAATGTAATCCGAACGAAAGCGGGGAAAGCGTAACAAAGAATATCTCTCCAAATGCATGCCGGGAATTTGTATTGATAAAATAAGCCATGGCAAAGCACGAGATGATTTCTCCGAGAAAAACGATGCGCAAGAATAAAACCCAAACGTAGAAACCGTTACCAATTCCATGCAAGAAAACGTTGATATTAAAAGGAAAAGAGACACTAATACAAGAATACCGGAATTATCCCTTTTATTTATATATATATATATATATATATATATATATATATATATATATATATATATATATATATATATATATATATATATTAAATTGTCTTTTTTTCAACCCGTCCAGATCCCAGGAAAATATATTTCAGTAAAAACAGAATAAAAAATTTTATCTATCAAATAGGTCAATTTTTTAAACTTTTTTCTTCGTTGTAAAATGCATTTGCTGTAGGAAACGTAATAGCTGACTAGTTTCGATTGCAAGCAGTTTTGTTCGGAAATAAAGCTAAGTGAAACAAAAATTTATATTACAACCATTTGCCTGAATTCTGTTGGAACGTGCTTCCATTTCCAAGCGAACGGAGGACTCAGATTTCAAGGCAAAGAATGACAAGATTATTCCAACTTCAATACTCTTGCTATCTTCGTCATTTGAGACGGCGAGACTTGCAAGAAAGAAATAAGGTAGTGACAAGCGAGGAACGAGAGAAACAGAAAGGAAAAGTTGTTGGTAGAAAGGATGATAAAAAGACAGAAAAATAGATGAAGCAGCTACATGAAGATTGTGATAGTCACTGAATTACATGTCAATTGAGTTTGATAAACAATCACTCAAACAATTTTAAGGAAACTAAAAACGGTTGTAATCCGACCCCTTGTGCTGATCTCAATTTAATTTTTCAGTTTTATATATTTGAAAAAAATGCTGTCTTACATTGTCGAATGTTCACGACTGATAACGACCATCGGCTCACGAGAAATAAATCCATAACATCTTGAAAGCGTTATTCTTAATATATTAATTTCGCCAAGCTAAATAGATGAATTTTGGAAATCTTATGAAGATTTTACGAAGACAGACACACATACAGATACACACAGACATATATATATATATATATATATATATATATATATATATATATATATATATATATATATATATATGTGTGTGTAAACGTATGTGCTGGATAAGAGAGAAAGTGAGAGGAGGAGAGAGAGAGAGAGAGATAGAGAGATAGAGAGAGAGAGATAAAGAGAGTTGAAAGAAGTGAAGGAATATTAGAGATGCGTGTTTATTCGAATTCATTCAACTTCGATGGTAGTTTCTTTATTTGTACGTATCTTTTAGAATAAAACAAATCAACAATAAAATATCATTATTTTACTGTGTGCTCCCTCACCTGCGCATATATCAGAGGATCACTGGCCCTTTTCATTTTAGTGGGTATTTTGCAAGTACAACCCTAGAGGACAGGGGGTTAGCTGTTACCAGGCTACAATTATTTCGCGGTGGTTTCGAATACAAAGCGACAATGAGTCAAGAATTCACAAGTGTTCCTATCTCATTCAAGTAGGTAGATCATATCCCTGCATCAATATAAGTTTCTTCCTATATTTTTATAAATCTCTAATTCTGTTCTACCAGTTATTATCGCGTTAAATATATACGGACATGTGTAGTTAGCTGCATGGGACATGGCAACAACATAAGTGCACCTACTGAGTATAAAACTCAAGAAACTAGATAGTCTGCATGCATGCCATGATTACAAACCATTGCGTTACGGAGTCAATTTGGAAAACAACGTGCAGTTGAAAATGCGTCACCAACATGAATTGATATGACAATATGGCCCTAACACTGAACTTACACGCCAGATACACCATCGGATATCGGTGGTTATTGGAATGAAACAGATTTTAAGTAACTAAATTGTCTTGTAGTATCTTGAATAAATAATCAGTCTTAAGATTAAGAGGATTAAGTCAAGTCACGCGAACATCAGATTATTAGAAAGATTATCCAATGTTCTAATTTTATGGACCAGTGAACGTTTAATTTTCTGTCGTTCATCGTCTTTCTTGACGAAACACGAGACACAAGTCTACAATAGAGAATGATAGCAAATTTGTGCTTGGAAATATCATCTGATTTCCTCACGGCTTTCTACACAATGACATTTTCTATTGATTAATTAGACTAATATCCTCATCTTTGGTGTTTACCTTTCAGCTGGTGTTCTCATCAAACTTCTTCATAGTTGTCTGAATGTATTTTAATTCACTCTACCTCTTTAAATGGAGAACATCATAGATTCAAGTGTTAAAATTTTCAGCCCACATGTGATTTTTTTCAGTTATTTTGAAAACAAAACAAAACCAACAAATAAACAAAAACAAAAAACAAACATTAAATGTCATCTTTTTAAAAAAATAGTATAATCAATATTCTCATGTGATTCAGATAAAAATGCTTTAATGGTCATTATTGTATTCATATTTTTAGTTCTATTTTCTACTTACAATCTCATTATACTTATCTTCTACTTTTCTGTTTGTATCCTATGTACAGCTCCCAGTATAAATCTCCATTATTTCAATTTTATTCCAGAGAGAAATAAAGTCCAATATTTTCTCGATTAAGATGTTTTCAGTATCTTTTCGATGAGTCTCATAATATCATCATTAGAGAACGGGGAGTTTCTTCTTTCTATTGCATATCACAAATGCAAGGTACATTGTGTGGGGAACAATACGAAAATATCACTGGACGTAGACCGGAAGAGCCTACTGGATAAAATATAGTGACCAAAACAACAAAATGGGGATACTAGTTAGAATAATTGCTAGAAGGATGACAACAATTAATCTCAGTAAAAAAAAAGGGGATTTATCAAGAATGCAATTAATTCTCTGTGGATATTGAGGTGTATAGATTAATTTTTCAGTTGCAGATTATGTTCAGACCAAAAGAAATACTTATTACTCTCCAGGCTGTTTTAAAGATCATACCTTTTAAATTTTCAGTTCATATTCAAAACGATGGACACATTTACTATCAAATTATTTTATCTAGTTTACTTTACATGTTGCAAATTTTCTGATGCATAGAATTCTGCTTATTCGCCACTTTGAAGTGATTTGTTACTCTATGTTTATTGGAAGATAGAGGGATTTGCTCTTTTCCCATTGGTATCTGTGGTCTGAGTTTGTGCATTAGCGAACACAAGTATTTAGAATGTTGATTTTCAAGGAAGCCCAGCCTTCGATTTTAAAAGAAACAATTGTGCAATAGAAATTAACTGATATGATCGCTTATTTATCAATTCTTGGAACTTTACATCATTGACATGAGACAAGAAAGCAGATATCATAATGAAGGAAAAAAAAATTGCGGTCACGACAAAGATTCTTACTCACTCGTTGCACCAGAGAACGTTTACGTGGACAGTAATGGACGCAATCAAGTAACGTAGTTTTCTTATAGAGATGTCATTAAGGATTTCGCATAGCACCGTAACATTAGCAGGATTGAAATTTGTAAGCCTGTCCAAGAAGAGATTACAAACAGAAAATGCAGCCGATATAATAGATGACATACTCAACAATTGCTTTAGCTTCTAAGCTTTCTTGGTGTTGGAACAGTGATGCTATAGAATCTCAAGCTTTCCGTTAGTCAATAACCGAATTGATTAGCACATCAAAGGAAGTAAGTGTTTTGTTATAGCATAATGAAATCCCTTATGAATAAATATAACGAAAAGATCTCTCATGATTCCTTTGATTGGAGAATAAGTATTTACAAATAGATTAATTAATAATGAATTATATATATATATATATATATATATATATATATATATATATATGTGTGTGTGTGTGTGTGTGTGTGTGTGTGTGTATTAAACAGCGTGATGTAAGAAATACACGCACACACACAAATAGACAGAGAGAGAGAGAGAGAGAGAAAGATTTATGATAAGAACTTTGGATGTAGGTAGAGATATATGTCGACGAGAAACAGAGGTTTATAGACATATGATGTATAATTTGAGATTATTGAAATGTATATTCTTTATAAGATAAAGCTTCTAAAATCTATATCTGAAATATATGCATATAATAAATATATATCTTAAGCAATCTATATCTAAAAATAGACTTAGGAGAAGAGAAGTGCGAACAGAAATAAACTGCTTATATGCACACGGGTGTATATGTATGTGTATATGTGTGGAGGGGCAGAAGTGTTTACGATTATCTGATTTATCGATATTTGCGATGTGTATTTTAAGTAAACTTTCTCAAACATGACTGTGTGAATATATGAGAATTAAAACTTACTATATAAATATATGTACTAAATGTAAACTCTTGAATATGCTGTAAATCTTCGCACATACATACACACGCACATAGATATGCACACACACACACACACACACACACACACACACACACACACACACACACACACACACACATATATATATATATATATCACAGTAGATATAATATTTGCTATATTTAAAGAAATACATATTTCTAATTATCTTGTTTTTTTTTATTCTATTTCTACACATTTAGTCACTTATCAATGCATACAGCCAGGTTTGTCTCATTATAACCAGATAGACGTACAACCCTGATCCTCGTATGAGGATTAACGTCATAGACAAAAGCAGATAATAGTTTTCACAAAGGCATGTAAGCGTTTGCTCACGTGAAATTACGTAGAACTGTGCAATATCTATACAATTCTGTCTAAGTCTCTTCTTCGGTGTGTGTCTGTGTATGTGTGCATGGGTGGGTGGGTGTGTTGGTCTCCTTTCTTCCTATCACGACCCCAAGATTTGCAATAATCTTGTTGGTTAACTAAGCCTCAGTAAATAATCCACTACCCACAATGCAATCGCTTTGCATTTCCCTTCCACTTACCATCGGCTATCAGAACTTAATTTTTCGCTTCGCTGGCTACGCTTGGAGGCTTTCGATCTGAAAATCTAACCGAGCTGTCTTAGAAAAAATCCAAACATTTTGGTTGGATCGGAGTGGCGGGCAACAGCAACCGATCGTCCATAACCAATGCAAATGGCCGACGATTTATTCGTGCAGCGAAAACATGGAAGAAATAGAGGTTACTGATTTTGAGGTGTCCCGAATTTACCTTTTTACGGCGTAGCCATCTTTGCGTTCTTTCATTATCATACAGGATTTTTTTCTTTCAAACCAGCCTTTATTTTTTATAAACAGTTCTCTAGTTTGTTTTATGATAAATACCTTTATTATTATTATTTTAGTAAACATTTTATTTGAAGTTAAATCAATTTACAAGTTATTAGAATTAAAACAGGAGTTATTAAATGTTAATAATTTTTTCTTTTTCTTTTTGGTATCACTCCATATCTTGCGCGATAATTCATTTTGTCTGGAACTTTTCAAGAAGAAAATTATTACTTGTGGAGAATAATGAAAAAAAGACATTTATTACAACTATGTTTCTCGGATTAACTGGAGAATTTATTCATAACGAATAAGAATTTGATTGATTAGAATATTGAAATGTAAAATAATTATTCTAATAAAGATGTAAATAATACCAATCAAATATTCAGAGTGAATTTTTAAGTTTTGAAAAACAATTTAGGTTTATTATTCTGAAATGGATATAAATTCTTTTTTCAGAACAGGAATTAGAAGCGATAGTAAAAAGACAAACCTAAGAGCTAAAAAGGACAGAAAGTTGTGGAAAGTCACGATAGCCCACATCCTGAAACATGGCATAGAGAAAAAGAATAATTCTGAAATGACATATCCTCCCATTTCAGTTTGGATTTGTTTAATGGCGAATTTATTTCTTTTACCATAAGTGATTGATGTTTAAAACTGGAATGGCAATTTTCAAACTTATGATTCTTTACCGGAGTAAAGTTCATAAGTATCTAAAGGTCTTACCAGAAGGAATTTATTTCCCACAGACCTCGGGGATTATCGTTCGAGCCCAGGTAAAGGGTATGATTCGAATACTGATTTTCGAAACAGTAAAGTCCACTCTATTTGTAAGATTCGAGCGATATGATCTTCCTAGCTGTTGATCTCAGTACATTAAAGTACTTATAAAACCTTTTAAACCTACATAATATATGTGTATTTTTCAATTTTTTAGAGCCATACAGTCAGTTCAATTGAAATTTCCAGGTAGATCTTTCCATGAGCTGAAATTTCTGAGTTTAATTTTAATTTTTATCTGTAGGGAAGTAACGTGATGACGCAAAAGTCAGTATTTCACAGCGAAGAATGAAAAGAAAAAGAAAGAAAAAGGAAGAAAGAAGAGGAAAAGAGGATAAAAGAAGAATAGAAAAATGAAAGAAAAGGATAAAAATGCAAAGAAAAGTTTTAAAAAGAGGATGAAAAAGATAGAAAAATGAATTTAAAGATTTGAAGAAAAAAAGAAAAGAATGGAAAATCAATTTTGATTAAAAAGAAAAGCCAAAATTGAAAAGAAAGAAAAAGGACAGAAATAAAAGCGGAATTTCAAAAATGAAGCGCATTTTTTTGAAGAATTAACATTTCTGTTGCAATGAAATTCTGTTTAAAAATATTTGAACGAAGATTTGATGTTAATTTGGTATTTTTCAGAGAAAGGTCATTTTCTTGAAATATTTGCAGCTACGATTTGTTGGGGACGATTTGAAAATAAGAAATCATAAAATCTTTAGAGGTTCCATTCTTCTAATCTCTTCGAGCTTTAGAGAGATTGGAATTTTCTGTTAAAGTTCTTTTGGGATATCGGCTGGCACGGTGCCTGTTGGCAAACTTCCAAGAATACGGTGCTGAGTTATCGGAAAATCAGAAAAATTTCGAGACACACACACACACACACACACACACACACACACACACACACACACACACACACACACACAGAGTGAATTTATACTTTTATTAGTGCGCGTACTTGTCGACTGGGAAAATGAGGTTCTTATATATATATATATATATATATATGGTGAAACTTGTTTGGTTAAAGTAGTTATGTATTTCTTACAAATTTTCGATGTCACTGTCTGCAGAGAGGAAAGCAACCAGTATTTTAAATATAAATTAGGCTCAGCATTCATTTTTCTACGAGATATGTCGAACTCAGTAGTGAATATCTAGTTCTCTAGTGTTTGTTATTTATGCAAAGTCAACAGCTAAATTTACTGAAAGACATTTTATTAGAATGCTGAATCGATTAGGCTCCAGATTAGAGAAGAATGGATTTCTTTTTCAATTCTGTATTTTCCCAATGTTTAATCATAATTTCAAGAGTTGACTAACTATCTTTTATGTTTGTTGTTGCCATAACATTTCAACCGATCAATTGTACGGTCTTTCTCAGGTGTGCAATACACATTTTTATGTTTTACAATTCTCGTAGATACAGTCAGTAAAAAGAAACCCACTTTTTTCAGGTAGTACACATAAGGAGGTCATAGAAGGGATTGGGTAATACGTTTTGTTCCCAACAATAAAAAAAATAAGTGAATAATTTAAAATAAAACTTGCAATGGAATTTATATCTCACGATACAGTGGTCTTGTTAGCGAGAAATCGAAACACTGTGTAATACTAAGTCAGCCCCTGAAAAACTATGTAAGCTACTACAAAAACATAAAAAAGAAAGAGAAAAAGAGAGGAAAAGAAAAGTAAAAAAGAGAGATAGAATGAAAAAAATAAAAATAAAAAATCGAAGGAATGAATGAGCGAAACTGAAAAGTCAATTTAACGTTAGACAAATACAGAAATGTAAGAAGGAAAAAAAGGAGGAGCAACGAAAAGAGTAAATGAATAAAAGAAAAGAGGAAGAGGAAGTAGTCAAAGTGAGGAAAAAATGTAGAGAGAGAGAAATGAAGAGCGAAAAAGAAAGTGAAAGTCAAACAGCAATAAAGAGAAAGAAAAGGAGAGAAAGTGGAGGAAGATACAAAGTGGAAGAATTATAGCCATTTTCAAGTTCTTTTGGGAAAAGTAACACAAATTCTAGAAAAGTAACCGATTTTGTAATTTGGAGTATATTATGTTCAGATCTGGGTTGAACTTCACACGTGGACATTTTCAGGAAAAGAGACATTTGAATAAAGTTATAGTTGTGATCAAATTTTCTGAAATATCTTGCCAAGTTTAAGACACCACCCCTCAAAAAAGGACAAACATGAAATCTCATAGCTTCGGTGTGAGCTTCTGAGAGTTGATGATAACGAAAATGAGCTATTTAAAAGTTGCTATTTGTAAAGAAACTGTAGAGATGTTTAGCGTTTTAATGATCACGATTATTTTTGAAAAACAAAACAAAAAATAGAAAATGTGTTTTTATGTGTGTGTATCTGTTATTATTTAAATAGTTGTCTTAATGCGTAATATTTTGCATATATACAATTTATTAGATGTTTAATAACCGCTAAATGTGTTTATATTGAACTTACTTCAAAGTGAATGAAAATTGTTATTAGCCTTTCCGTCTTTTACCGAATATCGATACACTTGTAGAAGTCATTGCATTGAATGTAATTACGAAGCATAGCCCATACTATGGTATAAGGCCCAAATAAGAGGAAACCAGAAATATTGGTACTCAATTTGCATGATTTGTTAGAGTAACTTAAAAACTAATTAATATCCGATAGGCGTTGGATCATTCTTCTCAAGGTACCAGCTTAATTAAATATAATCTTTGTGTCAAAAGACTTTTTAAAAAAATGTGAAAGAACTGCTCAGCTTCTATATGATCCTTGTTAAAAGAAGATAAATATCATTGGACAAATGAAATTCTGAAATTCCAAGTAAAATCATAGTGGACACAAAGCAAAAGATTTGTATACTGAGAATCCAAGCGACATTAATGGCGACTTTTGGATGATTTAAAGAAATACTTTGAAACTGAATATTTACACTCACTTATTAGTTTGTGGTAAGAAGCGGGGCGGTAACTAGAATAGAAATCCAAGTTTAAAAGCAATTTAAAGTGTGTTACTATAAGCTAACAAAAGATAACTTTAATTTTTGTGGATTATTCAAGAAATATACAAACGATTTATAAGTCAATGAGTTAAGATTTTATACGACTTACCGCCTCCAAAATTGGGTTTGAAAGATAAATTAAATTCTTTCGGTTTTCTTCGAGACTCAGTCAACTCATAAAAGGTTTATGTAAGCGTGTCTTTACCATCTGAGCAACAACAATTCTCCAAAGGACATAAACTCCACATCAATTAAATCTTTGTGTTAGGTTTTCAACAACTAACAACATTGTTCAGCGTCGCCGTCTTCCTCGCACTCTTTTTGAGGATTGCATTTTGATGGGTTGAAAAAGGATAAAAATCGTTATTCACTAGCAATTGTGTAGCAGACGACGTCAACCTGAACACAAAAAGTTCCGCCGCTTATCATGATAGCCGACGAAAAGTGAAATTCCTGTTCGCTCATTTGATTTTAAAATCATTTGATCTATAAAAATCGAAAGGCAACTATCTTTTATCTTTTCGTTTTCCTCTCTCACCAAAAAACAGCCTCTTTTTCAAAACAGTCTTTTGTTTTGAAAAATGTCCTTAAGCGAGTGATTCCACTTTGAGTTGGCGAAACATTATTTCTACATCATTTTTATTATTACTGAAAATATTACAAAGATAATCACTTATTTTATTTAATATTCTATTTTCGATATTTTGAGGTGAATATAGAAATGCCTTTGAATCATGAGTTTTTAAAAAATTATACTTGCGTCAGTTCAAGCTCAGCTATAATGGACCATGAAATATAAACTCTGCATTTGGATATATGAAATGAACAGAAAATAATATTAAAAAATTTGCAAGTGGAAATTTTTACTTAAAAAAAAAAAAAAAACGTGAGAAATCGGCCAAACCCATCGATGATGAAGATTTGAAAGCTGTTGGAGAAAATTATAGAATTTGCACCAGACTTCAGTGTATTGATCAAAATCATTTCCAATCATTTCATATTGATTGGTAAGAAAGCTCGACAAATTGGTTCAATTTGAATTGAATAACAAATATTAGACGTAATGAATCAGTTTCATTTTTTAATCGTATCATTACTTTAATAGATTTTGAATAATAATAATAATAATAATAATGATAATAATAATAGATATTGATAATAATAGATATTGAATAATGATTCAATAGAAAAGGGATGGTGAAACATTAATGAAAACTTTAGAAAGTTTAATAGTGAAACAGAAGTCATTTCATGCATTATAGATATCTTGAAAAGAAGCAAATTATTATTGCATATATGTAGACCAACTTTTTAAAATGTATTCTGAAGCTATGAGCACACAGTTGAATGATTTGAAAGGACGTAACTTTGTTAAATAATAGTACTGTGATGAATTTGAAGAGGAAAGCTTTATTGCACCCTGCCAATTCACCCGACCTCTCTTCAATACGTTCTTAATGTGGCTCAAATGGAAAAAGTCTTCAATGAATTTACAAGTTCTTTGAATCTAGAATTCTTGACAAAGGTAATTTACGATTTATTACCAAGGTGGAATAAACGGATACAAGATGACGATAAATATTAAAAGTTGATAATTTTTAATAATATTTTAAAAACAATTTTGCTTAAATAGGTTTTTGACTTCATATTAAAAACAAATAATATTTCTACTTATGATCTTAATAACGTTATCAGCAAGAGTTTATTATAAGAAATCAGATTTATTGCATAACGACGATGATTCATTTCTTTAATAACTATATTCAGATTTGATCAACTGGAATTGAACTCTAACTCTTTGTTTAAAGGATGCAGGATAAATTCTCTATCTTTTATTTGGATAAAATGCATCCGATGTATCACTCGATGTGATAATTATGAAGATGAATCTTCTGGATACTGAGCCCCAAATGAAATAAATCAAAGATCCAGAGAGGAAGAATCTCGTAATCGCTGTTGCTGAAGTTTCAAAAATATAATTAAAATTTTTTTTAATATTTAATTATTTATTTACCACATTACTAGAACCTTTTATGAAGTGAAGTAGCTGATTTGGTTTCATAATCAAGAAACAAAAGAGATTATATAAATAAAGCTAAAAGAAAACAATAAAAGAAAAAGCGAAAGTAACGAAAAAAAGGTAAGCAAACATCAGGAGCAAAAAAGAAAAGAAAAAGAAAGCCTTAAGTCAACAGAGAAACTCAGTTCCAATTCGAAAACTGAGAATTCTAATATAGAGAGTGAAAGTTTCAAGAACGAAAATAGTTGCAAAAAGAACAACGTATCTTCAACATAGTTTATAACATAGTTTACAACATAGTTTAGTAAAACTTCGTGTCAAATGGAGGAATTGGAAGATTGTGTAACGTTAGTCTTTCAAATAGCAAGGGTCTTTCTCATTTGAAAACCCGTATTAAATCGGTCTTTTATGTGCGTTCGAAATTCAACTACTGGAACCGATTTAAAATACGCAACCACTTCTCTCAGACACAAACTAGACTATGTAATGATAACCTTTACTAACTGGCTTGCAGTCTAAGTACATGTGATTAGATAATAGCGGTTCAGCAATTATGTTTATCTATCTATCTATCTATCTATCTATCTATCTATCTATCTATCTATCTATCTATCTTTGTTAAGCGTAATAGATTTGTGTTATTATTAATGGTTCAAAATGAAACATTGCTGCTGCGAGTACATATATACATAACACACATACACAGAACCATGGCTCACCTGTGGATGGTATCACAGAGTTTTGCAATAGCGATGCTTTTGCCAACTGTAACAAGACTAGCAATTTGTTTGTTCTCATTCAAAGTAGCAGCTTGCTTGCCACTTGAAGGCCTTTTATTAAAGCCAAGCTTTCACTCCAAGATTGTAATTAACTCTATTGAACCATATCGTTTCTCTTCTTAAATCAAGTTCGGTGTTTCCATAAGCATTTATTAACATTATGTGGATGTTTGTAGCATTTTTCTACGACAATCAATTTGGAAAAAATGATCATGGGTAGAACGAAAGTAGATAACTTTCCAAGATTTCCCTCTTGGTGTTCTAAATATATTATGACGGACAGCATAAAAACCTCTAGGAATTCTGATTTAGAATGTATTTTTATTATTAAAAAAATTATATTAGAAGAGTTATTCTTCTTTTTATTTTTTTTTAGCAAAACTGTTGTGTAGTAACCTTTGTCGATGGTTGCCCACTAATTGTTAACTTGTACCAGACTAATCTGCTTCTGATAAATTCTTTCATAAGAACAGACATATACACAGACACGCACAGACAACACACACACACACACATATATATATGTATATATATGTACATGTGTGTGTGTAAAGTAGCTAGTCAGGAAAGCCATTCTGTAGTTAGGAGCGGGGGAGGGGGTGAACTAATCGTCCGTCTCCCTTCTGCAGCAATCCTATGCATTCATCCATCATCCTCATCTTACTGCATGCAAGCAGAGGTCTCTGCAGTAAAGCTCAGTCGAGCGTGTTCGATAAGTTTTCGACTCGTTTTCGAGCTGTCAGTTCAATTCACCCGACTGTGTAGCGAAGCGTGTAACTAGAGGCAAACGCGATTACCTGCGATTGCAGGTAACTAATTGCAATTCGCGGCAAATAGATAACAAAGTACATCTGTTACACTAACTTTATCTCGGTTTGGAGTCAGCTGTTTTCAAGCAGTCTCCTTCCAGATGATAGTGTACCTGCCGTGGAACGAGAGTTACTTGAGACTATTCAGAAACCAGTTTTTCCCGATTTCGTTTCTCAGACGGAGTTAAGGAATCTGGCACAGATGAAACATTGCAACACCAATCCTTACTGGTCTGCTTGTGGTTGAATTAGTTGCGTATTTACCACCTGTCAGACTATACCATCAAAGAGCGATGGATGACGCACGTTTTACATATCCTGAGTTTGGCTACAAATACTTCCGGTATCGAACGTCTTGATTTTTCAACTGTAGTTTAGATGGACCAGTCAAACTATCTCATTAAGCCAGCTACCCTCCATGTATATATATATATATATATATATATATATATATATATATATATATATATATATATAGATATAGATATAGATAACTAGACTCGTTTTGAAAAACCCTCGAATTTTTGATTTGCTAATCAAATCAATCTCGAGGGAAAAAAAAGGTTTTAAAAAGAAAGAGCTACAAACATGAACTTCTGCCGACAAAACATCGCACAGATGCAGGTCTGAAGCCCAAGGAAAAAAACCCCGATACGAGTAACAACTAACTAACAAAAGAGCTCAATACAACCGTAGAGTAGACCTAGATACACCTAGTGAGCCAGACAAACCTACCTAGGTTTCACCTAATCGGATCGTCAGGAAAGTTTAGCAAACTTTCCCTGACGATCCGTTTAGGTGAAACCTAGGTAGGTTTGTCTGGCTCCACTAGGTGTATCTATCTATCTATATATATATATATATATATAGTTTATGCAAATTTAGGTAATCCGTATGGGTAGACCTGAGGAGGATGATATCCAGGGAGCTCAATGTAAAATTCAGAGCAGATATGTTTGAATAAAGAAAGACCACGTTAAGATTCCATGTAATAAGCTATTTCACCATGGTGAAATATCTTATTACATGGAATCTTAACGTGGTCTGTCTTTTATTCAAACATATATATATATATATATATATATATATATATATATATATATATTGAACAATAAGAAAATAAAAAAATTAAAATCTTTAGACACACTGGGTTGTAGATTAATATTCTTTCGTTTTTATTATTATTCCATTTAGATTCCTCGACTAGTTTCGACCGAAATGGCCATCATCGGGAGGAGAAATATTTCTGCTTGCTGGTAGCACTAAACTACAGAAATGAATATATATATATATATATATATATCTATATATATATATATATATATACGTTTTGAATTTTTTTGTTTTCGTTAAAATACATACTTTACAATTTTGTTCGCTCATAACATTCATATCGTGTCATATGTGGTGGCTATTCGTCAGTGAAAACCCATATTTTTACCGCATAATCGACTTTATATAATTTATTCCCCTTAATGGACAAATCAGAATTTTTACGGAGGCCTTTATTTATTAGACTTAACTCTGAATCAAAGATAAAGATAATATTAGGAATTAATCTTACATGGAAAAAGTTGATAAAATACTGTTTTTAAAGAGTCCCTAGCTTATTTCTTACACGTCTTGACTTGTAACAGGAAGCGGCCAATTTGTTCGTAATAATAATAAGCGGAGGAGATTAATCATAGCTTTAAGATAGTGTAGAGAGAAAAAAATTGGCTATTTCTCAATACAAACACTTCAAGATGTGTAAAGAGGGTGTTTAAGGCGTCGCAAATTTTAGACAGGTCCATTGCGCGAAAATAACAACTGGTTGAATCTCGACCAGCGTCTTAACCAGTGAGACGACCGGAACTCATAATAGCTTGTGAAAATACTCAACATTTATTGGCTTAAAACAAAATGAAAACACTTTACAGGGCTGTAGGACATGTTTTGTTTTCAAAAGACTTGTTCGACATCGATTTCTATTGTTATTGTTGTTACTATAAACTTAATCTGTGAACATTTCTTGATTATGCAACATCGTTGTGACATGTTGCATGTCTTTTGAGGATCAATTATATTTATTTCCTTTTCGACTAGAGTTAATCTTGGGGTTTCTCTTGGTTTTCGTATGTGTGTGTGTGTGAGAGAGAGAGAGAGAGAGAGAGAGAGAGAATACAAGTTATATATTTTGATTTCAGTTTTATAAATCAAAATATCATTTTGTCAAATATTTGAAAATATTAACGAACCCGAAAAGGTTAATAGTCTTTACAACCTCCCAGTTAAGTTTGTTCTCATTTCGGACTACCTTGTAGTATAAAGTAGCTACTAAGTCCCACTGGCGCAAGTGATTGCTGCCAAGAAAAATTTAACAACACAATTTTCTTATTTTTCTTGGTACATAATAAACTAAGCTAAGATTTATTTCATTCTTTTTAATGGAGCCAGCAACAAGAGACAATTTTAAAAATGTCAAGAGAAGAAGAAAATAATTAAAAAATGAATTAATCATTTGCAAAAGAATCTGAAAAGAAAACAGAACAGTCAAAATACGGAAGTATATTCTTACTTTCATCGAAATTCTTGGCGTACATCGTTTTTATAAGTCTTGGAAAATCTGACCGACTTTTTGAGAACGTTTCCGTCACTGCGATAAAAGAGGAAATACGTATTGACGACAGATGGTTGCAATCACGTAAATGAGTTTACACGTGGAATATTTGCATTAACGTCTGTTTATCACTGTGCGAATTTGTGAACGACACATTACACGCTTTGGCGCTTGTAAATACTTACCACTTTCTGCACATTGTTGTTTTCCCGCGCATAATTTCGTAACAACGTTTGCGTATAACACTTGCATTTCTTTGAGGATGATTTTAGTCGCATCGATTAACTTACAAGCGCAGTGAGTACCAATCAAATGAACTTGAATTCTGATTGGTAAAAAGAGCAGAAAATTTTCTCAGACAAAATTTGAATTCTCCTAAAGTTAATGATTCTATCATGTTTAAAATCTTAGTGGATCAATAGCGGTTTCAGTATTTAATACGAGATTTCTATTGTACAATAAAGGTACAACCATTTATTAATACACTATTCCTTATCTTTGTTTCACTGAGAAGTTTACGAATTCACGAATGAAAAATTCTTAATTATAACCTCTCTTTTTTTTCGCTCGGTCGGACGATAAACTCTTGCTGGTCATATTTATTATTTCTTTTTATTGATGTTTTTGTTTACGGCCAGCAACAATGTTGATTAAGGACAGGATTTCTGTCATTGAAAAGTGACAATTATCGACAAATAAAAAATTGAAAACTGACGAAAGAAAGTGACAATTATTGATCTTAATTGTAGCTTTTGACATTGATTTTGAATTTTGACCAACCTTTCAACTAATGTTTCTCAAAGTCTCAGGTCACATTCCTTCCCTCATGAACCCATTCTTTTCCCATTTTCTACAGTCATTTTGTAACTTTTCATCATTATACATAATTCATCACCAATAATTCCTTATTTGTTTCAATTTCCTTCTCTTATATTTGAAACACCCCCCTCCTTGGGTCAAGTGCCTCTCGTTTGAAAATCAATACTTTGTACCATTATCTGCTTAATTCTCTTTGCAAGTATTTGCTATTTAATGTACAAGAGAGAATATATAAGCGAAGGATTATCGTCATCGCCAGCGTATAAAACGCAGCTTTAACTTAATTTCATTGAAACAAGGAATTTTACCGAACATTTGATTTCATAACTCATTTCTTTCGGATATTCTTCCATTTTTTAGCTTTTACTTGGGAACGAACATCAACTTCTGGTACCTGTAAAAATACACAACTATCTCAGCCATGAGGCATACTTTCGTAATCATTATTATTTCCACTTTTATTTAAAGTCATAAATCGTGTAGTATCTAATAAACTATATAAAATGTGTGTAAATACATTTGGTTACTTCTTCTCTTTTCACATTTACATATTTTCTCCCTTTCTAACAGCTGCACACATTTTTTCTTCATTTCATTCTTTGTATATCCCCCCCTCTCTTTGCGGTTAAATTCTGTTTAAATTGACATCGTAAGGAAATCTCCCGTTTCATATCACAGAAAACAGGAAACAGAAAGACATGCGCATAAACACTATATAGATATTGTATTTTATTTGATATACCCCAACCCACCTTTTACTCCTCTGTCACACAAAAAAACCGAAGTTGAGATATCTGCTAAGCTAACGTTTACCAGGTCATTTCAGGCTATTAGTGCTTTTAACTAGCCTTTCATTAAACATAAATTGGGTAGGCTTCATATGTAACAAATGCACTGGAGAGAGAGAGAGAAGAGAAAGAGAGATAGAGATAGGAGAGAAAGAGAAAAAGAGAAAGAGAGAGAAGAGAAAGAGAGAGAGATAGGAGAGAAAGAGAAAAAGAGAAAGAGAAGAGAAAGAGAGAGAAGAGAAAGAGAGAAGAGATAGGTACTGTGGATGCCATTAGGCAGAGTTGGAATGAAGGTAAATAGTAAAAATATGAATGATGATTTTAAAGGCAGGCAAAACAACTCTACTTGGAAATCTTGTAGCCTTAAGTTTCAGGTTAGAAATATCTGTATATTCATCCAGATCCGCATACATCAATAATAGGCACCCACATACACATAAAGAAGCGCACACATCTCCGTACTGAAATAAAGTTGGGGAAATTTTTAATATTACTTTTGGCTCATTAAAAACGTGTGAGAAAAAAAATGAGATTTATCAGAGACGGTTTTCATTTCTAACACAAAAGTACCGAACTTCAATTTTCTTGATTCTTAATGTTCGATTTTGAAATATACACTTGTCAAGGAATTGGCTAACATTCTCAAAAAAGAATTGATTACAAGGAACAAAATTCAGATTTGTTAAAAGGGAGAAATAACTTAGAAGAAAAATTTTTAACGTTTAACGAAAAAAGAAATGTGTGTGCAAAATTGATTGATTGAGTGCGTGTATGTGAGTATGTGTAAATGGAGTGGTGTGTGTGTCAGTATTGATTAGAATAGTTATTGCATGGTTTTCGGGTGACATTTTCGATTAAGTATTGTTGATACGCGCATTTGCTCACTAAAATAAGACGTTCATTTGTAAAGCAAAAAATAAATCGAAATTTCAGTCAGAACAACTCTAAGTAAAAATTTTACTTCACAAAAATAAAATGTACCTTATAGTTACTTTCATACGTTTATATTCTTTTTATTTTCCATTTTTTGTTCATTTTACTATCTTCGAGTCTATTTGGTGGCTAAGAGCGTAGCGATCATAACTTTGTCATCCACATTATATACCATATCTAGGACAAATCAATGTTTCGAATGTTAATTTTAAAATATTGCTTCACATGAAAGATTAATGCAAGACATTCTTCTTTCCTGAATAGCGCATTTGCATACTTAGGCAACTAGCGATGATTATTATAGAGTAGTCTCCCTTATCAGTGGAGTATAGTGATTTTCCAAGCGTAGCTCAGATGTGGCACAAGGCCGAAAGTATGGGGCAGCCAGTGAGGATCGAAGTCACTACTCAGTCATAATTGTTCTAGCGAGACAAGCTTGTTAACCATTACACCACCTCGAGGTGCCCAATCAGTGGAGTATATGTTTTAGGACAAACGGATGCTCCAAAAACAATAACTAATAATAAAAGAAAACTACCATAGCAATATACTGCAATACAACAGATAGAAAATTCATTGTTACCACAAACCTTAGAAAGTGCAGTATGCATTTATTTTTCTTTCGCAAGAACTTTATGACTTTTCTATGGAATATCCGAATTACCAGCTTCCCTGTTTTGCGTTTTGGAATCATTATTAAGTAAAACTTATGAATTGTTCATTGCGAAGGTTAACCGTGAGTAACTGAAACCGCGAATAAGGGGCATTTGATTCGGTCCGCATTGCAAGGTTATTCATAACTAGGTGGATAACTTGGGGCCCCTTTGTTAACTGTGAATACTTCAAAACGTTTATATTGCTGTTGCCTTTTCTTTTTGTCCCTCAATATTTTAGTTTTCTAGATATAATTTCCACTCGGGTACGAAACCATTTCTCTATTGAAGCTTCTTTTCTTTCTTTCTCATTTTCGTTGCTTTTCTTTTTTTTTTACTTCTTGAGCATTTACCTTCCTTTCTCATTTTTTTTTATTTCTTTTACTCTTTCATTCTCTTTCTTTAAAGTCGTATTCTGTTTCTTCATAACTTTCCTTTCTCTCCCTTTTAGCCTCTCTCAACTCAAAAGAAAAATGAAAAATGAAAAAAGAATAAAACAGCACCGATTTCCTTCTCTCCCCCTCAACTTGTCATCTTTTATACAAATCTAATTATTCAACAGACCCCGTACCCCGGATGTCGGATTACTTACACCGACCACTACGCCCTTTCCATTCTCCCTTCCTCGATGTTTCCTACCACACCGGAAAGTCTGAACTAACTCTACCGGATTGTTATACATTTCCAATTCCACTGGTAAAAGGGTTAGGAGAAAATGAAGTCTCGGTCGACACAGCCCAAGGGCTCCGCATACGATCAGATGAGAATTGGCCTCACTCTGCAACGACACTGCAACCAATGGACATGAGATTCCGATGTCTTCTATTCTAGTTTCTGGTGGAATATATTCCAACTGGCCGATATTAGCTGAACCTCTGGGAAAAATGCTTCAGTGAACGAAACAGAATATTTATATTGGATTGCCTTACAACATACCGATACAAATATATAATACATACACCGAAGGCACAGGCACGAATTATACGTGTGCACGGCATAAAATCAAATAGACGCGTTCAAATGTAAATATGCTATACACTATATATATATATATATATATATATATATATATATATATATATATATATATATATATATTTATATACACATTTGTGTGTATGTGTATGATGTATGTGTGTTTATGTTTGTGTATGTATGCGTGTACGTTTGCGTGTGTATAAAGATCCGTATGTGTCGTCTGGATCTCTCTCTCTCTCTATATATATATATATATATAAAACCATGCTTACATATACAAAGGATTACAGAAAAATATTTCATTATGAAATATACAGCTATTTAAAGAGTTTAGTTCGACACAAGGCAAAATTGAAACAAATAAGAAAAGCAAGATTGCGTTCAACCATCTAGAAGCGTTTACAAAATCCTCGATGCTACCTTGGATCGAATATTATCAACTGGTGTCAGCGCTAAATATACAACTGTCTAAGAAGTGCGGTATTGGGCTCATATTGTGAGAAACGAGCACTCTTCTTTTCTTCTCCTTCCTTATTTCTTTCTTTATGTACATATATATTTATAATTTTAATATATATATATATATATATATATATATATATATATATATATATATATATATATATAATAGTGGGAAGTTACGACTTTGATCATAGTTTATTTCTTGTAATGTGGTGGTGAAGTATTAAAGGTCGTGAGTGTCAAGTTATGCGAAAACTGCTGTACAAACGCACACACACATACACGCACACACAGGCACACACACACACACACATATATATATATATATATATATATATATATATATATATATATATATATATATATACTTTCAGATATATTCTGAAAGTAGCCTTATATAAAGTCTGATACTAAGGTGAAAGAAAGCTGTTCAACTAAGAAATGTCTACTTAAATAACTTTATTATTGTTATTATTGATGTGCTTCAATTTTCATTCTCAGCAACAACTTGTCATGTAAAGTCACAGCAATTAGTCGCTTAAAGTTAAAAGAAAAACGAAATAGGTTTGATTTGTTTTTAGTTTTGCACTGAACGGTTATAAACGGTAATTTTTACTATAAAATGTTTTTCGTATAACAGAAACTTTCCAATTCCATAGTCAAAATAACAATGAAAAGAGAGAGTGAGAAAGAAAAGGAGGGAAAAAGAACGCGAGAGGGAGAGAGTGATCAAGAGAAAGTGACTGAATGAGAGAGAAAGAGAGTGAAAGAGAGGTAGATAAAGTGTTAGAGAGAGTGAGAGAGAGAGTGAGAGAGAGAGAGTGAGAAAGAGAGAGTGAGAGAGAGGATATTACAGGCAGAGTCATAATTTTATGCTTTGTAAATTCACTCACTCTTTTGACCATTTCTACAAAACGTCCTTTCCAGTTCTCAAAATATATATCAGTGAATTTACACATTCCCAATTCGGTCAATTTCTTCGTCCCTGTTCGGTTTTTCTATTTTTTTTTTCGAAGCAGAGACAAAAGTTCAAAATTAGATATACCATGCTGATGTCTAAAATTTGAAGTGAGGGAAAAAAATTCGCTTCAGGCGAATAGGTCAAACATGCCGATAAATATTGAGGATCTACAAGGGTAGGAGCTATAAATACACCTAGTAATATTGCCGTAGACAGTATATATATATATATATATATATATATATATATATATATATAGAGAGAGAGAGAGAGAGAGAGAGAGATGCGTGTGTGCATGTATGTTAAAGCCATATTAAACCTGGAAATTTACCAAAAGTAAATTTCGTTATGTATATTTGATTAAAAAGCAAGAATATGCTTTTTAGAAAAAGAAAAACTATTTTTGTATTCATTTAAATTCAAGACAAAGTGTATATAATAAGTACATAGAAATATATTTTACATCTGCGCATATTTTTTCTTTTTCTCGCTATCTCATATTCGTAACATTTTTTCTTCAAACTTGCATACATACATAGACTACCCCCCCCACACACACGTATATAAAATACGCACATCTACACTGCCATATTTGATTATGCAATGAAATTGTTATTAAGTCATCAATCAACGCTGATAAAATTCCAGGATATGATGTCTATGAGAGTCTAATTTCAACTCATACTATTTCTTCTTATAAGAAATATTTACAATAACTTGTGCTGTAAGATATTATTATGTAACCTTAGTGTTGATCATCATATTGTAAGTAATTATATATAATGGTACAATTATTGAAATGATATTTTTCATTTCAGACACATTAGGATTATCATGCGTCATAAGAAAGTTATAACCTCAAATGTGAAACGAGATATTTTAAGTGATCTAAACACATCGAAGAAACTTGGGAAAAGATCACCGGACAATGAAAAATGAAAAATAAAACTTCGGCAAGATAGGAAGTAGAAAAATGGTTTTACGAAAGTCGAATAAAAAAAAGAAAGAACTCTTAGAAAAATTAAAAGTGTAATAAACTAGAAAACTAGATTGATCCGCCAAAAATATTTGAATAAGATGATGTAAATTAAAAGAAAGAGGAAAAATGCAGAATGTTAAGAACATTAGCTAAAAAATGAAAGTAATCAAATTATCACCTTTATGTAAACACATAGGGATATATCAAAATGGAGAAGAAATACATGAAAACTGATTTCGGAGTTAGTCATTTTTAGCAATGATTGTAGAGGATGGGTTAATTGTTAGGTTCTTTATGGAAATAGACAACTATCGTGATTTAGGAAAGGTAATGTTTTGTTCTAGAGTTACAAGCAGTAAATTTATAGGTTCCTTAAAAATGCTTGATGGTGCCAAGTTAAATGCAAAGAATTATTGTGAGTTCTTAGACAAAATATTGAGTGGGATATGAATATATCCTTTAAGTTGAAGAGTATACTGATATTTGTCTTGCTCTTCAAATTTTTAAGAAAAAACTGATTATTGCCCACCTTGGTAAAACTGGCTCGGATGACACCAAATTAATGGAATAACATCCTACTATTTTAGATATTAGTCCAACAGATAACTTGTAGCCCATCATTAAGAAATTTATTTCAGAAATGCAAACAATATTCATCTTTGAGAAGCAATATAAACAATTCTTCAAATAATATTAAATTCGAAACAGTAAAAAAGTTGACAAAAACAATGATTAAAATACTGAAAAAATTACAGAAGGCCAAGACGCCTATGTTCGCATGTAAAATAAAAAAGCAAATTATTCAAGTATATAGAAGGTTGTATTAATATATGCTTTTATGGCTGATATAATTTGTATTTATTTACAAGCTAAAATGTTTGTTGCAGTATGTATAATAAAACCTGTTATCAATATTCTTTTTAAATTGGGGTTTAATTCAGATTGGAAGATGTTGAGAAGAATGGTGCAATACAATTTCACTCCTTAACAATCAGTGTATTCATGTGTTTATAGAATCAAGAATACTTATGTGCTGTTCAGTAATAGTTGATACACTGTGTAGGTTTATCTACTCTTGCAGATATGTCTGCTTCGTTTATACATCTACGCATTTCCCGAACGATTACTATTTACAAAGATTATAAAGTGTGTAAAACTTCTACCATTACGTCTTTTGCCTATTTTGAGCTGGTTTAACACAGAATAGGCAAATCATGTCTGGCTTAAGCCTTATGACAAGTGCAAATGCATTTCCTAGGAAAAAGAAATCTCATTTTATCTTTAAAGTTAACGCACAACTCGGAACGATTTCCTTATACATAAAAGAAAGAAAGAAAGAGAGAGAGAGAGAGAGAGAGAGAGAGAGAGAGGGGCAGAGAGAGAGAGTGTGTGTGTATGTGTGCGTGTGTGTACACACACACACGCACATGAAAGTGTGTGAAAGGAAACCTCACAGAAAGTTAAAAAAAAGCAGGAAAAACGAATGAAATAATTATTAAGACATTTCTCCCTACATTTAGTGTTCATAAATGACAAATGAAAGTGATAAAATATTTCTACGTTCTTTATGTTTTCTTTTTCTTATATCTTCTCTGCTTTTCGTTTTCTTTCTGAACGCTCTAAAAATCTTTAATTCATTTTCTAGTCGTTTAGCGTCCGCAAAAGAATGATGACTTATCGTTCCTTCACTTAGAATCTCCTCAAATGTGATATTCATGAGTGACCCCATTATTTGAACTGTTAACTTGGTGCCTACAATTCTGACTGCAGGGAGTCTGAACCACTTGAGAGCCTCTCTTTCAATATCACGACTCATCAGACAATCTCTGAAATCCTGCGTGAATTTACCGCTCAAGAAAAAAAAAAAGAATCAGCCAGCAGAACAAACTTGATGACCTCAATTTCTGGAAGAATTCCAGCTGCCAATTTTGGTCACACACAAGCTGACCCAATAAAGGGCAACATGTCGAAATGTACATTGTGCCCCATCTCCTATCATAATTCATTCATAACATATATACTTACCCACGTTCCCACTTGCTAAGCGCTCATGACCCTCAGCAAAGGAGGCTGATTCTCTTTACTGATTTCTTTTAGAAAGAATTTCATTGTCTGTGGTCGACTGATTACTAAGGATGCTTTTTACGCCGACGCCATCTTATGCAATATGACAAAGCAATTTTGTTGTACCCCAGCCAGCAGAAAGGCACACCACTCCCAACGTACCTGCATTCCAAGGTGTCTTGACAAAACACCTGCTTCACCCACCCAACATATCGTCGCTGTTTTGCTATTATCATAGTCTCTAAAGTTTCACAAAGCTGACAGCTGCCAACAGCCACGTCCCTTCTGTTATTAGACAGATTATTAAAAATTACTTTTGACAAATTTCTTTTGTCTTTTTGAGGATTATTTTTATACCAATATTTTTAGCCGATTTTTTCTTCGGTATTTAAATTGCATGTATTTGTAATAAAAAGAAACGACAGGTGAGACACGAATCGAAGAACTTCTCATTTGTGGACAATGTTTAACCATTTAAACTTATATAATAAGAGAGCGTGTTTTCGTTTGTTTGTTAATCTTTTTCAGTTTAATTCTTCGCGTTATTGTTGATTACTTCAGATTAGTATTAGTAGAAGTGGGTGTCATATTGTTATTTTCAAATGTTATAATTATGTCGTTTTTTTATATGTGTCATGATTGACTTGCTTCTTCTTTTTATCATAACATTTTCACTAATCTATTTTCTTGCCATAAACTCTGAGAATTCAAAACAAAAACAAGAACCTCAGCGATGTTATTTGACCAACCAGGGAGGCGTCCCTTCCAAAATTCTAAACTTTGGTTAATTGGTTAGATTTTTGGAAGTGCGTCACAGTTAATCATGGAGAAATTTATTAATTGAAGTTTAAATATCTTTTTGTTTAGTATCATTAGAAATGGTATTGAAAATTGCTATTTTCTGTCCACTTATATATATATATATATATATATATATATATATATATATATATGTGTGTGTGTGTGTGCGTGCGTGTATGTGTGTGTGCGTGTGTGTGCGCGCGTGTGTGTCTGTGTGTCTGTGTGTAATCCCAGATTATCTCGTTTGGTAGCCAAGAGAAAACAAACACTTGAGCGATCAAAACTAAATCCCCCTTGTATATCAAAATTAGCAAATTCTCAAGAAATCCCATCCTTCTTCTCCATCTCTTCCCGTGATACTTAAATAACTGACTAGATTCATTAAGCTGACAGTAGAGGTGCATGCTGTAGAGTGATTGCTATCGTGTTTTTTTCAAAAGCACACAGTGCTTTATATTACAGAAGCTAACCTTACGAAGCTAAACTTATTAAATGTTTTGCTAGTCAGACCATCGTTCTCATTGTAGTTATTAAACTCATAACCGGAGCCTTTTAATGTTAACTGTCATCATAAGTCGATAACTTTATCGAAATTTTTAACCGAACCATTTATTTAATCCTAGGGGCTTAATCCTGGTTCTCATACCACTTTTCATGCTTAGAGGATGTGTCTCGTATCGTATACTAACCAGTCTTATGAGAACATTCTATCCACTTCAAGTAAATAAAGTGTTCTATTCTAAAATTCCGAGAATTACGATAGACATCTGAAGAAGGCCGGAGGAAACAACGTTAGTAATGTGATTATAACAACTAAGAGAATGATGGTTTAAATAGCAAAGCATATAATAATAATGATACCTTTCTCTTCTAAAACAAATATGCACAACGTTTATTCAATACTTATCTGTTGTCATTTTTTGGCTGATTAATTATTTAGGTTATTGGTAGTGAGTGCTTCATGCTTACTTTTAAAGTGTTTTCTATTTTTTTTTTTTTTTGTTACTATAGGTAATAATAATATACGTGAGGGTGGTGAAACGTTTTCGGCCTGAAAAAGAAAAGAAAAATTCCCTAGTTTTGGCCATTTGTGAAGTGGATCAGAATGAGAATGTTTCAGCATCCGCTTGTATTTGTTCGACAACATCAAGTTTGGAACAAGGTCAGTTTATATGGAGGGAAATTGATATGCTTACTGGTTAAAACATCTTTCTTTGTAAGGTTTGCAGCATCTTGTTTATCTTCAGAACAAGAAAACTGACTTTCTTCTGCGTTAAAGTGAAAATAACAATTAGATTTGTAGTCCATGTTGATATCTGATGAAAAGTGGTTGGCCGACGACAACTTTTAAATTGATTCAGTCCCTCCTAAAAGAAGCAAATACATTAACTAATCTGGATATAAAACTAGTAGAATAACTGAAAAAAAAGAAAGAAAGAAATAACCTTCGAGAATAATTATAAATTATAATTATGAGAATTGCGAAATCATAGAAATTGGTGAAGTGTTGAGAATGTTTTCCTGTGTCATCTTCTAAAAACATAAATACTGTACATTGGAATTATTTATGTGTAACTGGAGGATACGTTCATTTGACGAATAAATATTAAACCAGCATCAGAACGTTCACAGTATTTTCAAGTATTGGTAAAATTTCTAAGATATATCTAACAACCTATTCAGATAGATATATGCATAAATATGAACGCGCATGTGCAGAACGCAGCTGATTTAATGAAATCATATTGCCAAGGGATACGTAAAATTATATCTTTAGAAATAAATATCTGGTGACATTTCATCGAGCAAACGTTAATGTCACGTACGAATGCGCAGATCGGTTGCTACTGAAGGTGAGTTCGCCAGGTTGATAATTTGCCATGTTTAAGTAGATTTAGATATTTGGCACACCTTTGCTGTAATTAATTGCACGTTAATTACTTGACTTACTCAATTCGCTTGCATTATTTATTCAAGGTGTTTAGAAATTTGGCAAATTTTATGATATTTAATTTTTTATTTTTATTACCTGGAATCAGTTGATGTTCCTTGATAAGTAACAAAACAAACAGAATTCAATGAGCTTTTTTCTCATTTTTCTTTTATTTGAAATATTTTCCTAGTTAGAATTTTACTACAT
The DNA here is from genome assembly GCA_903632075.3 of Acanthosepion pharaonis. Lineage (NCBI taxonomy): Eukaryota > Metazoa > Mollusca > Cephalopoda > Sepiida > Sepiidae > Acanthosepion > Acanthosepion pharaonis. The sequence continues at coordinate 956,904 of CAHIKZ030000049.1, forward strand.
GTTTTACTCCATTCTATTACTGTTATATTAATATTTACCAGAATAATATGCGCCGATACACTTTTCGAAAACAACAGAAACTCGGAAATAAATAAGCAAGTTTCGATTAGATTTGAACTTACAATCCGCACAACAGGACCCTGTCTTTCACGAACGTTGTGTTAATCATTTCAGTCATGGTTAAGCGGAGAAAACTATGTGGGCATTCTGTAATAAATAATGAGAATAACAAGATGGAGTAAAACTAGTAATAAAATAATAATGAAATTGCTACATTGAAAAATGTCCAAATCTATCTTAAGACAAAACTACAAAGTAATAAAACAGAGATTATGCAAAAAATCGAAGAGAATTGGTGGAAGAATGAATACAGATTTGTGTTCCGTGGCCAAAGTGGTTAAGGCGACGCCCGTTAAAGATCGGCTATTGTTGTGTGAGTACAAAACACTTTCACAATAAAGAATAAATGAAAGGTGTTTGGAAAAGAAATAAATCGATGTTTGTAATATAGATAGATCGGAAGAAGCAAATACATTTATGGCTATATATTTCCGTCTATTATGTACACACACACGCAAGCACACACACGCAAGCACACACACACACACACACACACACACACACACATATATATATGCAGGTTGTAATGGGTAAATTGTTGCTATTTTATATTTTTAATTTCGCGCATGCGCGTTGTTTGTTATTTATTTTGTTGACTGCACAGTATAGTCGGCACAGTTGGGTACCGTCTGTGAGAAAAAGATCACTATGATGCAATTCATTCCGACAAAAATTTGGAGACGGCATGCTGTACTGCTTGGCATTCGCGACGGAAGGTCCAATACGAACATTTCAGTGTTTGTGTCTTAATCTGGGAACAGTGCAGAGTATTCGGGAAGAGATGAATGAGTCTAATGGTGCTTACGAAGGTACGGCAGCTCGGAAAACTCATTCCGATCGTTCAGATAAGAAAAGAACTCCACTCCTAGAATTTGTTGGTGAGGGTCTCAGACTCAACATAGAGGCCTACATCAAATGCCTTTAAGAGGTAGTGTTGTCCTGGATCAATAGGGTGATTGCTGGAAGACCCTATGTCTGATAACATGCCACACAAGTAGGAGAAGCCAGTCATGGCTGTCCGACAATTTCTACGACCACATCACCTCTTACATCTGGCCACCTAACTCCCCACAGTGCAACCCCCTTGATGATTATGTGTGGGGCACAGTTGAGCGAGAGACCAACAAAACTCCTTGTAACACCAAAAATGAACTGAAGGATTATGGCAGCATTCTTCAACTTAAATAAGTAGACCCTCCAGAACAGTTGCAGCAAATACCGAAGTCGTCTGGAGGTCGTGGTTGAAGTCAATGGCGATTTTATTGAATAAATTTATTTTTTAGTATTTCAAGATATTTTTGTTAGAATTTTGGTAAATATATCTGTTAAAATGAGATGTCAGTTCTATTTTCATTTTTTGCGTAATTTAGACAATTTATCCTTCATATATATATATATATATATATATATATATATATATATATATATATATATATATATATATATATATATATATATATATATTAAACATGTAATAGATAAAGGTAGGTAAATTTTAAAAGTAATTCTAACATCCCAACATTCTAGATTGTTGGAAGTTTCCACCGACATCATTCAGAAATAGGTGGCATAATCTTCCTATTTCTGTTTACCTGATTATGTAAGACGAGAAATATATATATATATATATATATATATATATATATAGAGAGAGAGAGAGAGAGATAGAGAGTTGGTTTACTACTGTGGTTCGATGGTTAGCAATATCACCTTGTCAGTGACTTTAAATCTCACTTGTGATATACTAAGGCAAACTTAATACCTCTATACAAAGAGAAAATAAATTGGTGGGTTAGAAGGTGAGAATTCACTGGCCTTGATTACATGCCGGTTCTGGTTCGCCAGTAAATCTATTCATACTGCATAAAAGATAAAGGATAAATATAAGTATCAGTAAAAAGCTTAGAAAAGCAAAGATAAATCCGAAAAAATGAAAACAAAACTAAGCAAATAATAACCCCAAACATGTTGAACGATTTAAGTCATTCGAAGCGGAAGCGACGCACATTGAGAAAATATCGTCATCGGGGAGAAAACGATTTCATTTCTGTTATGAACAGATTTTGGTTGTTGTTATTTTTGTTCTTTTTGTCTTCTTTTTTTTTTCTGTCCGTCGTCCTTTACGGCAGCCATCAGTTGGGGACCAGGGATAGCAAATCTTAAAATTTAAACTGTTTGTTCAGTAATTTAATTGCACAACAGTGTTGTGTTCTAATTGGTCTTACTTCTTCGTCGAATTTGTAAATGTTCTTCCAATTTCTTTGCAACAAAATTTGAGGTCACTATTCTTATTAATAAAATATTCAATATCAAGAAACAAATTTTCAATCGTTCCGCTGAGAGCCAAGTGACACGAACCTTCTTGATTCTTCATCGAAATAGGGTTTGCATATATTTTATCTTTTCTTTAATTTGATCTTCCATTTTTAAAATATTTCGTGATAAAAACTTTGCTTTGACTATAGACTTCAGTTACTTTAAAATGATTACATTAAAAATAAAGCAAAAAGTGTTATGTATTTGACTTTTTTTTACTGATGCTAGTGGGAATGTATATAAAATCCATGAATATCAAAAGCCTCGAGTAATTGAGGTTCATTTTTTATGACGATAACAAAACTGAACTTTTTATCGCACAATTTTATAAATTGGACTCAGCGGCTTGGGAAAAAGAAAGATTCGAGGGAATAAATATGAGGGGATGAGAAAAAGAGAGAGAAGCAAAAGAAGGGAGATATGATTATATAGCAATTACAGATAAAGGTAACTTCATCAAGCATGCTTGTGGATATGCTTCACTGATGATATTTATTTGCATCGTTGTCAACTCACTGAGGATGAAAAGAATAGGAATCAAAATTTTAACAAAATTGTCCGAATCAAATATTGATTACTGACAAACATTTTATTATTATAAATACAATTATATGCATAGATAAAAAATAATCTTACACTGATCATTAAGTGTGCTTGACAACTAATTTTTTAAACGGATATACCAATAAACTGGATCAAACAAGCATGAAACTTGTAAGATTCTACATATTTTCCCACGACAGAAATACATGTTTGCATTAAGAAATGTGGCTTTTATAAGAGTTGAAATCTTGATTGTCAGCGTTTATGACTTATTTCTTAACACCAACATGAATATGCGGCGTACAAGTCAGCGCTGAACATTCTGTTAATTTTAATGGCTCTGTATAGACTGAAATCATTTTATATTAAAAATTGTCGACTTATGCAGCGGTATATATATATATATATATATATATATATATATATAAGATATATATAAGAAAAAAGACAGAGAGTAATAGTATGATTGAAAGAAATGAGAATTAAGTGATTATAGAGAAGTTAATAGAATGTGTGTATGCAGGAGAAAGAGAAGGAGCATTCAAACTTCAAAGTAAGCGAGTGAGCTAGCGCGCGCGAGAGAGAGAGAGAGAGAGAGAGAGAGAGAGAGAGAGAGAGAGAGATTGAATAGCCAGGAGGAAGAGGATAACAACTATGATAAAAAAAGGGTAAGGGTGCGTATGGAGCGATGTTGAAATCCCAAAACAGTTTGATGTTGATAAGAAGCATAAAGAAGGGAAAAAAAAAATGAGTAAAAATTTAGCTTACCAAATTAACGAAACCCACTAAGCCACTTATTAAATCCGACGAACCCAGAGGCCATCCTACGAATCAGACAGACAAAAAAACCCAGAGGCCGTGTAAATTCGAGACAACTAACATTCTGCAGAAGGTTCAATTTGCCTGCCTCTTAATAAGAACAAAAGTAAAACCATGCCATTCTCTAGGTGAGCTTAAACTGTGATTTTAGTTTGTCAAAAGAACCAACTACATATTTCTGTCTATCCATCTCTGGTCGTTGCAGACTTGTGGATCGGTTTGAATCATCGATTGTTGAACCCTCAAAACTTGCATTAGTCTGTTTATGAGGGAACGAAAGAAAAGATCAGAGGCAGAAAGCAGACATAACTGTTTATTTAACCAAGAAAAATCTGTCCGGGAAATCAGATGGCAGAGTGTTTTCCGCTTTGCTCTATTCTGTTTATTTTCATAAGATTTCTTTGTTTATATTTGGCTGATTCTTGTCCGGTTTCACCATTCTCGTGCTATGGATTATATCTTTAACTTATCAGTGTTTTTGTTTTTGCCTTACGGATTTTGCCATATTTTTCCTTTAATTTTTAAGATGACGACAAATTACTACGGCATGCTGAACTATGGACTATAACTGAAAACTATTTAGATTAATTTCAACCGGCAGAGAAATTTTACCTTGTTCTGAATCAAACACACCCAAAATTGGATGAAATTAAACGTTTTCTTTTTTTTTTTTTTTTTTTAATACCTAACCTATTCTCTGATCACATTTCATCTATCAGACATTTTTCTCGGAGATTTATAAAATAGATTTGGTATCTTTTTTACTTCTAAATCCAATCTATCTATCTATCTATCTATCTATCTATCTATCTATCTATCTATCTATCAGTAAATTTTCTCTTTATTCAGATAAGAGTGTAATTAGAAACATATTCGTGTATATAACATAATGTACATATATTTAGGAATATATATATATATATATATATATATATATATATATATATATATATATATATATATGCATGTATATAATAAGGTTCTGATACACCTGCTCAGGAAAAGGACGATATTTTTTTAAATTTAGATAGATAAATTTTATGAATAAAATCCGAAATAACCACATTTAATCATAAATTAAAATGTGTTTAATCTAATAATAATCATTGGTAAATGTATTTGATTATTTTTTTATTATCTTTCTATTTTGCCTGAAATGTGAGTGTAAAAATGTCTACACTTATACAAAGCTTCAATCTCTCCGCCAAGATAAATATGATCCGGTATATATATATATATATATATATATATATATATATATATATATATATATATATATATATATATATATATATATATATATATATATATATATATATATATATATATATATATATATATATATATATACACACTATGTATAGTGTGTACGCGTGTGTTAGAGAGAGGAAAAATGGGATCAGAGTCTACAATACATAGTGTTCGAACTCACTATCAATATTTTATTAGGCAAGCTTCTTAAAACAGTGTTCCTTCATATATTTGCTAATCTAAGCTTATTATACATTGATTTCTTCTCGCTATTGTTCTCGTTTTGATTTTAAGCGCAACGTTTCAGCCATTTTCGTACAGACATTGATTAACAATGTCACAATAACTAACTTTAGTTGTGAGTTCAATCTCCGGATCAGGTAGTGAAAATCCATATAATTTTGTTCAGCAGAAGTAGAGAGAGAGAGAGAGAGAGAGAGAGAGAGAGAGAGTCGACAACATAAAAAAGAATAACACTAGAAAGAAAATGGACTCTGGATGTTGTCCGGAGCGTAGAAAAAAAATCTTTCTTTAACATGCAAGACGAAAACAATGGTCCCTCTCAATCAATGGGGAATAATTGCAATAAATAAATAAGATAGCACGGTCAGACCAATTTTTGGCAGGTTCCCTAAGACGGTGAGTAATCATTGAGTTTCAAATTCTCTGGCATTTCTCTGATAGTCGAACTTCCTAACTATCGCTCTACAACAGGCGTCGATAACGATCCCTGGTGCTACAAGGGAGCATTGAATATAAGTGTGTGCAAGTGTGGTTGGTAAACTTCTGTAATAATGATTACAGGAGTTTACCAACCACACATGACGAGTCCATGTTTAAGTCTTGTCAGTGCTGGCCGTATGTACGAACTGCATATGCCAATACGTTTCTTTTCAAATATTGCCAATAAGTATTGATTACGTCCTTCACAATCAGACCACGACTCAACCTAAACCCTTTTTCGCTTTCGAATGTAATATTTTCATTTTGTCTATGGTAGCTTATACTTCCTTCTGTTTTCTTTTCGTTTTATTTTAGTAATTCTTTCCCTTCTGCCTCTCCATATATGCATGTTTCAAACGTTTTATTCCCATCCCTTTCCTCATCTTTCTGCCCATTTAACAATCAGTCCTTGTAGCATCTTATCTTTTCATTGAAAATTCATCCGTCAATATATTCACCGAACACCCCTACCATGCCCGAATTTTGTCCATTCGTTTGGCTTATGTGTAGGTCAACTATTCTTTCTTTTTTTCTCTTTATCCTATTATTTACTGCCTCCTCTACTCTGCTGAAAAAAAAAGAAGAAAAAAAAAGAAAAAAAAAAAAACCAAAACCCACCACCTCCCCCCCGCGTCTCCGTACCATCAAGCACAGCTGTTCGACTTCTGGACCAAAAGCTGGGAGGTCGGCTCGTCCTTCCACCTCCACCACTCAAAAGTGGAGATTCAGCTGCGTGTTGAGTCGAGGTTGAAGACTGAAACGGATTCCTCCATCCCAACAGAGAACTCCTATCCACCCCGAACTTCTTTCTACGTTCCCTGCCTCTCACCGACAAGCTCACATTTCTTCCTAAATCCAATTCATCATTTTTTAACACTTCCGGGAAAAGAAAGTACTACGTCATGATGATTGCAGATTTTACAAATTTTCAAATGTAAAGAACAGACTGTTTTGTATCCCAACTTATTACAAAAAGAACCTTTTTTTTACACGTTAGGTTCTGAAAAAAGAAAAAGTAGAAATCATTTGGATTTCTAGTTCTAGCTGCAGACATCAAGACCTTCCCTTGACCTTTTCTCTTTTGAGCCCTTATTAGGTGCTATTTGTTGGAAGACATGTGGCGCACTAGATCTACAGATTAGCTTGAAAGACCATTATAATGTACCAACCTGAGCTAAAGCAAATATTTATGTGTATTGTATCTATGTGTATTGTATTTATGTGTATTGTATTTATGTGTATTGTATCTATGTGTATTGTATTTATGTGTATTGTATTTATGTGTATTGTATTTATGTGTATTGTATCCTGTGAAAAAGTTCGTGTATTTTTTTTTAGTATAATGTAAGTATGACAAATACCCTGGATAATGAAACCTCGCTTTGGATCAAGAAGACCAGTAATGCTCTCGGAAAACTGAATAGACCTCGATGGTCCCAGCCTAGAATTTGAGACGAAGTTGAAAGTTTACAATATTTTGTGTTTTGTCTTCGTTGTTGTATATATGTGAGACCGCCGGTGGCAAATGTACGTGAGTGATGTTGATATCATCGAGCGCAGTCAGTCCACCAGTATAGAGCCCCTGCTACTTTAGTGCTGGTTAAGATGGAGTAATCGTGTATGTGGTTAGGATTAAGGACGATAGAGCCCCTAAGTAGTTACTATACGAGGAAATGACTGAAGGAAAAAGACCAGTGTAACGGCCGAAATTGGGATATAAAGATTGCATGAAGAACACACTGAAGAAGGCCAGCAAATTTATCCCATAACCACCCGCTTCCAGAAGGAGATCAGTGCATTTACTTAGTTTGGGAGAGACATTAGTACAGGTTTCGATTCCCAGTCACAGATTTAAAATATTCTTTGATCATATACGCATGTGGCTGATAATAGAACTGATGTCACGATCAACAAACAAATAATGAATGATTTTATTAATATTTCGAGATCTACTCACACCATCTTTATGAATTGAATTAACATACTGTCTGTGAGAGTCTACATACAAATCAATTGGATGGCATTATATTATTATTGTTTCCACAATATTCTTATTAATTAATTGTATAGCGCCATCTTTCGGTGTATAATCTATAAAGAAAGAGAACATTGAACAAAATGGCGACAGAAAGATTTTCGTTATTATATCGGATCGGTTTATTTCAATAACATGAGATATATTCAAACGATATACATAACGGTATTGTCTATGCATTTCTTGTTGTTAGAATGAACAGAACCAGTAATATTGTGACAATTTTCTGTTAATTCTTTTGTTAAGAAATAAAAAAAATGCCTTTCTTTTTCTTTATGAATAATGGAGGAAAGAAGTAGAATAGATTGAGACAAAAAATGAAGTTACAGCATTAACAACAAAAAGATGGATTTCAATTACCCGAAGAAACGTGTAAAAAACAAAACAAGCCTATTTCTTTCGTTTATGTCTTAAAATTGTCTTTGAGTGATACAGAAAAGTTTTCAACCCGATCAAAAACATTTCCGATGTTTATTTGATTTTTTGGGAAGTGTGTTGGGTCAAGAACATTCCAACATCCTTTTGAATATATATATATATATATATATATATATATATATATATATATATATATATATTCGAAAATTATAACATAAATATCCATTTTGTTTCAACACCTCTATATATTTCCTATCAAAACATAACCGAAAAACCCAACAAATCTCGATGGTATCTTAAGAGACTGTCGGATCATTTATCGTTAGAGGTAACGATAGCTGTCTTCATCCCAGCACAGCCATATGATGAATATATTGTTACTGATTTAGCATAGTTGTATATAAATTGTCTTATTTTTGATTGCCAAAAAATGCAGAACTATAGTCTGAATTCTATAAATAGTAGCAAGTTTATTTTTCAGGAAGTTTTGTACGTGACCTTGCACCACACTAATCTTATTACTTACTATATTCATTATAAATAAACATTTTTTTTGGTCAAATCTCTCTAGTATTTTTCTCTCTGTGGTTTGAAAACTAGCCTCGCAAATTGCTGACGGTCTTTCTGATAGGACCACCTTGGGCCTGACTAAGTTGAGTTGCGTAAATACGAGCATTTCATTTAGAATCGAATTTCATTTTTTTCTTCAATGAAACGAAGGTGCACTCGTAAACTGACAGACACTACGATTGGCTTTCTTAATTGAAAAAAATCAATAGACAAAAAATAATTTATAAAAATATTTTGGAAAGCCGTTTCTTAATTCAATCAAGCAAAAAAAAAAAAAAAAGAGTTAATAATTGGGTGTTGAAATTTAGTTTATTGAATAAAATTAACGAATTGCCTTGGGATTTCATAATCAAACAGTCTGTTATTTGAAATGACATAATTTGTTTCTTCCTTCCCTGAAGAGATAAGACTGTCAGCGTCCAGCTCCTTGGATATCATATGAAGAAAATAAACAAATTCTATTGTCGTTCTCGACTCCAAGCGATAAACAAATAATGTAAGATATTGCATAATTATGTTTTGGGGCCTGAAAGGCGTTTAAAAAACAAAACAAAAAAAAACAGGTTGAGTTTATTTTGAATTTTATTATGAAGAAATGAAGCATTATAAATTATTATTATTTTTTAATCATTAATTTTATCACATTTATCCAGATTGTGATTCTACAGTCATTAGTAAACAGCATAGATCGGAAATAAGTTTTTGACGTGAGTCAAACTTGTATCTTTTTTTCCTCTGTGACAACTGTGCTATCGCTTGAACAATGAAAATCAACGGTTGCAGATTAACTTCATTTCGTATTTTCATCCTAAACTCAAGAACGCTACTCTACATGGCCTGTTCACATACACTGGTAGGGTTAAGAGTAATATTATCTTAAATTCATAATAATTGACAATTTTTCATCCTATAATAATAATAATAATGAAGTAAAATACGTTAGTATTACTAGTGTGTGTAAGGAAAACATAAAAGATGATGACGCATAAAGATTGTATTGCACCAATTTTCAAAAGTTGTGAAATTTTGGCCTTTACGTGGGTTTGAACACCGAGCCTATGCACTGTCAACTTCAGTTATCAAGCAGATCTAGGCGACTTATTTTCAGGTAATAAATCTCATCACCGTGGAACAATAATCGTCTTGGAGGTCACTGTAAAAAGTTCAATCCAGATAAAACTTAATTTTAGTAAATTACGAAACACGTCACAGAGTGTTGGTAAATGACCATTTAGTATCGATGTGGATTTTTTTTATTATTATTAGCGGAATATAAACCTATAACGGATTTGAATACCTCAAGTTTCGCGGAACGACTGTCTGAATCTTTAAGCTATACGTTTTCATTGTGGGATTGATCCTCTCTACAGCGGCATTGTCCCAGATTAAGTATATAGCCTCATAAATATCGGCATCACAAAACTTTGGAGAGATGTTATTTAAACTTGCTTATATCATGGAACACGTGAACAGAGATTTCGTTAATGAAGGAAATGTGTTTAGTTCTCACAAACACTATGAATTTTCACCGGTCTAAATAACAATAAATTTCACAAAGAGTCCTGTATAACTACCATATTTGAGAAGAGGACATATTAGAAGGAATTGCTGATGTAATAGATCAGTATTTTCCATCTTTATTCCTGTGGTATATCATTGACAAGTGACTGAAAAAAGTGCAATGCCTTAATTTATTGTCAACAATGACAAATAAATGAACTTGATCGTGTTGCGTCCTCAAAACGAATTTAATTGAGCAGAGCAAGGAGTCAAGAAAGTGATTTTTCTTAAACATTATGGAAGATCTCGCGAGACTGTGTTCGACGAAAGCATCGATAACACGATTTCCCTTGTTTTGTTGTCAATGACTAAATTTTCAATGACCCTATCGAAGCAATTTCAGTAAAAATATTTTCGCATAAATAAGGATCCACTTTGAAAAATATAAAATCTCTTTTTTCCCCAGATTTTATTTCTATTCACATCTTTTTCCTTGTTGTCATTTTCATTGATATATTTTCTGAATGCTGACATTTTTAAACCAAAACCGTGATACTTTTTTACTATTCTGATTTGGACCAAAGTTTGGACCATTTTATTATTTGATTAAGATCCTTTCTCCATGTTTTAGCTTTAACAGACATTTCTCTTAATAGTTTAGTCTCCAAATATTTTTTGGCTTAAAATGGCCTTCTTATCATAGAAAATAGCGCTAACACCTACAATATGAGAACGACAGCACCAACTCCGAAATCTATCAGTCAGTATACAATATACATTATTCTTCCGTTTTGTGGCATGCAATCTATCTGAAAAATCAAGCATCTGTTTGGTTAAATCCGATCAGACAAACGAGAATGAGAGATATACTGATATTATGAAGTGAATGGCACCGAAACTCAGGAAGCCGGCTGTATTCTAGAGAGAAAAGTAAAATGTGTCAGTGATTATATTGGGGTGCCCATGTCAGTCTATGCCCCACCCAGCCTTCCTGAAAAGCTAAAATATTGTCATGGTGAGTTTGGCATCATCATTTGGCAGTTGTTAGTCCCACTTTCATTGGCAACTGTGTACACCCATCATTCGTATAACTGTTGTCCTTGTAAATTTTCTTTCTCGACTTGCATGACATCTGCGTCACCACTCTTCATCCGACTACCGTCCATAAAGACTGTCGACTGAAACGATTATTTAGAAACTGTTATGCATGTGATTTTACAAGCATCTTCCCAAATAATGGAATACACGTTAATTTAATAATTTAATTTTGTTTGTTGATATCATCCATCCATGGATGATATCAACAAACAAAAGTTGAATTTTGTTTCATTTTTAATGCACGAACAATGAGATTTTCGACCTCATAACATTTGAAAACTGATAGTTTCTCAAATGTATAGGTTATACCGGACATTACTTAGGGACAAATGCTATCATTACAAATGCTCACGCCATGCACATAATAATACGTTTCTATTTTTTCTATCTTAAAAGTTTGTTTTGCCAAGGAAACGGTCACGTGATGCGTTCATTATTTTCCTTTTGACTTGTACAGCTTGTTCAACTTTGCAGCCATAGCAATATGTCGTCACACAATCTGTACCCTAAGTACACAACTGTTGTTTGGACAGGCGAAATTAAGCGCCCTTGACCGTTGCCTTTCAATCGCCTGCCTGTCGCAATAATATCGAATAGCCACGCTTTCAGCGTATCGATTTTCTGATCCATCGAACTGTAGAATGCCGAAAGGATTCAAATCCGGCTTCCCAATTCCAAATCATGCAAGCTTTGTGGTGATTATGGCAAATCGATTCGCTTCAAAATCGGTGTTTACAACCTTTTTTACTTAACGTCTCTCTTCTTTTTTCTTTTATATTTATTTACTAAACTGAACTCAGTTTACTTCAGCTAGTAGCTAAATGAAGGGAAGAAGTGTGTTTTATGCCAATCACACGATTCGAAAATATGTTTTCGAAATTTTGGTTTCTACCTGGGCTCGAATAGGGACTTTATTTTTTTTTGAGATAATCTGAAGCGACGTTGTTTTTTTTCCGCATGTCCATATCGTTACAAAATGTGACAAAATGCAAAGGTTTAATGTGGGTCGAGGTTTAATATTGTTTTTAACTTTATATTGAGCATGTAACATATTTGTTCGACTTCTTAGATAACTGTAAATATGAAAGAATATTTCAATGGCTTATTCAGTCATATAGAATAAAAACAAAAAACACTTGTTAGACGCCAACGTTTTACTTACATATGTATGTTTTAAAGACTTTATCCATGGTTTTAAGTTTGTCCTTTGCCATGACATTCAAAACTATAAAAAGACGAACTATAGAAAGACTTGCAAAGAATTTGAATAATTTATTTAATATTCCAAATTTATTCAATTCTATACAAGAAAGAAAAATGGAAAATTATTCCATGAATTATTCACACGAACATCTCTCATCTTTATTGCCTGATTATTGTTTCAATTGGTGTGCTTTATGTCCCAGCTTAACCTTTATTGAAGCTCGGTGATGAGACATTTTTATTATTTGCTTTTTTTTGCTTTTTTTTTACAGTAAGGTTCACACTGTACAATGCCCGGTGGCCACTCGAGGTAGAGGGTAACATTAAAAGGTAGTTTATATCGATAGGAGGGGGAGATAACGTTTGACTCTAGACTTGAACAGGTCAAGATTGTAGTGATCGGGGAAACATCCTCTTTCGAGTTCGTTCCACAGGTCAGTGGTTCGCGGGAAAAAAGCTGTTTGAGTGGAACTTACTTCTTGCGATGGGAATGTGGGCGGTTTGCTACTATGTAAGTGACATGGCGGTTCCTAGCCGTGAAGGTTAGACCTAGCAGAACCAAGAAATGTAGTTCGTTCGAGCACTTTCCATGATAATGGCGTCTGTGAGACAGAATGATTAATTTTTAAAAAATCGTTTAAAACAAGGCAATGAAACCACTAAGAGGCTAAGGGTTTGCAGAGTGTGAAGAATATGAGTAAAAGAAAAGAATTTATTAAAGAACAATAATAGAACAGAGATTAAGAAAACAAAAAATAACGATTGACATTGTATTTAAATTTTTGAAGATCAAAGTTGGATGAAAAGCAGTAAGAAGCTAAAGAGTTCCACAAGCGAGAATTGCGATAGATGAAACTGTTAGCATAGAACAAACGGTTGCATCTAACAATTTCAACTGTAAAATGATGAGACAATTGAGTACTGCGCTTAAATTCGTAAAGTCGGGATACCAAAGAGGAAAAAAAAAAACATAAAAAAGATTACCATGAAAATATTTCTAGAAAAGTCACAGTGAAGCTACATTACGGCGGTGGCAAAGTGACTGAAGCCAAAACTTGAGACAATAATAAAGAAGAGCTGTTGAAATGTGGTGAAAATAATGTTTGGAAAATTAATGAAATATCAATCTCATTACTTCAATATGGATTAGTTTTTGATTCTAGTGATCCTCAAACCTACCTGTGTTCGATCCACCTGCTAATCATCTAGACAGTGACATGTCCCTGATACAGCCTTAACAAACATACTTTACGCACTACTATTAAGTTTTAGCATGAGGCAAACACACCTGAAAGTAATTGTATTCAGTATCAGGTGACGAAGAAGCAACTAACATTCGTGTCATTGAAATATTCGGAAACACAGAAAAGGTTATGAATCGAAGCCATGCACCTAATAAAGATTTAACCCTGCAAAAAAGTGGGGATCACGTATTCGAGCGTCTCCCTAGTTGAAAAGTATTCCACTGAACTTATATTTTGTAATTTTTTTTAGAGTATTTATCCGCTTTCAGGTGCAAATGCTTTTAGAATGGAAGGCTATTTACTAAATGCAACATAGTCTGATACAAGACCACACACTTAGGGCATTTTTAAAACTGAATTCACAATACTAGTTTCTAAGCATTGTAGCCATAGTAGCTGCCCTAAATTATCATACCTATGCCTATTTACTAAGTTTACCAATACAAACTCAACCTTGCTACAGATGGCTTGCGAAACTAGTTTATTAACCATGTTAAAACTTATACTTGTCTTTGGCGCATTTTTCAAATATCCAAATTGATCACTCAATACATTTGGCATTCTGCTCAACGGTTGAACCAGAAACAGTTAATTCAAGAAGTATAACACCCACACCGTACAATCGTTTCTCTGGTGATAGACACCAATAATTTCTCGATAAGAAATCTTTAACTAATATTCTTCCTGTATGTCCGACTGTCATTGCCTCGTTTATTAGTGGCCAAATCAAGAATTTATCACTAGTCACGTCCGACTTTTTCGTAACCTTTGCCACCACCCAAGACAAACCAGTTCTTGCTGACGCAAGACTTGGGCCCGATTCGTACGCTGTTCCCGGATCTCTTGGCACAATGCCAAGACACGTACACTAAACGCCGTCTTCAGGCAGAAGCACCAATTGAGCTTTGCTGCGTCGGATTCTAACAGAATGATGTAGAATTGACCTAGTCTGTCATGCCCTGGTGCCAAGTTTGGTCAGCACGGACGTTAGTCTAATGAAAAATCTGCCATAGAAGGTTTCAAAATAAGGTGATCTCAATGCATGTCTTCAGCACTTGGTCAACTATTCAGTGATTTGCTTGTTAATGGCACTTTTCTCAAGTATAAAATCATACAATGGAAATATAAAGAATTGGAAATATCGGTTGATCTTTCCAAACATATAACTTACATCACAACGCTATTACTTAAGAGAAACTAATTTAAAATCCATATAGTCGTATTGATGCTTTCGTATCGTTCTAATCTTGTAAGTTGTTGTGAGTGAATGCTCGATTAAAGGAACCTGATGACAGAGTTAACTACCTGTAAAAGTTTTACTTAGGGATTTTGTTGGATTTAAATCTACAACATTCTTATATTTTAAATGTCTATTCTGGCTTGTAATTGTATGAAAATATTTGTGTACTTTTGTAAATGAGTTACATTTTTGACTACGGCGTCTGATGTCGAATTCTGAATCTAGATAAAGTCAGATTTTGAATATTAAATTCAAAGCAAGCACATCTAGCCATATAAACCTTTTTAAACAAAATATTACCCACAAATAATGAAGGTAGAAATAATTTGATACATTCGTAAAATTGAAGATAAAATTTTGAAAACATCGATTTTTAAAGTTATCCATAAATATAAATCTCTCTAAACGGTATCAATTTTTTTCATGATGATTTAACCCTTAAAGATATTTACACGAGTTGAGCACTTGCTGTAGAGCGACGGTTTGTAAGTTTTTTTTTTTTTCGAGATCATTCGTTTAGTGATTTCGATAGTCATGCGTTATTCCATTACTGTGTTTAGTGAGTAACTGTACCTTTGGTCTTGGTTGATCTCTAAAGTTAAGTAGCGCCGAATAAAATTAATATATGGGTGACCATTTATGAAGACAGTGAACTGTAAGTGAACTTCTGCAAGATTAGGTCAAGTTTAGTACATAACTCGACACTTACCGGAATTATTGAGATGGTGGAACGCATTTATATATATATATATATATATATATATATATATATATATATATATATATATATGTGTGTGTGTGTGTGTGTGTGTGTGTGTGTAATATATATGCTATATTTATTTAGAAGTAGAAATATATATGAAGATTCCCGAATTTTCGTTGGCTTTTTTAAACGGATGATAATATTACTTTGTCGGTTGAAACAACGCCTGAAGCTGCAGCGATTCATTTGTCGGATAGAAATCTGTATTTGGTATTTTATAATTACCACATTCACAAACTTAAACCGTAAAAATGAAACAAGTTTACTTGGTAAAGGCATCTGGACACGCATTTTTAAATATGATCACCCAAACCCGTGGCCCACCCAAGAACGAATTTCAAAATATTAGTTAATATTTCCGGTTCAAATTAGTTGCGTGGATGAGGAGGAAGTAGTTTGTTCAGAAGCCGAAACATTTGTACAAGCTTTACGTTATCATTTCTCCGTGTGAAGAGTCATTTTGATACAAAACCTCATCCAAATTTGCGCTTTCATGTTGGAAAGATTCTTGTGAAAAAAAGAATCTTTCGCTTTTCAACTCTCAGAATTTTCTAGTTATATTAAAAAAGAAATTATTCATTAATGAAATAAGAAAAGACGGATATTTTAAAATGATAAAATAACGCAAATGATTTCGTTTCTGGACATTATTTAGTTTATTTAATTTATACTTACACATATTTATTATAAATATATGATAAATTATGTTTGTGTTTCTGCGGTAGGCTGGATATAAATTAGGACTGATGCCATTTTGTAGATTCTGTTCCAGCAACTTATGTTGTTGCTTCTATGTATGATTTGTTGTTAGCTTGATTTTTCATTGTGAGAATATAAGGAAGTATTGCCATTCGTCTAAATCGCCTTTTCCCGACTTCGATTGGCTCAAATGGAAACCATCTCGTGTGAAATCCATTTTTAGGCATTAAGAACGGATGAGTAATGGATAGCGGCTCGGGTTGAGGAATCGGAGAGCAGAGTTCGAATTCCATACGAATCCATTACATTCACTTACGTGCTAATACCCTTGGGAAAGATATGAATCCTCTTCTTCTCCCCGCCCATAGCAGGACAGACAGGGTTCTATAGCCTTGGATGACAACTGGTCTACCGTAGAAAGAAATGGCAACTTAGTGCGGGAAAAAATCTGCCTCGTCAGTCATGAAAGATACATGATCACCTAAGCGTGTATCACGCATGGCACATAACTAACTGACTGTTCTTCGGTTGCTCATCGATGAGAGATGGTCAATACAACTGCCTACTTGTACTTATTTTTCCCTTGGAATCTTCAAATGAAAACCAAAATTAGTGAAAACCAAATTCTTGATTATTTGGTTAGAAATTCTTTCCCATATTGTGCAATCTCTTTCCGGTAAACAATGCACTTCATAAAATCTTTAATAAGAATACTATAAAAATCAGTTATAGTTATAGTATAATGGAAAAGATCGTTAAGGAGCATAACCAGAAAGTGGTGAAGAGTGTCCACGCCTAATACAAATATGTGAAATTGTCGTAAAGGTGACGGCTGCTCCATAAGCGGTTATTGTTTGTCTGAAAACATTGTTCATTGAGCCGAAATCAAAGTAGACGGTCTCCTCACGATGGCGCATTCAAATGGAGGTACAATAACCAGGCAACATCTTTAAGGTTGAAAAAATATTGCAATCACACAGCTCTGTCGAAATATGTTTAGAAAATAAAAGACGAAACGAGCTCTCATCCGAAAATAACATGGAGTATAGCGAGGACGAGTAAAAGTTACACTTTTAAATTATGTAAATTGTGCCAGGAAGAGAAGTTGGCAATTTTTATGTTTGCATATCCGCGTTCTCTATTAAATGAGAAAGCTGAAATGACGAGGGGGGTCTACATCCTAAAAAATTTCTAATTTTCAACATGGAACCCGGATGAGATTCACGGTCGAGAAAATAATACTTCTCCATTTTTAAGGCCGAAACTTAAGTAGCTCTGGTTTTCTTTTTTATTGTGTATTTTTTATACAATCTATCTATCTATCTATCTATATATATATATCTATCTATATATATATATATATATATATATATATATATATATATATATATATATATATATAATTCCAAAGATTATTTTGCACTACTAATAAACCAATAAATAAAAACGACCAGTGTATTATTGGAGCATAACGCTTTTAAGGTAAACAATCTTTAGGCAATTACAGTGCCTAATGTCAAGAGATACAGATTAATAGTAAGTAAATAGAAGCACAAGTTCCAAAACATGTTTTCAAAACTTCCTTTTTCGCTGATTTAATCCGTTCATCCGTGGGTTAGATAATCCAACTAAAATCTGTGGGTAGGTTTAATTGAATTTTCTAACATTTGATGAGCGGATTAAATTTGCGAAACTTGAAAACAAGTTTTTGAACATTACAATATTATTTGTTTATATATATATATATATATATATATATATATATATATATATATATATATATATGTATAATTCTTATCCCTTTAGCTTTATCTCTTATTGTGTGTTCATTTCTACCAATATCTTTTGATATGTATGTATCGATGTTTTTATTTGCTCTATATAAATTCTATTTACTTCATATTTATAAATGCCTAGCTTCACGTACTAACGGAGCTCTGCAACCAACGAAACATCGAACTGCAATATTTTCTTCTACCACAACCCAATCAACTGCAGTACAACTCATAGCAAGTCGAAGTGTTGTATTGACATGTAGTAATCTATCCTTCGATAGAGGAAATCACGTGCAGGATGTTTCTACGGAAGTTCTCGCCACTAGAAATCGATGCTTTCCCATTACATGGGATCGAACAGAGGGCGCTGAAAGAACATGAACTCGTCCAGGTCGGTGCATCAAACGATAAAGCATCACTTGAAATGCAATTCGACCCTCTCTTTGTTCCCGCGCTTTCAACGGCCGTTCGATGTGAAGCGCCATTTTGTTTTACTTGATCGTTCACTTCCATTCTCCTTTCTCTTCTTTTTCGCTATTGGTGATTCAATCATATTTCCCCTCACCAACCCGTTGACGCCACCGGCTTCTTCCCATCACCAAGCCTTACTTCAAGTCCCCACCTATTATTGATATTACTTACTTTGAGTAGAATAGGTAAAAGAGAAAATAAATGTACTGAAATGAAATAAAAAATAGTTTTTATTCGATTAGGCTTGATTGAATAAAAGAAGAATGATAGGTTCTACAAACGTATAGACATCAAGATGAACATAGATATTTACTTCTTCATTGATGAAAGGGAATTGCACTCCATTTTATGCTGTGAATATAGGCTTAATGCCGAGTGCATATAATGTAGGGACAGACAAGCAGGAAAGATGACACATGGCACTAAACAGAAAATAACATCAGTGATTTCGAATAATATTTCAGCCCAATACGACAACATTTTCTGAATAATGAGCAACTATCCTAATTCGTACTTCCGATATTAGCAAGATACATACGGCCTTGTTCATTTATATATTTACACACACACACACATGCCCTCACACACAAGAACACATTAATTAGTATTCATACTGATGAAATAAATCATTGTTTACTTTCTCACGAATTATATATATATATATATTGTTTAAAATTGGTATGTTTATGGGGAAGAGCATCGAGGAAAGAGCATTCAAGAGTGTTTATAGATATAGGGACAGTCTGTTTCACGCTTCTATGCAATCTTCAGTCGTGAAACTATCAGTCACCTTGCAATGATGATTTCTATGACTAAACTTTCTATCTATCAATGATTGTATAAAAATAATGAAAATCTGCGTTACGTAGCAGAGGTCAACTCAGATTTTATTATTATTATTATTATTATTATCATTATTAAACTTTAAATAATAAAAGATAAATTTCAGGATAATCTTCAAGTAAAGAATTTGTTCTCATTGTGTGTTCAGTTGTGTTACAGCTTGAACGTTTGTTGATGTTGGCAACAGATTATTTCGACGATGTGACATAAAAGTAGAGCATTTTGAAAGAAAGAATAATTTATACATTTCTTTCTAAAGTTTATTATAACATTTCTTGAGTATGAGATTATTTAAATGATATTTGATGAAATAAGAACTAGAAAATGCTATCAAAAAGGTGCGGATAACTTGCAGTGACCTGTTGTTTGTTTTTATCCGCATATCCACGAAGGCATATTCGACACAAGGTTGATTTAAAGTCAGAATCGACACATCTACGTGTAATAAGGATAAGAATTGTGGAAATCCTCCGGCATTTGGTTTTATCATGTCTCAGTCATCGGGATTGTGCCTGAAGTACAATTGGAGGTACTGCTTGGATAGGGAACATTTGCAAGTAGACATTGAAGTTTTTGCATTTCTTTTAAACGCTGTAGTTTTCTGGTTCATTTATCCAATTGCAGACGATATCAGAAGTATTTTTCTCAGTGTAAGTACTCGAATAGTTTCTACGGAGATTTCCAGTGTTTGTCTTGTAAGCCATTGCCATTGAACACTTTCGTTTTTGTTACCATGTTTGGGAAATCCACAAAATATAATATTAAGTTTCATTATTCTTTCTTAAACACTTTTTTCACTTCAATCGAAAATTGTAGCATGTGAGTGACGAGATGTCAAGAAGAAATAGATGTCAGTGCGAATAGGATTCATGCATATATCAAGGATATTAGTGAAAAGGGAACATCAGAATTTATATTAAAGTTTGTGTAATCTCTGTATTTGCTGATAATCAAATAATATGGAAATTTAACAGAATGTTTTGGCTGAACATTTTTACAAGTTTCGAAAATAATGAATTATCCGTACAAAATATTAGTTTATAAGTATATCTCATGATCCACATAAATATATATGCAGCAAAATTTACCATTAGCTAGAAATTGAGTGCAATTCTTAAACCCTGTCAAAATATGCATTTATAACTAGTTCTAATTTACCAGACGATTTTATTACGTCAACCATGAATTCATTCCAGTTGAAGTAACTCGCACATTGTTGGAAACATTACCGGTGGAAAGCCCGCCATTAACCTACCTACGAAAGCCCGTCAAAAACTTTGTCTACAGAGAAGGTTTTTGAGGCTTCAGTCCTATTGAATGTGTATTAAAAAAAAGAAAAAGAAGGAAGGTTTTAGTGTTCTGTAATGCCGTGATGATGGTATGAATTCTGGAGGGAAACGATTCAACGTTTTCTTTTTCATGCGAAATAAGATTTATGTGATGTTCAAGTACTTTGGGAATAAATATTTGTTGTTTATTTTCAGTGATAAAAGACTGCTGTTGTATTACATACACATTTAAATATACATACATGAACTACATTTACACGGGTATAAGAACGCACACACAAAATATATATATATATATATATATATATATATATATATATATATATATATATATATACATATATACTCTCCTGCCTTCCAATTTATTTGGCGAAGAGCCGTATTTATCTTAGAAAATAACATTACGTGAATGGTCCTTTGGGATTGAGCTTGTATAATTTTAGTAAATTAAGATAATTTGGCACATTAATCTAATTGGAAAGAATCCAGTAAGGATCGAACTCAATAATTAAGGCTTGAAAAACGAGGTTGCTAAACAAAGCACAAACAGATGTTCTACGAACATGTAGGTGTTCTAAATACATAGATATACACATACGCATAGATATACACATACGCATAGATATACACATACGCATAGATTTATATATGCATATTCATATATATAAACATACGTGTATACACACCCGTATGTACCCCTTATATATATATATATATATATATATATATATATATATATATATATGTATGTACGTGGTCATGTATCAAAGTCTTTATGTAGTTATGATTATAAATAAGTATATATCCGTATGTCTTGTAGGTGTAACCCTTTAGTAGGTCACCAGAAGAACCTCCCGATATTATTTAATAGGTTTTTCTGGCGGCGAACTAGAAATAAAATAAAACCCCTGTATATCTACGTATATTTTACAAATTTATTATATTTATTAAAACTAAAAGTTTTATCATTTAGGGCAAGATGACACGGCAGAAGATCAGTTGTTTTCTTTACTTAATTTTATCTTTGGAAATTTGGTTTATTGTGTCGTGCTCGACAATTTTTCTCGCCAGAATTTATCTAATGGTCTTATCATTTCACTGGAGGTACCTCCAGGAAATCGATAAAAATCAGCATACCGTGATAAAAACATGCTCTAAATGTAATGAAAAAAAGTTTTATCGTCAAAATCTTTATGTTATTATTAAGAGGAAGGATCAAAGTATTTTTAAATTATTTTATTAAATTTTTTACTCCTTTTTAGAGCATTCGAAATTTTGAATAAAAATCTTGTTTTTCTTGTGTGAACGGTTCTACTAAGTTTTAGCATTGCAAATTTTGGCCTCTTTTTTGCATGACAGTGTTTCTCCCCTTTACTTAATTTTATAAAAGCTTCAGAAATTCATCGAAATAATTTGTAGTGACCATATTAGTTAAATCAGAATTTTTTGAAGAATTTAAATCACCGATTTTATTTTGAAAAATTGACCCCGATCTTAGAGAAAATCTGTTCTGAAAACGCAATAAAACTAAGACATTGTGTAATTAGGGAAGCTTTTAATTGCTTTTATGAATAATATATATTAAAGACAATATTTTCTGAAGAAAAAAAATTGATGAAAAGTGAATTTTTGCAAGATTTTTCATTTTTTACAATTTAAAATGGAATCATTTTTTAATCTTTTAAAGTTCAATTTCAATGAGATAATTTTTAGATATATATATAAAACTATATTTACTAATCATATATTTTAAAGCTGAAGACCCCAACTATTTTTAAAAGAATTTCGATTATTTTTATATATGTATATCTATGCAGAATTTCTGAAATATGCATGCGCAAACCGATAAATCTATTAATAAAAAGACACACATTTTAAGGGTTGTCCCTCCCCTTACGAGACCCCCCCCCAAGAAAAAACCTAATGAAAATCTGCTACACCATAGTTAATTATGATTACGTTCGGCGGTCAATCCGCCGTCAATAAATCGATTAACACTTTAGAAAAACAAGACCCCGTGGTTAGGAAATGACTGTATACAGCATGTTATGCTATAAGTAATAATATTTGTTTCAATTCAGATTAACTTAACTTTAAATTTGCTAATTTTCCAGAAATAACGTTTCAGAAATATATATTTTATTTTTGCAAGGTTTTTTAAAATGTAAAATTAAGTTTTGTTTACAAATGTCTACAAAATGGCTGACGTGAACGATTTTACTAAAAAAAATGAAGCTCTATTCCAATGAATATAATCTCTATCTGAAATGCATCAAAGTATTTTGCTTAACGGAAATAGTAAATTTAATCCTTTAGCTTTCATTTAACGCTAAATTGAAAACTTCAGGAAAGCTTTTTCATTTTTAAAAATTCATTTTAAACATTACGTATACCGAATTCATGGAGGTACCTATTTTACTGTGTAAGCGTAAGTTCTATGCTAATGTTTTCTTCTATTGCACTTCTCTTTGTGAAGCTCTCTTCCAGTTTTTTTTCTTTTTTTTGACTTTCTATGATCTTGAAAAAATTAAATGCAACGTCAATTGTCGTCTTTTGTCTTCTTGAATGTTGGTCTTTTAATATCCTAACGTTTTTTCAGTTTCTTTCATTGCTTGTTTCTTAGTGGCTTTATCGCCTTGCTTTGGATGAAATGATTTTAAAAAGTTCTTTATTCAAAAAGAATTTCATATAATGTAGAAAATGCGGAACAACTTTATTAGTATAAATAATGAAGATGTACTTTTCAGCCTCTCCTCGTATTAATTGGCATTATCTATTGACGGCACGGGTAAACTAATAAGTATCTATATTTAGTCAAATATATATAGGTGTGTTCACACACATATTTGCAATGTCTGCGTGCTATCAAATTCATTTACATTCCTTTTTAGAAGATAAGCTGCACATGTTTTTGCGAACAGTACGGATGCAGTTGCAATGGGAAATTAAGATAAAGAAAAAATATCTATCTGATTCTTAAACGCAACCGATATAGACTTACCATCTTTTTGCGCTATTTACAATTCAGGGTAAAGATTAATCGTTTAATTTTCCCTTCCATCTTGATCACAATAACCTAACTTAAAAATAATCATTTGATTAAAACGGAAGACACAAAACTAGATAGAAATAAACAGAAACATTGTGTGTTGTATTTGGTGTCGCAAAAATATTTTTTTTTTTTTGGAAAGAAATTATATTATTTTTTTTTCAAGATAAACTTTGAAAAGAAGAAGGATGCGTTTTGTTAATAAACATTAAAGAAAATTGTGTTTACTCTTTGTATTGATAAATGTTTACTCTTTGTATTGTAAAACTGTGTTTACTCTTTGTATTGATAAGTCAAGCTGATCAAGATTTGATGCAACAAATATTACTTAATATTTATTACTCTTATTTTAGTATTAGTTTGACACCATCATGTTGTTTTCTTTTTATCCCCATGTTGGGATATTTTTATTACCAGTTTTATTTTATCATATAATTGTTGCTTTTATCGCAACACTGAATAGGAAGCCATTAAATTATTTTGATGGTAGGAAGCCATTAAAATATTTTGAGGACTGAATGCTATGAATTTATATTATTAAACTAATTTGTATTAACTTAAATGTCGGATGCTATTTTTCAACGTGAACATAGTTGGATAAGAACAGCATGAGAAAGAATCAGAAGCAAAAATAAGCAAAATCTGAATCAGCTGGCAAAAAAGATGAACGCTTTTATGTGGAACAAAATTTAGAAAGCTAGTCCATCAGACTAAACTGGCGGGTTCGATTATCATTAGGTGCCCTGCCTTTGTAGTTTTGTCGCTGATTAAACTAAACAGATTAAATACTGGCGAAGAATATGACATCAGCGTAAATAAGAAACAATGACCGGTCTATGAAGAAATGTTAAAGTGATCAGAACAAATAGTTTTGCACTCAGCAACGAAAAAGAAGACAATATTTGAGATAAACTTTGTAAGTTTGTTAACGGCATTTAAGTCATTTTTCAGTGATGCTTTATTTTATCGTTTTCACTCACCAGACTCGCATCTGTCAGCAAAATGTAATCAGAACAAAATACGCCTCATGCTGGCTTCAGCATGAAGTAAAGCACGCGTATCACCCCCCCCCCACCTCCCAGGCAGGAGCTCCTTCCCTCCTTCTCTCCTTTACTAGAAAATATGTGTGTGTGTGTGTGTGTGTGTGTGTGTGTGTGTGTGTGTGTGAGAGAGAGAGAGAGAGAGAGAGAGAGAGAGAGAGGACTGTCACGAGCGATTAGTGTCTACTATTTCAACGAAAGTGAAACGTAACAAATTTGAAGAGGTATGCCATCTACTCATGAAATTTTGTTGTTGTCACCAAATTGAAATAGCGTCATTTCCGGTGAAGACTTTTGTTTGTCTGTGTGGAAGATAAATATATTGATTAGTTTCAGTATGAACGTTAGAAACACCGAATTCAGTAACCAGTGGGCGAGTGTCAGATGAAACATTTCTTTCAAAAAATTCGACTTATGTTATTTTTATAGCCAATCAACTCTTCACTGCCATATCAGCTAATTTTGGTTTCTTCCAGAGTTATTTGAGCGTTGAAGTCTTTCTGGTTACAGCGTTCACAATGAATCGAAGAACTTATAGACAAAACTAAAAAAGAAAAACTTCCTTTTTTCAGTTTTGTACGCGAAAATTTTAAGTCCTCAAGGCAAGCAAGTGATTTTATATGATAAATAAAAATGCATTCTCTTAGCACATCATGTTGTAATCCAACTTAAATCACTAGATTTGGTCTGTTATTAAATTCATCACAAGGAATTATGATATGCTAGAAACAAAAATTAATATACTGATAGCAGAGTTTTTTTGTTTTTTTTTTTAAAGCAATGAAATATTAATTAATTTTTGTTACACTTTATCTTAAATGCCGCATGCTCCGAAGGAAGGTCGGAGAACGGAATAACCGAAATGTTATAATAAAAGCAACAAAGGGTCTGGCTGGAAATAATTATGGTAGAATATAAGTATGTTCGTTATTACTAATATGTTTTCACTAATTATCTTCTTTATTTTTTAATTAAACAAATTAAAACAAGATTGGAATTTGCATTTCCTTCAGCGTTTTTTATGGACGATGCTTCAATCAGTTTGGCTAACTAAACTAAATGAAGAAAACTAGTAAAAAAATGTGTGATATAACATAAAAAATATGATTATGGCCAAAGTAAGAGAAGCAATAATAATAATAATAATAATAATAATATGGGAACATCCTCAATTGTAGACCGTCTAAGTGGATGGGGGATTCTGAAGGTATTTCTAACGCTGCTTTTATCAAAATCTGTCATCATATCGCATACATTTGTATGTGCCTAGTATACGCTTATCATATTGGTTGCCATGTTGGTATATTGGGATTCGTATATTTGCACCTTCGCGTCACTTTGTAGGCATGCTGCTCTCTTAATAATAATAACAACAATAACGCGTAGAGGAAACTAATTTTTTTTCTTGGTGTGTGTGTGTGTGGGGGTGCTCTCTTTCTGTGATTCTGACAGTAATAAAAAACTCAAAAACATTTGAATAATATGAGAACAATAAAAGTTAAGGAAGAATTTGTTAAATCTTACTCCAGATAATGAAGTTGGCATTTTTTCATCTTTGTGCAACTCAAAATGGATACTATGTGCAAATGTTGAAACTTAAACCCGCTGGGTTGTCAAGTTTTTTTGCTTTTTTTTGCATGTGATTTTCATACTTTTGGTTAATTCGTTTATGAGACATGTTTTGTGTCTGCTACTAACAATATGTCGATTTTACCGTCTCTTGGGTAATATAACTTCAGTCAAAACTGCAAATAATGTGCTACTAGATATGATTGGTTTGTAGAATGAAAACGTCATGAGTTAAACTGGGGACCTTGTTAATATACGCACGTACAAATAAAACAAATAACTATTTATATACGCCCACATGTAAGTGCGTCATTAATATGAGTAAATACCAGGAACACATAACGGTATACAAATTTATATGATTATATATATATATATATATATATATATATATATATATGAAGAGAGAGAGAGAGAGAGACTGAAGAGAAATGAAGAAAAGTGAAAGTAGATTAAAAGGGAGATGAGAAAGAATAGGAATGAGATAGATTGATGTAGAGAGAAATGAGGAAAGAAAGTGAAAAATAAAACTAGAAAATGCAGTGAAAGAGAAAGCGATTGTGGGAGAATGTAGAGCGTGAAAACGAGAAAATTAATGTGTAAATGGCAATGGGAGAAGAGCAAGAAAGAGAGAAAGAGAGAAATGGAGGGAGAAAAGAAAGTTACATGAATTTTCCCTGATTCCATATTTTCTACTCTCAATTCATATGTTGTATCAGACAATGGAATTATGAACCTATCCTCACACACACACACACACACACACACACACACACACACACACACACACACACACACACACACACACACACACACACATTAAAGAGATTAATGAGAAGAACAGAAGAATATAAACAGTGGAGTGAAATTAAAGCAGTAGGAGAAAATGAGGAGAGAAAGAGATAGAGATAGAGAGAGAGAGAGAGAGAGAAAGAAAGAAAAAGAGAGAGAGATAGAAAAAGTGTAATGGTAGCGAAAGAGAGGAAGAAAACGAGTAAACTGATATAATAGCCACATAATTCATAACTGCCCTTTCACACAAATACAGATGCATAACTGCCCTCCCACAAATACAGATTTTTTTTACAAAAGCGACAAAACAAGAAGCATGTTGTTTGTGTGGGCGTTCATATCTTTATGGATATCGAAGAATTCAGCACTGAATTATCTGCATCTTGATTTTGATAGAATTCAGCTGACAAAATGCCCAATAGATGTTTTGTTTTTTTCACTAAAAAGGAAAAACAAAATTTAAGTTGTTAAAAAGATAAGTTTTCAAACGTCTTCCCTCGTGCCACAGATTCTAATATAAAAATATGACACACATTTCTGATGATCGATCGTGATTTTTAATCAATTACCCAAACAATAAACCTGATCGGAAACTGACATACATATTTGTCTGTTGAAAGGTAAGATCCGCAAACCTCAGTAAAAACCCCTTCGAGCCGCATTCAAATTAGCTCCTTTTCCACGAACCTGAGACATTTATTAAGATTACCTTGAAAGAAAGAGAAATACGAAGATTTATTAAGGAGCCACCTTTCAGGATAAACACCAAACACCTGTTTTTACCTCGGCTGAAAAATCTACCAATTATTGAAACTGATGGGAAATGCGCAAGTGACTCAACCACCAAGCAAGGCATCTCATTTTTCTCTTTATTTCAAAGAAGAAATAATCGCGCCATTTACACTAGATTTGTTCAAAGCACCATACAAAAAAAATAATATATATATATATATATATATATATATATATATATATATATATATATATATATATTACTGAAGTTTGTCCAATTTAAACTTTTATCGTTTTTAATTTTTTTTATTTTTTAGTGTAAAACCAATAAAAAGTAATCCATACACATTATCAAAAGTCTATTGTAAAACATCTTAATGTGCATATCTGTTTTTAGAGCAGAGGAAACAATACTTTGATCATCTTATGGTAAATAACACCAAATATAAATGAAAATTAATTTTAATCAGAATGAATTGAAAGATTTTCGCCAATATATATCTTTGAAATCCTTTTTCTCGGGTTAATAAATACGAATACGTAATCGAAAAGTAATTATTTATCAAACTTGCCAAACGCGAACATTATCACCAAGTATTAGACCGGTTTCACAATACACGTGGCCCTGTGTCAAACTTAAGTAAGTCTAACTGGCATTATAAAGTCAAAAAGCACTTGAGGAAAATGGAAAGATCTTTTGAACGACATCAACTTTATTGAACAAGTGCTTGCATCTTTTTACGTTTTGATTTCAAGGGCCTGACCCACCGTGGAAGAAGCCTCCTGAACATTATGTGAATCAATTACTAGAAACCTTCCGTATGGATTCCATTAATACCATCAACGTATCTTTGAAGTAGTGTTGTATTTAGGAAACATGGCCATTATTGATAAAATTCTTTTTTTTCTTTACTTTATTTTATGTTTCTGTAAACAGAGAACGACATTAAAATTTTGTCTGAATTTATTTTACTACTATTAATGATAATAAAAATAAAGGGGATTAAAACTCTGTTGAACTTTGAAATAAAAGACATCCCCCCCCTAACCAGATCAAAGTTAGTTACTGTACACAAGGAAATAGCATATATTTTTTGGACGATCGTTTTTATCTTTGTTGTTCTTATATATATTTTAGCATTTCTCAGATGTCTGGTGCATCGTTTAATCTTTAGAATTGATTCAATACTTTCTTTTCTTCTTACACATTATGCTCTGCCAAACAGAATCGTAGGACTGAGAGCTAAGGAGTTTAATTGCATTAAGTGAGATAAGGCTTACTTTTTGTTGACAAAGAAGAGAAAATAGATAAAATCGGATTTGTTGCTTTCTGTCCGACCCACTATTTCAGGTGGAGGGACGCGGGGTTTAAAAAAGACAAATATCAAAACCTTTACTCGCAGATTGTGTCATTGAACACGGAGATGACGATCATTTTATAACACTAAAAAGGGCTTCAAATATGTTCGCGATTTGACTGAATGAACTCAACATCCAAACAAGATGATGCGAACAGTTCATTAAGGAAATCAAAAATCTCAAAATAAAGAAAAAAAAAACAAACAAATGCAATAAAAAATATTGCGACTACTATGCTATTACCACTATAGAACATTAAGCAAAAATAAACGACGTAATGATTTGAAGGAGAATAGGAGTATAACTGTAAAGAAAAAGGTTTCTGTGATCGAATTGGTTAAGTCGTCGTCCATGTAAGACGAACTTTCAAAATAGAAAATGCGAATTCAAATCTCATTGGAAGATTTATTCCATGTTACATTTAATTTCAAGAAGGTGATTTCATCCAGAACGTTGTGTTAAAACAGGCAATAATATGAATGAAACTACTCAAGTGTAAAGAAAGAAATATTTCATTTCAGAAGTCAAATAACTTAAGACATCCTCAAGATGGCTAAAAAAAATTAACATTAAATTGATTAAAATTTTCTGTTAGAGAAAGTCTGTCGAATCTGAAAATTACAATTTAAAGTTAAACACTTTTAAGCTTAGTCTCAAAACAGTTTGTGGGTGATATGTCCTTCGATTGCCAAATCCCGAACGATAAGAAAACAGATCCGAAAAAAGAATCTTAGAACAATAGTTAGCAAAAGACAAATCCAATAAAAAGAAAAGGATTTTCCAATGTCTTATTAACTGGCACTGTAAACGGCTTTATTGTCATTATGACATTGCCGCTGTTGCTTCTTCTCACATCTATATATCTTCCTTCCTCCGCACACACGCGCACACTGACACGCACACGCCCCCATATATATATATATATATATATATATATATATATATATATATATATATATATATATAGATAGATAGATAGATAGATAGATAGATAGATAGAATGAGATAATGATATAATGTTCCCCGACACTTAATTGTTGAACGAGTCACCAGATTCTTCGTGTTGGCCTCTCATCGTACGTTTCAGATCCATCACTAGAAGTAGATGACGTTTGTTTTATTCATTTTAAGATGGATGGTGGCTGAGTTACCCAAGTTCTGATTACTTTTGCAGAGGTTCGCGGAAATATTATTTTTATTATTGATAGTTGTTTTGAAAATAGGTCTCGCAATGTCATCTTCTTATCATTCGTTACAACTACATACTAATAATAAAACGGAATCTATTTAATATTTATTTAATACTAATTATAGAACGATATTTATTTAATATTTATTTAATTTCAACTAATTAATATCTCTTATTTGGAGCTGAGTAATATTCTCCAATATTTGTTCTGAATCTATTTTTTCATAAATTTCTAATACAGTGTAAGCCGGATATAAGAGAGTTGTCGGGATCGGAGAAGAAGTCTCTTATATCCGGGTTTCTCTTATATCCGGGTTTGGTCTATTTTATATACATTAACACAGGCTCTAATTTGGGACCAGAGAAAATCTCTCTTATATCCGGGTTTCTCTTATATCCGAGTCTCTTATATCCGGGTTACACTGTATTGTTGAAAATTTTCGAACTGTCGTAATTTCTTCAATAATGATTAATTCCTGCTTTTCTCACTATTTCAGATTCATTCTGTAACGGCAACAGATAGATTTTCTTTTCTTTTCTTATAAATAACTATAGAAAGACTCAGATTGTTCCAAAGAATCTCACTTATTCCGAGGTGATGCTTCCTGTGCTATATACATATATTATTATTATTATTATTATTACTTTTATTTCCACCGGACAACAAGTCTCTTCAAATCTGTAGAATTTTCTCAGTATTATCGGACATACTAAATCTGCTGTGTTCTGGAAAGTTTAATCACTCCCACGAAAGTCCAGTTCCTCAATTTATCTTTAGTGTTTTGGTCCCGGTTCAAAGTACCTTAGTTATTGGCACCCCTTAACTTTCATTTCTTGCGGCAAGGTCTTTTTATTTTTTCTAGTTTTTAAAATATTCTTTCAACTTAACTTTTTCGTATGCTGTCACACTTTCGTTGAAAATCGGTTAGACATTTTTTTCTTGTTCACAAATTATTTATTTAGCTTGTTTGAACGGTCGTTACGCTTTCTGACAGAGAAACCTACACAAGAAGAGAGAAAGGATTAGAAAAATCGAGAAGACGAGGTGAGTAAAGAGAATAGGAGGAAAAATAATATGTAAGGAAGCTAGAGACCACCGCTAAGGAATTTATGTGAAAATAACACACACACACACACACACACACACACACACACACACACACACACACACACACACACACACACATACACACACACATATATATATATATATATAATAGAAATATAATTTTATTTATGGGTTAAAGTGCTCAATATTAGGGATAGAGAGTATGTAAATATAAAAGTAGACATTGAAGTCAACACCTTGTCTGAATTCAACACCCAGGTGACAGTCTGTTTCAAGTTTAAACGCAATCGTCAGACCATGACGATTGTGTTGAAACATGAAACAGACTATCACTGCTGAGTGTTGACTTCAATGTCAAATTTAAATATATATATATATATATATATATAGAGAGAGAGAGAGAGAGAGGGAGAGAGAGAGAGGGAGAAAGAGAGGGAGAAAGAGAGGGAGAAAGAAAGAGAAAAATAGAGAGGAGAGAAAAGAAAGAAACAGTAATAAGGTAAATGTATGGAAACAAGAGAGTGAGACAATCTATCTGGCTGGATATCAAGAGACAAAAATCGAAAAGCAGTGTGGGATTGAAAAGCACAGACATTACAGTAAATTGCAATTCTTTTTGAAGAGACAGGTCGGAAGAAAGTTAAGAGAGATGAAAATATGAGAAAAATGCATTTCTTTTTCATTTATATAAAGCTGATCCATGTTTATATAATACATAATTGAAAGCATGGGTCGAGGTTGTAAAAGATAAGGGTGAGAATGATAAGATACATGCAAAAGGTGAAAGAATTTCAGCGTGAGATAATGACGAACCCTAATTGCTAACGTGCGTCGAATTTACACATTTCAGCTTGGAATTCACTTATCAACACCAAATTTATTGTCTAATTTTTTTTTTTAGCTGATTTAGGATAATTTTGATGTGCTTAATCCAAAAAGTCACATTGGTTTTGCTCAATCAGGTCAGCTTTTTAAGCTATGGCCACAAGCTGTTTTTTTTACATTATTGTTTAC
Source organism: Acanthosepion pharaonis (assembly GCA_903632075.3). Classification (NCBI taxonomy): domain Eukaryota; kingdom Metazoa; phylum Mollusca; class Cephalopoda; order Sepiida; family Sepiidae; genus Acanthosepion; species Acanthosepion pharaonis. Next base: position 989,597 of record CAHIKZ030000049.1, read on the forward strand.
ATCGTCATGTCCATTAAAATAACTAAATATGCAACATATTTCACACAATAAAAATAATTATTATGTTATTTATAAATTTATTAATTTTAACCCATCAGAAATATTTTTAGTCAAAAATAGATACATAAATATTAAAACACGCTTCCAAAATATTTATAAACCAATAACACGCAATAAAGTGCTTACATCTCAAAACACACCAATTAAACTGTACAATACAAAACCATGGAATACAAATCAGAAAGGTTGTTTTATTAGTCGTTATAATTTAGGTATATCGCTAAAATATCGCGCAGACGTAGTAGTACGCATCATAAAACTTTTTAGGCCCATGTAATAAGTAAAATTATATAATTCAGGAGCCAATTTCTCCAGATAACAGTATAAAAATCACGATGTTTGACCTCAACGACAGAGTCTCTCAGATTCCAATAAGTACCATGTCACTCTAACTACTGATATTCACGACCTCATTCGCTTCCACACAGACTATTAAGAAACGATTTTGCAGCACTGGGACCACCTTCAGACACCGACACCGTCGTCTACGGTAAGTGCTTAATTATATCTATCTACTTTATAACCACTATTACTACTTACGCATACACATACTATCTCACACAAACACACTTGTAACGACGTTTCACCTTTCTTGCATACGTACGCAATGCAGTTTGTACTATACACAAGAATTCTTTTAACAACTAGGAAAAAGACATTACTCATTCAACCAACTGTATATGCCAGCTTGAATTCTTGTTTTATAAAATGAATATTATTTCTTAATGTTACGTTGTGATTTTATCCATGATTTTATTATTTTAATGAATGTGGCGCGATTGTTTTAAAGGATCAAATTACGAGCAGTACTGCAACATTTTATATTATTGTATCGAATCCTGACATTCCGCTTTTTAACGTTTAATTTAAACATGTATAGAAGGATTCCTACAACACGTACAGCTATTTTCGCTTTAAATGATTCATTTTTTATTTCTTGAAATAAACGAACTTTGAAGAGATAAATGCACCAATTTATGTTTAATTGGTATTTTTATTTTACAGGTGAATGAAATGGCTTCGACCAGAAGACCTTGTAAAAATAAGCCCGACGTATTCTGTTAGATGTGCGGCGAATACACCACTGTCTATAACATAAATCCAATCACAAGTTTCATAAAGCGTGCTTACTTCCTTTATTTTGGTATTAAACTTGTTGAGCAAGATAAAGCTTAGGCGTCACACATGGTATGTAAGACATGTACCGAGTATCTGCGTCGGTGGACCACGAGAAAGAAGAATTGTCTGAAGTTTCGAATTTCCATGGTTTGGAGGGAGCCAACTAACCATAGCACTGACTGCTACTTCGGTGCTATTGATGTGACTTGGATCAATAGAAAGAATCGGAGCAGTTTCAAGTATTGTGATCTTCAATCAGTAGGTCGTCCTGTAGATCATTATGATAAAATTCCAATATCTGTCTTTGGAGAACTTCTTGACATTAGTTAGAAAGATTTCTTCAAGAAGAAGAATGTACTGATATTTTACTGCTTCTGTACAAAATTGGAGTGTCACAGTACGAACCCAAAGATTGGAGACTGTTCATTGACAGCAGCAAGCGATCACTGAAAAGTATTCTACTGCACAATGGCAACCAGTTTGCCTCTGTACCCCTCGCTCACTTGACTACACTGAAGGAGAAATATGAAGTATGTGCTGGAGAAAATTCATTATGATCAGTATAAGTGGTTGATTTGTGTTAACCTGAAGACTTTTTGTGTTCATCAAGTATCCATATTTTCTGTGCATGTGGGATAGTAGGGACACTTTTCAGCATTACACGAAAAAGGACTGGCTTTTTCGGGAGGAATTAATGTCTTGCAGAGCAACAGTAAGCTTCTAGTTGACAGAAACAGGATACATTTCCTACCGCTGCACATCAAGCTAGGCTTGATCAAGCAGTTCATCAAAGCTCTGAACAAGGATGATGGCTGCTTCAACTACCTGTGCCAAGCTTTTCCAGGATTGACGATGGAGAAGTTGAAAGCTGGCATTTTTGATGGTCCTCAAATTCGTCAGAGATCCAGAGTTTGAAAACACATTGTATGAAGTGGAACTGGAAGCATGGAAGGTTTTTGTTCTGGTCGTGAAGAACTTTCTTGGCAACAACAAGGCCAGGAACTACGCAGAACTGGTCATCTATATGCTGACTGCTTTCAAAAACATCGGATGCAAAATAAGCATACATTACATTATTTATTCTCACATATGGATCGGTTTCCTGAGAATCTAGGATCAATGAGCGATGAAAAGGGGGAGAAATTCCATCAGGGAATGAAAGAGATGGAGACCAGGTATCATGGACGCTGGGATTCAGTCATGATGGCTGATTACTGCTGGACTTTGAAGAGAGGCAACCCTACAGCTTATCATTCTAAGGGTTCGAATAAACGGAATTTCAAGCCCTGAATTTTGAACAATGATGATCTTACTTGCATTTACATTTATCGATGTATATTATTCAATTTATTGTAATAGATATTTGTAATATTTAATTAATAAATTTTGTTAGAAAACTTATTTCGTATGAGAAATATTAACAAAATTCAATCTATAATGTCACAAAAATGGATACAAAAGGAAAATTACTCCCCTTGAACTATGAAGGCAGCGATAATGGCTAGTATAATATATTAATATATATTTTTAACCTCGCATAATCTGGCAACCCTGAATCTGAGCTCAATGAAAATCGTTCCTTGCACTTAACTTATCTAGGGCTTTTGAATGAGCTGTGAATCATTGAAATCGGACCAGTGGGAGCGGAGGAGTCGCTTGGACACACACACACACACACACACACACACACACACACACACACACACACACACACACACATTCTACTTTATATATGATAGATGGGAGAATGAATTCAAATATATACCAAGATGTTTTGGAATCTAATTTGTCTGGGTCAGAGATTGGGCGCCCAAATGAATGTGTTTTGCAACAAGATAATGACTAAACATAGGGATAAACCTATGAAAAAATGGCTTATTGAAAACAATGTCAATACACTCAATACTTGAATTCAATAGAGAATTTGTGGCGTTTATTAAAAATTCAAGTTATTAAAAGAGCTTCGAAAAATATCCTGGGCCTAAAGAGAATATGCAAAAAAGAATGGAGTAAAATATCAACGGAAACTTGCAAATCATTGATTAAGAGCTCCAGAAAGAGACTGATTCTGTTGAATTGAATAAGGGACTTACTACAAAGTATTAAATAGGTATTATAATTTTTTACGAATATGTTTTTCGCCTCAAATTTTTTTAGTTTCATTAATATAAGAAAATTTTCTGATTTTTTTTGCATATTGCAGCATTATGCAATGGTATACAAATATTGTATGGATTATAAAATTCTTTTACAAAATCTATGTTAAAAAAAATTAATGGGGCTCTAATTGATCTCTTAATCGCTAAGTTGATATGATGATCCCTTTTCCTGTTGTGACCTGATCCAGCTTTCCTCTCTAGTTTTCCCTCTTTTTTAAACATTCACCATTCTCTTGATGGTTCTTGATTGAACTTAAAGATGGAAGTCAGAGTATGGATGTTGGTACCATTACTGAAGGCCTGAATAATATTTTTCCTCTCACCATTGTTTATTTTGGAAGACAGTTGAGCTTACACAAAACGATTTTAACCTATTCACTTTCTAGCTGAATATCTTAAATCGTTTTTCAGTGATTCTTACGACAAATGGTATCAAGATGGTTAACGTCTTATCCGACAACCTGGTAAAAACAAACCCAATTAGTTTTTCTTGTTTTTTTAGATATTAAACATTTTGTGGGATAGACAATTATGCTATTAAACGATCTGGACAAGTTTGCTGTTGTATATATATATATATATATATATATATATATATATATATATATATGCACATTTCATTGAATACGACAGACAAGTTACTTTTATTTAGTTTTTTATACAATTTCTCATGCAATCTAATATTTTTTCTTTTCAGATGATAAATTATATAAAAACTGTCCGAATGTTCTTTTTAGCCGAGCGCTTTCGGCTATACATTTAGCCATTTTCAAGGATTACATTTTTTAACTGCTAAAATATATGCTAAGTTTTTTCAGGGCGTAGGCGATCATAGCTCTCCGATGATACCGTTTTCCTTATTACTTGCTCCCACCCAAGTCTAGAGGGGTAAGTCTACTCTATTATTTCAATAGTAACTTGGAGAAAGGAGAAAAGATGGATCACTGACTTTCTACAAGGAAAGAAATAGACGAGGCCAGAAGTTGAATTTTGCTTGTCGACTCTACGTTCCAATAATCGTTACACCACACATACGTACATATTACAATATGGAAGTCCTAATTATTCCGAGTTTCTAAACCTGTTTCTTTTAAGGGTTTCAAATAAAATATTGCATACCTGTTTATGCCTCGCCTACATCATTATCTGTAATTTGTTGATCGCATCGTGTTACTAAACTAAAGATGTGTTTTTCATCATGCAAACTATAATCTTTCTTTTTTGCTGAATGTATTGCTACAGTTTCTTTTGATATAATTAAAGAAATTTTGAATTAAAATATTTGTGAGATCAACATCTAAAGTCTAGTGTTATGAAGAATTTTATTTGTTAGTGACACCAGTACATCTAAATATGATATCTTATTGTTCTATTTAGGATGTATACTCAAAACAATAGCAAACTCGATTTTCCTGTTATATTTGCTAAGTTTCTACATTTCAAAGGAATCGAAACCCTTTCCTATTTTTCAGGAAGACAATATAAATACTTACATTTTATACCTTCTTCTCATTGCGACTATTTTCTTAGAGTTTAAAATATTACAACCATCTTACACTCTTATTATCGACCTTTATTTTTATTTATAAAAATATATATAATTTTATATATATTATTTTTTAATATATATATTATATTTTATATAAATTTATCTAATTTTATAAATTCAAATTTTGATTGAAATGCATTAACTTTGAACCAAAGACGCATTTCTAGGATTCTCCGGGAGAGCTACACTTAACCCATGATAAAACATACTACTACTACTACTACTACTACAGCTGCTCCGTTTTATTATTATTGGTTGACACTAGGTTTGAAAGCACAATTTTCCTCTTCTTGTTTGTTAATGAATCGGAATTGTATTCTGATATTTATATTCAAAATCTTAACATCTGAAATGATATTATGTTTGTCCATTTGGGGACAAACCTTGATATGATGTTTGGAATGAAATTCTTCACAAAAATCATCATTAGTGTTTCTCAATTTTAATCAAAGAATGAAAAATCACATGAAACCAGGAATTTCAAATGAACGCCCAAACTAGCAATGCTGCTTCTTAGATTTCACACAAGATAAACGCTGAGTTCGAGAGTTGAGGCTTTCGCAAAGAACAGCAGCGAAAAAGAAGAGGAAAAATTCAGAAAGGCGAACGAAACTGAAAAGTTTCTTCTTTTTATCGTTTTGAAAAGATGTAGAAAAAGAAGAAGAAGAAGAAGAAGAAGAAGAAGAAGAAGAAGAAGAAGAAGAAGAAAGCGCTGACACTTAGAAGAATTATTTGTCCGTTAACAAATATCTATGCTAAAGGGCATCGTCATTTTGAAATATTTATATACGAAAAAATGTTTGGTCGTCTACGACCCATATCGATGTATTTTTAATATAAATATGCACAGAAGGCCAGACAAATCCAATTGGCATCCTCTGATACACAAGCCTGAATAAAGGCAAATTGGGTTTCGATTTTTTGGAAATATTCACCCGCTATATTCTCACTCTTTTTTTGATATTTCATATCAAGTTCTAATATTACTTCACTTATCATTGGTTCCCATTGAAAGCGCAGTAGTTAGAAAACCGAACGCGTTTAAAGTTTAATATTCATTGCTGAGCGAATGAATTTTGTTAGTTTAACACCTTCAAGACGAAAATAGTCTTATAAAATCCAGCATGATAAGGCAACAGTTGAATCAAATTCTTCTAAGTGCCCAAAAAACGAAGTATTTATATATATTCGAATTTAACGAAGGGTCATTAACAATGTCGAGAGTGGAATGGAGTCTGTTTATATTATTCATTGACATACAATAGCATTCACATACGCGTGCGCACACACCTACACATACATATAGAGAGGAATGCATACATATATACATACATGTATACATACGTGATTTATGTCTACTCATTAAACGTATAGAATCATCGCTGACAGGTTTGATCAATGTTCTTAGTTCTCGTGAGAACGACAATAACTGTTGATGTTAGAAAGGAACTTATTGCAGGTGTGGTAAACTAACTTGTTCTAGACAAAGTCTCGCCTGTTTTGTAAAGTCTGTTCAGCTTTGCTCATCGGTTTTCATATGGCGGCTGATATTCGGTTTATGTAGGTTTTCTCTCACGCACACACTGTATATTTTTTTATCATATCTTCCAATAACGTCACTAAAAAGCAAGGGTTTACTAAGTGTTAAAGAGTTACGAGAAAAAGAAAAAAAAACATTATTAAAGAGAGAGAGAGAACAATAAGAGAACAGGGATTAAGAAGACAAAAGATAAGGATTTACATTGCATTTAAATTAAGATCAAAGTTGACTGGAAATCAAGAGGCCGGAAGAGACTTCCACAAGCGAGAAGTTCGAGAGAAGAAACTATTAGCATAGAACATCCAGCCAGTTCAACTGTAATGATGAGACTTAACTGCCAATCTAGTACTGTGATCAAATTCCTAAATCGAGGTACCAAAGATGAAAGCACATCAGAACAATTACCAAGAAAATATTTATAGAAAACACAACGAATCTACATTACGGCGACGGGAAAGTGATTAAAGCTGAAATGCCAGGCCAGGACTGTTTACATTGCGGAGTCTTCTTTAGATTTTATCAGAAATTTCTAAATACATATCAGAAACACCAGACCAGACGTGACAGCAATATTTAATGCATAAATGTCAAGTAATACTGATCATAATTTGTTAGAGATTTGCCAATATGACACTTCCTGTGGCTAACGAGGCCTGCATTGGAGAGACATACTCTGCCACATACATCACGGGATTACAAGATCCATGATTTCCCGTTTCCTAGCAGCATGTATGGCATTTGCCCAACTCAATGTATGTTGGGTTATTACCTTCATGAATTGTACACCTCCGTTTATTTCAACCACAAGAACAGTTTTCCAGCTCAGGATAATTTTCTATATGACAGGATGCAAGAGATCCATTGAAACAGTTCTTGAATGCTTCCTTGCTGGGGTTGAGTGCCGTAGATTATCTCGCCGTAGAGCATTTGCTTGGGTATTCCTACATGCATACACCTAAGTATATATTTTAATATGACATGTCTATTGTCTACTCCAGTCACTAGAGTTTCAGAGGCAGGTCGAATTAGGCATTTAGTCGCCTAATGATAGGTCATGGAGGGGATGGAAGCCCATTATCAAAGAACCAATCAAATTGCTTTCTACGTTCCATGAACCGTTCTTCGATCATGTTTAAGGTTTATCATCTTTGAATGCTTATCTAATGCTATTTTTGGGGGTGGGGGGGTTATCACTAGTCATAATGACTTTAAATATGACTTGTCTTTGTTTACCGTTGTTGTTTATAATATGTATCAGACAGCAGATGTATAGCAGCTCACGGTCCAGTTTATCAACACTTTCTAATTCAAGTGTCTTCTAATAATTTTGATGGAATTTTGGTTGGAATAAAGTCAAGCTAAATGACTTGCATTATATCTTATTATAATTATAGATATGCACACTAATGAAACATTATCACCAGCCATGTGTAAAAATAATGACAACTATTATCTCCTAACAACGGTGCACATTAGGATCGAAGTTATGTGAACAGGTAATCCAATCGCAAGCATTTCATTTTATTGTTTTGACTGCCGTATTTATTGGCAAGAAGAAATATTTAAGGTTTGGTTATATCTATACCGTTATAGACTGAAGAAAAGAAAAGAACATTTCCGAAACTGCACGTTTTGTAGGGTTAATCACTTTCCGTTTTGGTGAGTCGGCAGAGGCCTGAAGCGGGAAAATCGCCAACAGCCGATAAGGCATTGGCCGATCAAAAACGCGAAGTGAACGGAGTTTTTCTCTTAAGTACGAGCCAACAGAAAAGTATTGTTCATCGAAATAAACTGACAAAAGATACAATGCTGAAAAAGACATGTAGGTATTAATTAATATCAGTTATCGTCCTTAATCATGGAAAGCGAAATGAAAATAATCTAGGAGAGTTTATCGACGGGAACCTAATGATGGAAACATTTAACGAAATAATGGCGGTTCTTTTCAGAACTTCAGATATTGCATGATTCAGTAGAAGTGACAAGCTGAAATGCAACGATCGAAATAAAAACAAAAAAAATGAAGATATTAGTTTGATTAAGGGAAGTGATATATTTTAAGAAATCAGTATTGGCTTCACTGAATGAGAAAATTGTTTTGATAAATTTTCAGGTTTCTTGTTAGTGAAGCAATTACAAAAAAGTAAAATAAGATCGGAAGCGAAAGAGAAAAATATAAAAGTAAATACCAAATAATTGTAACCGAGCAACTAGTGACTGAAACTACCAAACGGTGGATAAAACAAAAACAAAATTAATAAATAAATAAAGACTGAAAAAAAAACAAAAACAAAAACATTAAAGGCTGAGAGGCGCTTGCAAATCCTTTTGAAATGATTTTTATGGTGAAATGAGTCCAAAAATATTTAAACCAGCTAAAAGTTTATTACAAGAAAGATAAGCCCCGACCTTCGCTTTAACAATAAGTCTGCAATACGTAATAGTCAGGTGATATAAATGTCAACATCATTGTTTATTGCTCGACCCTGAGGTCTGGGTAGGTGGAGGAGAAAACCACCAGTTAGAGAAAGCAGAACACAATACGCAATCATTTATTCTTGTTTTCTCTCTCTTTCTCAGACATATATGTACTCGCAAGCAATACATAAGTAGGCAGAAGATTGGTAAAACTATACTATATATGTTTCTTATATTAATACGTGCATATGTATGTGAAAAATGCTCGACGAGGGGAGGTGGAGAATGTCGAAATAGTTTCTCTTGCCTGTGACACTTTTATTGGGGCAACATGACATCAAGTTCAAAATATTTTTAAAGTCCTAACCTATTCTTATTGAAGAACTTTCTTTCTTTCTTTTCTTTCTTTCTTTCTTTCTTTCTATGTTCTTACCTATCTAACTATTGTGGACAAAGAGATATATTAAAACGAACTATGTACCCTCCCGCTTTTCTTTCAGAATTCTGTACGCGCACAAAACATTCCACTCAAAACAAAAGACCATTTTTGTGCTTTCACTGGAGAGAAATATATAGAGATTTTAAAAATGTTTCTTTATTAGACAAGAATATCTTTTTAAACGTTGTTAAACTGAAGCAAAGAAACCAGGCAGCCGATATTTGACTGAAATTCACACAACAGACACAAGTTCCAAGGCTTCACGAAGAAAACCTGTCCATGAATGTATCCAATCACTAAACAAATAGTTACCTTAACACAAAGGAAAAAGAATGATATTAGATCGGGGAGATTTATTTATTAGAAACTGTGCAAGCAACTTAGAAACAAATAATATGAACAAAGACTGAACATATTTTTCAGAATTAGAAAAGCCAAATAGAGATTCACACTAATCAATCAATTCAAACTAATTCCTGGCTTTTAAGCGGAGCAAACAAAGAAAACTAGGTATGGAAAATGAAATGCAAACATAAAAATGTCAAAACTGTGTAAATTTTGGATGAATATTGCATTGATAGTCATTGGCCGACTGGGAAAATTTCGAAAGAAGCTTGCAAATCGACTAGAGGAGTAAAAGATTCGATCAAAGTTTGAAGCAATACAGTACTGTCGAAATCTCCGAGAATATTACTGTAAATTCAATGCAGAATCTGTTTTCAGGAAAAGAGGAGAGGAAGTTATTTGGAACTTTCACATTCAAGTGGATCACCCAATCTATGCCATGCCAGGTGATCGAATAAACAAAAAATAAAAAATAAAATAAATAAATACTGAATACCAATGAAAAACAGAGTAAAAATGAAACAGTGAGAAAAATATGGGATTTTATCAGAAAAGGGAAATAACTGAGTGTTGAGGAAATTGGAACAGTTCCATTTATTAGAAACCGGAATAAATGAAAATCTGAAGAAGAATCGAAACAATCCAGACGATAGAATTACAAAAATCAAAATGTGGAGAGCGCTACAGAAACTTAAGGGAACTTGCTTTAACTTGATCTCTCTTGAACGCTACCAGCTGGGAAAACTCAAAGGGTAGAAATATTCATAGTAATCGTAATATCATGCATTTAATAACTCTAAATAGTCATTTTGGAAATGTATAAATCCCCGGTAGTTATGAGCTAATAGTAAGGCACACGGGTCTCTTTAGCTTTAGTTGGCAATTAGTTGTTTGGAGACTTTGTGGTACCTCTGTACTTGTTCTCTGTATTCAGTTTATACGAAAAATGTCGTTAGTTCTGCATAAGCCGTCATCATTATAATCAAATTATATGTGCGGGTAGTCCGGCTGTTTAGTTCTAGGAGCTGAACTGTTGGACCTTCATCCATCGAAGACTACAGGTGAGTCAATTACACACACACACACATATATATATATATATATATATATATATATATACAGAGAGAGAGAGAGAGAGAGAGAGAGAGAGAGAGAGAGACAGACAGACAGACAGACAGACAGACAGATAGATCGATAGATAGATATATAAAAGCCTATATACATTCCCTAAAAGTCCATGCTACAAACATAAAACGATATGTGTATGAGTCTCGCAATTTTTTGATAGCACTACTGAAACTTTCGTGTCGGAGGTTGGATCTTTACTTTTGTTGAAGAAGGAGACACTAGGGAATTCAGATCTCAGATCCGTTGTACTTGGGCAGATATTGAAAAAAAAAGAAAATTTAATTTAATAAAAATTTCTTGCAACCTGAAGTTAACTACAAATGAAAAAATAGCGGTGAAAATCACATTTTTGCCATCCTCATAGAATAATGAAGGCTCAGCAGGGTATGAGGAAATTAAGAAAACTAAGACAGTGTGGCGGCAACAGTTTTCTGATGACTATACAATTGGTACATATATCTCAGAAGTAATGATAGCTTTGTAATGTATTTGCTCATTATGTGTGTGTGTGTGTGTGTGCGTGCGTGTATGAGTGTGTAATAGGAGGCCCACAATAAAAGAAAGCTTTCAAAAACTTATCTTCCTGAGATCCTGTTTTTGAAATTTTGATTATTATTTGTTTGGTTTACAATTAATGCTTTATTCTTTTGACTGAACTCTTTACTTTTTGTCTTAAAAGTTTTATATTCCAGAAATACAGATTGCCGATTTTTGAGGCCAAATAATCTTCGTTAAATATAAATATCCATAGCTATATTTTTTTGTGTGTGTGTGTGTATATATATATATATGCATACACATATATAATATATATATATATATATATATATATATATATATATATATATATATATATATATATGCATATATATTTATACACCCACATATATGCATAAGTATTTATGCACATACAAACACATATGTACGCATATACTACCATCCGCATATATACAAATGAACACAGTTACACATGTACATATATGCATGCATAGCACCAGACATGCGAATATAAATGAAAAGCAATGAAGAAGCCGAGTGATAGAGATCATTTGTCTGATATGAATAAAGAATGTAAAAACACTTTAGATCCCGCATGGAAAAATTGACAAAGAATCCGAAATGTTAAAAGAATTTCCTTGATAAAATAAGCATCTCTGCTTAAGAAGATAGAAAAAAAAGTTTAATGATAATCTTTTGAGATTGAAATGAGAAAGGTCTGAGCAAGATAAGCGAGTGAAGATATTGGCCATACCAGCTGCGTTCAAAGAAGTGAAAAAAAGTGTGCCACTCAACACGTGGGCGAGACAAAGAAACGTCAAGGAAGGAAGTGAAAGTGAAAGTAAAGTCGATAGAACTGAACGAAAAGGAAATATGAGAGAAATACAACGAGCCCTTTTTTGCTGCTAAGATGGACGCTGTGTCTGACCCGAAGAAGAATGTCCACACGCCCACATGACGCGAGAATCAAAGTAATCAGGATAAAAACATTTACGTCATGAGAAATAAAACTTCGTAATAAAAGTCATTTACAGCTTCATTGATTTTATCTGTTTCTTTCGTTTTCTTATTTTTTGCCCTTTTCTATTTCCTCTTTATTCTGAATACACTTATTTCTATTTTTTTCTTTATACTTTTTTTAAAAATAGATGAAAAGTATTTATATATATATATATATATATATATATATATATATATATATATATATATATATTTTTTTTTACATATTTTCTTTCCTTTTTCCATTTTTCTTTTCCTTTCACTTCTTCCAATTTTTCTTCTTTTTTGCATTTTTATATGTTTTAGTTTCATTCTTTTGCTTTTTGCCTCTTCCTATTTCTTCTTTCTTTTTCACATTTTTTCTTTCTTTTTGCCATTTTTTATTTGCTTTTCTTTCATTTATTTTGTATATTTTCTTTCTTTCTTTCTTTCTTTCCCTCCAAACAATCACTGTTCCTCCTTGTAGCCCCACGGGAACCATTTCGAAAGCCCCACTTAACCAATGTTCCGCGTTGCAATGACGGGTAGAGACAAATCTGTAGAATATTTTTCTAACAGATATGTTCGCGACAATAGATTAGAGAAACGTCCACCACATCGCCACTCTTCTCCCATTTACCAACGCTCTTCATTTACTATTGTCGTCTTCTTCTCTTTCTTTCTACTGCCTTACTCTCCACGGGGAAAAATGAAGAACTCGTCATTCTGCTGAGTTATATCGTCGTCATTGTGCATTATTGCTTTACTTTCAACGTTTAAGAATTGAGTTTAACTATAGGTATATGTGTGCATACAGACGGGACCACTTTAGCACATTTGTTCCAGCGAATACTAGTCCATGTGGATTTTGTATGTGTGTGTGTGTGTGTGTTTAAAAAGGGATGCGCAATTTCTTGGTTGGATTGTATACACACACTTAGTTCTATACATGCTAATATAAATGTAAAGTGAAGAATGTATGCGCGCATTTAAGTTTCTTCATGTCGATTTTAGTCTATCAATCATATTCTGTTCCGATCAATTTCAGTCTTTTCAGGTCTCTCTCTCTCTCCCCCTCTCCCTCTCCCTTCTCTCTCTCTCTATCTATCTATCTATCTATCTATCTATCTATCTATCTATCTATCAGTTATTTGAAAATATACAGACGTATAACTGATTCGTGGAACATAAAAGTTATGCACAAAAACTAACAAGTTTTCTTTCTCTCGTCTATACTACTACTACGAATAATAATAATAATAATAATAATAATAATAATAATAATAATAATAATAAACAGATGATGACACACTCAGTTAATCGAAATAAATCTATATATATTGTAAAAATAGTTACGCAGATTCATACATGAATATGTTGCATTTAGAATTCAATGAATGTATTTATAAATGCGATTAATAAAAATCGCACATGTATACAGTTCTAAAATGGGACATGCATACATAATGACTACATGCAAAGAAAGATTGAGAAGAAAGATTCACGTGTGTTGCAGGTTCGACGAAGATTAACAAGATCCACACGAAGTAGATAACTTTCCTTATGTAGCAGAATGTTTTTTTTTTTTAGTGGAATTAGTAGTTGGAAGGAGTGCCAAGTTTATGGCACATCCTCTTTTTCACTCTGAATGTATAGACTGATTCACTTCTAAAATATTGTGGTACCATGCAAACTCGGACAACAACCGATGTTATTCATATGTGCTGGTCGATTTCGCAGTAGACGAGGGTCCTTTTAGAGAATCCCTGTATCACTATTGTGTTGATCTTTGGCTGTATTGACCGGAAACCAGCCAGCCAGCCGAACATTAGAAAAATCTATGGATAGCCCAGCACAGCTGATTTTTTTATTTTTACAAAGGTTTTAATACTGTTCCTCTCTGCCCGTGTTTAATTTTGTTTTGAATTCTAAGCACTTACTTTAAGGAAAATAACTCGAGAATTTACTTAATGTTCTGTTGTTTAAATAATGTCCAGTAGATGAGTGAGTAAAATTCTAATCCTTTACACACTCCAGTATTTGAAAGTCTCACGAGTAACAGGTCAGATAGCGACTGGTATACAGTTTTTTAAAGATATTTTTGTAAGAGTTTTAAAATATCCTTCAGATGAGAATGAAAATAATTGTGGGAATAATGTTGTTCAAATTTATGACATATAATGTACCTTCACGTACACAGTCTATTTGTAAAATGAAATGAATCAAAGAATAATAATAATAATAATAATAATATATATATATATATATATATATATATAAATAAATTATATATATATATATATATATATATATATATATATATATATATATATATATATATATATATATATATATATATATATATTAGTTTTTAATTAACATTTCATTCTTCATATAACCCCAATTTAATTTCATAAGTTTCTATCCGGGTTTAATTTTATAAAACCTCATCCCTTTAAGACAAATACGTTCCACCCACCTCGGACCACTGACTCGTGCCATTCGTCTGACTGAAACATTGAAATGGACAAGTTCTGTATTAGTTTTTCGACGGTATTTGTTTTTTTTTTTTCACAGTTAAATTTCTATTTCCGACAGGAATTCAGTCTACACTGGGGTTGAATAAGACTGACGACTAATATTTTCGTCTGCCGAAATAAGCTTATTCCCCATATGAGGTGATTTTGGATTTTATGGTGTATTAATTTTGGGACTGTAATAATAAATACATTGAGCTTTTTTGTGGATCAGTTTTAATATTTAATATTACTAGGATCCACTTGGATTATATACCAAAGGATTTATTACCTATATATTTATATATATATATATATATATATATATATATATATATATATATATATATGCTCATGTGCGCACGCGTATCTGTCTGGGGAGACATAAAAAAGAAATTAGGTTGAAATTGTCTATGTTCATATCGCCAGATATTTTAATGTTTTTCTTATCATGTCTCAGTAGCAAAAGCTGTTACCCCTGTAGACAACCTAGACATAGGTGAATGAGTTCTATATATGTATATATATATATATATATATATATATATATATATATATATATATATATATATATCACATATACACCTCTATATCAATGTCCAATTACATATGTAAATATTTGTATCTTTTGTGTGTACATGCATTTGTGAGTTGAGAGCTGATATATCTTGTTTCGGGTGCATCTTCTAGTCACGACGTTTGTATTTGCTTCCAAGTCAATAATAAGAGGAATGTCAAAGGGAGACATTACAAAGATAGTACACCCCAGAGACTAGAAAATGTCCCCTGATCTTCTGAAAAGACAACGGTTGTATAGAAACAAAAGAAAGAGAAGTAATTTAAAAATGAATACAAGCAAAGAAAATAATATGAGGAAAACAATTAACAAAAAAGACAGAAAACATGTGGATATATGAACATTGGCTGACATGGTCTACGAGGAGTAGAAAGGCTCTCAGCTTTGGGAGCACAACAAGTGATGTATCATTGAAATATTGTTATCTCTTCCCATCCTCTCCTTGCGTCCGCCATTGTTATGTTTCAATCATATATTTCATATTGATATTGCTATTGTTTGGTTTCCGTGGATCGAGAGGAAGGAACTGGGATAAGGATGACTCATTAGTAGAACTTTCAATTGCAAAGACATGCAAGAGGAATTGACAACCAAATCTGTTCTAATGTAAAGGAAGAAAATGCAAAAATTTGAACGATAAAAATGCGTCGATATTTTTCCTTAATATTTGTACAACGTCATTATATATGTGTGTGTATGTGTTAGGTGCGCTTACGCTTTTTTTGCAATATATATATATATATATATATATATATATATATATATATATATATATATATATATATATAAAGGAAGAGGTTATAGTAGTTACAACAAGAGAAAAGTGTGTATATTAAAAAGAAGGGAGAAACAGCAAACGTTTTTGGTTGTAATGCGGATTTAAAAAAAAAAATATATATTATGCTTTATTTTCCATAATTTTATTACACGTGTTTCCGGTCTCGCGACCTTCATCAGGCAAAGAGTGGATATTTCCATATATTATTAAAAGGAATTAATTTTTCTTATGTTTTTTGATATTAAATATTCTCGATATTAGACATTCCTTTTTTTGTGTGTTAGTGACCCAAATGTCTTCCGTGAACTGACAGTGAAAAAGTTTTGCGTGAAGGGTAATAAAGCAATTAAGACTGATCCAAGAAAAGGTTAGAAAGATATATATATACTAATATTTTAATGACCCCTGTGAGTTCTTAGATTTATTCGCATTTTTGTGTTTTTGTCAGCATGCGTACGCATACATATATTCCCTCTCCATACATACATACTCTCTTATTATAAGGAATTAGTATACATATATATATATTTGTGTGTGTGTGTGTGTGTGAAACCAACAAGGTCAGTCTGTTTCATTTTTTTATTACATTTTTCCAACTTTCAAATAGGCTGTTGCGCCTCCGGATCAAAATTGTGGATAAACTTTTCAAACTTTTGTTTGAGACCCTTTGACGGTATCAGTTTTTATCAGGAACTAAATGTAATAAGAATAATACACAAGAATTGTTAGCTACATTTTGGCATTTATTATAAATTTACATTTCCTTTATAAATATCTTTGTGTCGTGCAAGTGACGTAAAGTGCAGAACAATTTCAAATAAATTGACAACAAAGAAAACGAGACTATAAATAGTTGATTATTATTTTATATTCAAATTTAAATAGCAATATTTTAAGATGCTGTCATTTGAGTTTTTTTATTATTTGTTTGTTTTGTATAATAATAGTTCAGAGTATATTGAGTCTTTCTTTACAATGTGTGCTTTATAGGAATTTGATATTATCGGCCAGTATTTGTCTTACATAATTTTAGTCGTATTTTGGTTGTTTATGATCTGATGATCGATATGTCCAGGAAATGCATATCGCATCACACCACTAACAACCAAATTGTAACTATTAACATGAAATAAATATTGGTAAATGATACCATATTACGAAAAAGCACACACTGTAGAGAAAAACTCATTATACACGAAGTTATTATTATAGAAAAGAAACAGCTCTCATTCATTAAAATATATTTCACCAAAGGAGAAGACATTTTAAAATATGTATAAAATGATTATAATTTTATGAAATATTTATATACTTGTTTCTGGCGTTGTCAAGATTTATGAAACCGTTCTACACATACATTTATATGATACACATATATTTAAATTTAACCCAACAGTTTAAAAAACAAACAAATTAGAGTGTATCTAATAAACATTGTCTACGATTCTGGCAACATTTTGTTTCTGATAATGACTGAAACAATTGAAAGTACTCGAAGAAAAACAGAAGCAGAAACTTTAAACATTTTATCCATCATTTTAATCCAGATATGCTACAACTAGTCGGTAGAATTTAATGCATCTGGTTTAAATAAATTATAGTTGCCTACACATACACACGTGTGTGCGTGTGTGTGTGTGTGGTAGATATATAAAATGATTTTGAAAAATTTATTCTAACATGTCTCTAAAATTATCCGAAATCATCAGAAAAAAGAATTTTCTTTCACAAGAACAAAATCTACATCTGATTTACGTATATTTTGTTCTTATGAAATAAAAATCTTTTTTGATAAAAATTGGAAACATTTTCTAAGTTTTTATATCTATTTACAATTCCGTCGTAATTTGCATCCAACTTTGCATATATATACATACATACATACACACACACACACACACACACACACACACATATATATATGTATATGCATATATATATATGTATATTATTGAAAGGAATGACAACAGGGAAACCTTTTATGCCAACGAGTTTCGTTTCTTGAGGAATTTTACAAAGGCAAGTTTAGAAATTTTATTTAGTAAACTGTATTTATAAGTACAGGTACTAAATAAAATACAAATAAATTTCAGAAAAGTGAGGTGCAGAAAAATAACATAGTGCCAACAAGAAAAAGAATATTTCCCGTTCGTTTTTAATATGCCTAAAAATTACGTCATTTAGTGTCCTCCATATTTGACCTTTCTTTCACGCAATAAGTTTTTATAATATTTCCCAGTTTTTCTCTTATTCAAAATTTGAGCTCTTGGCATTATTTTTCTCTACATCATTTCTGTCTATAAATACTGGATACTAAAAATGTCTACACTTGCCTTGAAAAGTTCCTCAAAGGAACGATACACCTTGGCATAAAAGATTTTCCGCTTATCATTTCTTTCATTAATATTGTCTTTACAGGAATATTTTCTTTCTTTCTACCTGTGTGTGTATGTGTGTGTGTCTATCTATCTCTATCTATCTATCTATCTATCTATCTATCTATCTATCTATCTATCTATCTATCTATCTATCTGTCTGTCTCTCTCTCTCTCTCTATATATATATATATATATATATATATATATATATATATATATATATATTATACACAGCACATAGACATATATATATATATATATATATATATATATATGCATTCATAAGTATAGGTTTATGTATAAGTATACAAGTATCTTAGTGTGCATCACTGAAAATGCTCACTACCTTTTCACTCCGTAATCACTATATATGAATCTATATTAGGTTAATTCTCTGTATGTATGTATGTATGTATGTATGTATGTATGTATGTATGTACCTATTTATCCATCTAAGCCTGTTCATGTCGTTCTGCCTGTCTGTTCATATCTATCATTGTTCATCTGTTTGTGCGTTTATCGTATTGCATCTCCTCATATCACTCTCTTTTTATGTACAGATATGAATGTTGCCTAAAGACATTAAGCATTTTATCAATAATTCGACATTGTAGTACAAGTAATTGTTAAAATAATCGCCTCCAGAAACTCATTTGTCGCGGTCTTTCCCAGTTGTCTTCTTGTGGGTTAAGATATAAATAAGTAAAAATTAAAATATACATAAGTATATATGAACAATATCATCGCCGATATCCAAATATATTTCTGTAAATATAATCTTTTGTTCCCTGCCGCCATATTAGATTTTTTTCTCTCTGGCTTCTATGACAGAAAAGAATGTTTTGTAAACGCTGAATGAACCAAAATATCAAGACGGAAACATTGTAGCCATCTTTAAATATATTTTACAATACGTATACACTTATTAAGTTTAGAATGATCTGGTCGAGCGCCGCAACAGTAGAGCATGCAAAAAAAGATCGAACAAATGATTTGTTTCATTAACGCGATAGGCACTTAAAGGGGAAAAAAAAATCAGTCATGGTCATTTCATACACTATTGGTGTATTTGTAAAATCTGCGCATGCCTTGGGCTTTTGTGTGTCAATAGTTTTTTTTTTTTTTTAAATTTTCAACCTAGCATCTACTTTGCCAGGACGAAGAACAGAGTGACTAATAACATAAGGAATTAGAAAAATGGACATAGAAAAAAGAGGGACAAGCCTAAAGGGAAGAAAACAAGTGAGAGAGAGGGAGGATAGAGAGAGAGAGAGAGAGAGAGAGAGAGAGTATGTGTGTGTATGTGCGCGCGTTAGCAAGATAGTGAAGAGAGATATTCAAAAATAGAAGGAAAGAGATACAAAGAAAGAGAGAAGATTGGGAGTGAACGACAGAGAAGAATGAAATTTACGAAAAAGCGAAAAGAATCAAAAGAAAAAGGGAAAAATAAAAATAAAGATGAATGATAATAAGAAATTATAGTGAAAATAAAAAATAAAAAACAAAAGAAAGAGAAATAAAAAAAGAGAGAAATAATCTGGGCGACAGAGAGAGAAAGAAAGATAAATAGAGAAAGAATGAGAGAGTTAAAATATGTTGATTGATTAGAATTATAGAAATGACATTCGAATCATATAATGAAGGAAAAGTATAAAAAAAAAGAAAAAGAAAAAACACTGATCCTGTAAAAAGGGATGTTATAGAATGAACAATGCCTTTTCCGAATGCCTTGCGTACGCATGCGCGCCTCTGTGGATTTGTGTGTCGAATGCACTTTCTCGGTTCATGCGCACGTGCATGTACGCAGATTCAAAGACACTAACAGACATATTTTTAGAATGCTGATCTCATAGATAAATGCCCAACGCACCGCCCCATTCCACTCATTTACACACGTTAACGAATGCTCTCTTTTGATTTAAAAAAAATTCGATTTGTTTAACTTTAATTTGTAACAGATTTAGTTGAAATATAAATAAGTCAATAAAACGGTATTTAGCTAAATCTCAGTTAAAGGCATTTCATATTGTATAGCTCAGTTTGTTCATATACTTGTAAAATTTACGATGGACACATCCTTTAATCTGTTTTTGTTTAATGTTGATGACTAAACTGCTGAAAAATTGAACATGAAGTGTATTTTACTAGTCTTCTCATACTTGTAAAATACTTGGCTTAAATACAATTATAATGAAATTTTGCATGCGTCATTTTTAATAATTCTACAGCTGGCAATGTTTGGAAAATACAGTTTTTATTCACTAACAATGTTATGCATCTAGGTCTTAAGTTAGAAGCTAAAAGAACAAGAGAGAGAAAGAATTCTTTATCAACAGAAAAGAAGACAACAGTTTGGTTCCAGGAACTTTTTTGTCATATTCCATTAGAATAACTAATATAGGAGAAGGAAAATAAATAAGTACCTATCAGTCAATGATTAGGCACAATTTGACGTTCATAATAAAAAAGTGAACCATAATTCACCCTGGAGAATTTCCAGTTGAATTTAGACTAATATCTTCATCTTTGTTGTTTTTATCCCAACATTTCATCCAATGTGCTTTACAGTCATATAAAGTGTGTGCTGCATTTGGTAATCTACAAAGCGTTTTGAATAGAATCACTCAGAATGATTTTTTGCCAACTTGAGCCAATTCAATCTAAACAATTCACAGATGCAAGCGACGAAGATTCAGGTTTCACTTTTGGTTTCGTTTTCGCTTGAAAAATCCGCTGTCTGCTTCGTGCGCAAATTAACTCTACATCATTTCCATCTGTGTCAAGCTAGCTTTTTGGCAAGACTAAATTAAATTGGGGGAATTAAAGTAGGAGAAAGAGATGGGGGAAGGATTAAGGGTAAGTGATAATAAAAGAAAGATAAGAGATATGAGAGAGAGAGAGAGAGAGAGAGAGAGAGAGAAGGAGAGAGAAGTAGACAACATCGTAAGGGCGTAGATGGAAAGAGAATGTGAACTGAACAAGAAGAAAAAGTGAAAAGAAAAGTATGAGGAAAAAATGAATGAGAGAAAACAGAAGAAAAATATGAAAGTAAGGAACGCTCATTTAAATTCTTGAGAGACCAAACTCATTTTATCAAGTTATTCAATAGGAAAAATATCGAAAACGTATAAGCTTCCCTCTCCCCGGTTCAATCTGGTGGCTTTTGCTGGGGATCAAGTGCTTACAAGTCTTTTTGTTAATACAATGTTGGTTTTATAATGTTTTTCATTATTTTCTTCAGGTACCAAGATGCTTTAGTTGTCCGCAATTATTCATTTTTTTTTCGAAAGGTCCAGATATTCTTATATTTTTTCACTATCTTTCAATTTAACTCTGTATCTGATAAAATAGGGACATCTTTTATTTAGTATGACTAGATCTATAATTCTGGGCTGGATTAGGTGATCCTTTTATTTTTAAAGACCATCATTTTATTTTGCTTTTGTAAAGGACGCCTCTTGCAAAATAACTGAAAGCGAAAGAGTAGTTGTAATAACAACGCTTCGTTGTGACACAGCAGTTAGTTAGTCAAATCATTATTGATGTAGTGGATATGAACCTAACTTGTTGCATTGCATTTTTAACCTTCTGCTAGTCAACACCTATTCTACACAATTTGCTTATCACAAATTATACGAGACAATCTGTTTACCATAAAATACGGAAGATTAAATGGCAGTAAATGTCAGCATTTTCGAAATGCTGTAGTCTTTCAATTCTTCTACGCAAAAGCTCTTCTAGAATGTTCCAAATGCGTCAGTAATAGGGGGTTCAACCATCACCTGCATTTTTTTCATCTCTCGGGCAAATTTCCCCGTCTTTTCTATTTTTTTTTTCACTTGAAAATGTCGTTTGCTACAATAATGATATCTTTTATCTGACAAATTTTCTTTTTAATCTGATTTTGTTTCGACAATATATTTGAATTTCAAAATTCCATAAAATTTTCCTTTATGTAGAACAGATTTTGGTTTGTAGCTGCTGGTTATCGCTGGAGATTGACTCCAATTCACTTTTAGAGCCTTTTTCACTATTATTATTATTATTATTATTATTATTATTATTTTCCTGATCTCAAGAATGTCTTTTTTCAAAGGCATGCATTGAATTCTTTCAATTTTAGGTTCAAATTCTTTGGTAGAGAGTGCGTTCAGAACAACTCCAAGAATCTTAGCTCTGCCAATAAGATCGGAAAAATTAGGATCGTAAATGTCCCTCGTTAAGTTTCTATCCTAGAAGTGGACACAGAAGATATTTTCATTCAAACACTTTACTTGATAATGACTGAAACATCACATCTTACCGATTCAATTACCCACCATGACGTATTGGGTTCTTCATCATTAAACACTTACATACACTATTTCTCTCCTTTGATTACACTGACACACAGAAATTCTGTATTTCAGAAAATCATCTCAGATAGAAAGACTATTTCTGACGACAAATATTAATTTAATGAAGCCTATGTAAATAGAAGAAAGAAAAAATGAAAATGAAAAGAGAATTGAGAATTTTGGCATTTTGTCGTCGAAAGCTCACAAAATTGTTTGCTTTCATGCAGAGACTTATTCAGTAAAAAAAAAAATCAAATACATTTTGGAGAAAATATTTCAAAACTAGAAAAGTGCAAAGAAAAAAATGAAAGAAGAATAAACAAAAAAAAATCAGGGAATTATTTTTTAAAATGTCGTAGAGATTTTAGCAAATTTTTGTATCCATATGAGACCAAATAGTATGCGAAATTAAAAAAAATTGCAATTGATCGAAGATTCTAGGTACAAAGATGTATTCTTTAAAATCCTACCAGAGATTGTCTGTTATAGCAGTAATAATTGCATATCAGATTGAAAAATATTAATCCTGAATAAAACATAATGTAAATATTCGGTAGGTCGTATCATATATATATATATATATATATATATATATATATATATATATATGACACATATATATATATATATATATATATATATATATATATATATATATATATATATATATATATATATATATATATATATATATGGCATAGGGGAAAATGTTTTCTTATTACGCGTTTAGTCTTTTAGGACTTCATCGGTGTCTGATGAAGTCTGATGACGTCTAAAGAATGAAACGCGTCACAAGAAAACTTTTTTTTCCATTTTCCTCAATATTGTTCTTTATACATATATATATATATATATATATATATATATAATTATACCTTTGGGAAGATTAAGCATCGCCTATGGGATGTTCAGGGGATTTCACTGAAAACGAAAATCAGTGTCTATCGAGCAATCATTCTCACCACACTTATATATATATATATATATATATATATATATATATATATATATATATATATATATATATATATATATATATGCACACACACACACACACACACACACACACACACACACAGGACGGCTCAAAAGTCGCACTAGAATTGAAAAACTATGTATCTATTATATTTATTTACTAAATGTTTTTGCCTATGAAAATATATGTAATTTTGTCAAGCAAATTTCCTACACACACACATATATATATATATATAATTGATTACTAATTTGGGAATTTGTATAATTTTCATAATAATTCATCATGTCTAGACCTAGAATGCTCAACACACACACAAACATACACAAATGCAGAAAAGCACTGGACGGCCGTTTCATCATTTTTGGTAGAGGATGCGCATTTCTGATGAGTCCCCAAAAAGATGAAAAGGCCGTCCAGTACTTTTCAATATATGTGTGTTGAGGATTCTACGTCTAGACATGATGAATTATTATGAAAATTATACAAATCCCCAAATTATTAATCAGTTATATAATCATATGCTAGGTCTAGCTTCTGATGCTCTAGATTGAGTGGCTTGGTAAAGGAAGTCGTTGCTCTTGGTGGCCAGTCCTGTGGGTTATGTATACTTGGATGAGTATCACCACCGGAAATAGAATGAGCTGCGCTATATTGTGTCAAGTAACATAGTTTCCTCTTCACCAACGTGGCCCACTGGCCCAGTGCTATGATGCTTGCGCCGTATCGTAACGGTCTGAGTTTGATTTTGAGTCACAAAAAGAACGAAACGACAGTCCAGTGCTTTTCTGTGTGTGTGTTAAGGATTCTATATTAGACATAATCATTATAATATATATATATATATATATATATATATATATATATATATATATATATATATATATATTTATAGTCAGGAAGTAGATGAAAGATTTTAAAAAATACCGACATGTTTTTTAAATTGTATTCTAATTAGCATCTAAGGAAAGCGGATACAAATAACCCAATCATTTGTAAATTTTATGGAGAGGGTTTAAATCTAGTACAAGGCTTCCTGATTAAGTCCGGAATAAATAAATTCATGTTGAATTAGAGAGAAATCAGTTTTGCTATTTTCTATCAATATTAATATTAATAATCAGTAAAATGAAGTTAAAATCTTTTTATTCTCTTCTTTATTGAAATTTCTTTTTTCAAGTATAAATCAAGGGTTGAAGATATCTTTTGTAAGTTTTAAATTTCCTTTCATTCGTAACTGAAAGGATAAGAATAATTTTGTTCTATTGGAATTGAAGTAATTTCGTTAATGGAATAAATATTTGAACATTATTTAATAGTTATGGCTATATCTATATATCTCTCCATCTATCTATCTGCAGATGAATAAAATACAAATAAATTTTAATCTGTTAATATGCTTATAATTCTTTCTTAACGTTTACTCCAATATTGCAACGTCATTGTGAATTAATATTTTATAAAAATTAAATTTAAAATATTTATTAAATCTTTAGAAAAAGAAAAAAAACAGTTCATATCGAACAAAATATTTTCTTGCAAAATTAATAAATAAAATACAAAACAAATATTTTAATTCGAGTATTTAAACAAAATGTCTGGAAGTATTGAATTACGTCAGTTAAAAAAGATAAATTACTATAATTTTGAAAATTCATTTCTGTTAGAGAATTATTTAAAGAAGTAAAAATAAATTCGTGTGTCGATAAATTGAAGTATTTTCAAATGAAAATGAAACAAAACTTTTTTTAGAGATCATTTGAAAAATTTCATTTTAAATTCAATTTTATGTAGAAATTTAATTTATTTGATTTATCCGTTGTTTCATCACCCAAATTTATGGGGATCGACATTCTTCTTGTAATAGAAAGTTGAATAAATGGCATTTATATTTTGTATCTTCTATATTTGCATAGATTATTCACAATACAGACAAAACGTGGGCGTTAACTAAAATCACATGTTACTCCCTTATTCGTCTATGTACCTCATATATATATATATATATATATATATATATATATATATATATATATATATATATATATATATCCCAATACCCATGTTTGAGAATACGTCCTTTTTTTTAAGCAGCGTGAATTACGTCTACCATTCATTCGAGTGACTTAATAAAAAAGTTTGCTCTGAGGCAGTCTTCGAACATTTGTAGGAGAAACCACAGTATGATTAGGCGAGCATGAGACAGTCCGCCCACAGAAAGCGTCACGGCCCAGAGGGGTTCAATTATTCTTAAAATAAATTTTTCGTATCTGACAATATATATATATATGTGTGTGTGTGTGTGTGTGTGTGTGTGTGTGTGTGTGTGATGCAGAAAGAAAAACAAAGGCGGAAGAAAAAAGAAAGAAAGCCGATGAGAGAAAGAGAGAGAAGGAGAGAGAGATTATAGAGTCAGAATGATTGAGAAAATGAGAGAGAGCATAATACCTGATAACCCTGCAAGAAGATGGGTGGGGTGATTGTAAAATTATATATAATATTATTATCAAACAGGAAAAGATGAATGATAATGAGAGTATATATATATATATATATATATATATATATATATGTGTATGTGTGTGTGTGTGTGTGTGTGTGTGTGTGTGTGTGTGTGGTGTGTGTGTGTGTGTAGTCAACCATTTTTATATTTTACTACTAAATCCAGCCCTTTCCCAGTTCTGGCAGACATATGGAGTAATGAACCTTATCCTTTTACGCTGGGCCAGGACGTGTGGGCAGGAGGTTTATCAACACTAGCCATCCTCCCCAAAAACGTAATCTGCCATAGCTGCGGGGTGAAGAATTGGATTCATACTTTTTTTCAAGGGTGTTCGTGTGAAATGAGCACACAATTTACCGCTGGAATTTGAAGTTGTTCCATTGCCGATGTCCACTATGTCACCTGCACATCTATCACACACGAACACGCGCGCACACGCACACGCACACGCACGCACACTGATACACACATGTATATATATATATTTACATATATGTAGGTATATAGTAATAGCAATGATTATTTTCGTAGTTGACATTAAGCATGGTATTTTACTGAATTCATAAATTGCGTTTGATTTCTTTTATAGTGAGAGAGTGTTGCCCGAATTGTCAGCCATGGCCACTCTCCTAACGTGTATGTTTGTATCCAGAAATGGAACATCATTAATAAGTTTGGAGACAGACTGGGATTTAGTGGATGACAAGGGCGCTCTACGTGCCACCTCTTACTTTTCGCGCTCAACAAAGAATTGTTTGTTGCTGATAAGGGGGCTCCACTCTATAGTAAGTATAATAAATGCTAGACTTCTTGACTAGTTGCCAAAGTTTAAAAATCTGTGTACATTTCTATTTATCTTTAGCAAAGCGCAGAGGACTCGAGTGAATTTCATAACATTATTAGTGCGAAGCGTGCACAAAATTGTTACAACCTAAACACTCGGTTTAACGAAATCATTTTCTGTGTTGTTAACTTTCAATTAGACAATTTCTAATAAACTTGCATTTTGAATCACAACAACTAACAATAATAATAATAATAATAATAATAATAATAATAATAATAATTTTTGCGGAATTTTCGCAAAGTCCAAAGAAGTAAGAACTGGAGTAACTTCAAATTCTTAGATTTGCTATCACTCTTTTTTCAGCGGTAACCATAAGAAATCTCGGGTGGCGGATATCGAAATGCAAAGTTGCTTTCTTGCTAAATAATAATAATAATAATAATAATAATAATAATAATAATAATACTGAACCTCTCGAAGACAGTTGCCAAAATTTTGGAAGAAACGTAAATGCGAAGTAGATATAAAACTATTGAAAGATTAGTGTTATCTAATAGTGAGGAAAGAGGGAGAGAAAGAGAGAGAGAGGGAGAGAGAGGGAGAGAGAGAGAGAGAAAGTAAAGCGACGATATCATTTGATCCTTATATAAGAAATTGGAAAACTTGCAAAAATAATAAAGAATAAAAAATCACAAAGAATAAATTTTAATCAGGACTAAATAAAAAAAAAGAAGGTATTAAAGAGCATTTTTTAGAATCAATTCTTTAGATTTCATTTTTGATTTCATTCGCACGCATGATGAGTTTCATCTTTTTTCTCTTTTTGAACTTCGCTTTTAAAACCTCACGTGAAAGAGAAAACTCCGTGAGCGCGAAGAGAAGCCCATTCGATTGAAAATCTGGAGGATTTAGTTGTTTTAAACTTGGTGTCGGATTCATGTTCGGATTGGTCAAATTTCATGAAATATCGATCTTATATTTATTTGCATTTTACTGAATGATGTCATCATTCAAACGAATGTATATCTACATACACACACGCACGCGCGTGCACACACACACATATATACATACCCACATATGCATATAACCATATATATATATGTGTGTGTGTATATATATATATATATATATATATATATATATATATATATATATATATATATAAACTTATACACACACATTATATGAGGATAATATATACTTAGCAAAACTTCATTTAAACGCATTTAATTGAATATATATATATATATATATATATATATATATATATATATATATATATATATATGTATGTATATATTTTGTAAAATTAATATATTTATCTTCTCAGCCTTCATTATAATTAATCTCAATTAGACCGGTTCTGCGTGCGTGTGTGTTTTGCGTATGTACCGATCTCTGTATTAGTAAATATTAATTTTCTCGCACCTCAACGATCGATATACACTTTAACGTGCGTGCATCTCCGTGTTTCTTTGTTCAGACAAAATAATTGCATACACATTTGCGCATGCGCCCATAAATACACGCGTTCAACTAAAATATATATTATTTTATACAGTTTTCTCTTACTTATTTGAATATGCATTTCTGTTGTTGTTCAACCATCGCGAGTTAGTACAAAATAATTTTTGAAGGTAATAAATATTTAAACGATTTTCATACAACATTTAAGAAGCACATACCTTGATTGTCAGTGTTTTGTTTAACTGTGGCTATTCTGTGAGAAATAATATCTATGTCTGATCAAGAAATGTGTAAGAAGTCTGTGAATTCGTTCACCAGGCAAATTTGTTTCATGACATACATTCAGTTTTGATTCATCAAATGGCTACTATGGTTTGATTTGAACCACATTTTCTGTTTAAACCCAGGTACAAGAAAATGAATAAAACAAAAGAATAAAAATAAATAAATAAAATAAAGATGAAAAGAAGCAAAAGTAAAGTGAATAAAATAGAAAAGTAAAAAGGAAAGCGAAGAAGGAAAGGGAAATCAGGAAAAAAAGAAAGAAAGGAAGAAACAAAAAGAAAGAAGAGGAAGAAGGTAATGAAAAGAAAATAAAGGATGAAAGAAAAAGGAAGCAATAAACGGAAAGAAAATGAATGAAAAAGAAAGTAAAAGTAATGAGCATAGAATAAGTAAATAAATAATCGCTCTTTGAAATTGACACATCATTTCGGCAATCCAGTTTTTAATCAAGAATTTATCTAATCGAAATATTCCCACATACCCGCCAAAAGATCGAACATCTGAAAATAATAATTGAAAATCTACAATAAAGAATCAAAAGTAAGTAACCAATTGAACAGGCTACACTTTCTCAAGAGACGATAAGTAAAATCAATCGATGACGTGTCACAAATGATTATCGATTTGTTTCAGTAGCAAGTGTCTCTGTTAACATTCCACAACCGTTGAGACTAACGCGCAAATTTCACTTCAGAAACAACGATAATAAATTGTTTCAAAATGGAAATATATTTACAAAGCATAACTTAGTACAGCATAGGATGGTCGGGGAAAAGATTGTGGTGCGTCAATATTCCAGCTGGAGATGAGATGCTAAATCCTAACGTTTTACCAGAGTAAATTGGCTTCGGGTGCTGGTGAGAAGTACGCAACTAACTGTCTCTGATCGTGATGCTTTATACCCATTTCAGTCGCCCTATAGATATGAACGGGATAAGATAGATAGATAGATAGATAGATAGATAGATAGATAGATAGATAGATAGATATTAACTGGGATGAGAAATTGAAATACATCATTAACTGTTAGCAAGCGCACCGTGATATTACAGCGTACATCTACGCTGATTGTGATGTTATAACGCACATCATCAAATGTCTCACATTATTTACGATTTGTTATTTTGTCAACTCCTCTTAGAGTAGTTTTGCTTGCTTTATGGTTAAAATTGTACCGCGTTTAGAAGGTATTGACCAAAAGTCTTGGTTTTGGGTTTCAAGATATGCAAGTGGTGTCCACATATGGAAAAAGTCCTAAAAGGTCTCCCTGGACTGCAGCAGTTACTATTTGCATGTAGTATTAAAAGCTACCAATATTGTCTATTATATATATATATATATATGTATAATTATTTATTTAAAAATATGATTCCAAATCGCGACATAAGAAGTCCCATGTTTCAAAACAAGAGCCGAAAACTTCAATATAATTATTTAAATTAAATTGAGTTAAAATAAGTTAAAATAAGCTCTGTTCCATCTTCAAGCGAAATTTTTTATATATATATACCGAGAGAGAGAGAGAGAGAGAGAGAGAGAGAGAGAGAGAGAGAGAGAGAGAGAGAGAGAGAGAGAGAGAGAGAGAGAAATAAAAGATGCTGTAAAAATAGTAACGTGTAAATACACGTGTACACAAATACATATCTAGCTATATCTGTCTAAATCTATCGCGAGTTTTACTGTCGGAGTGTGTGCGCGTAATAGAGAAAGAGAATCCAATAGTTATACACATGCCTAGAATATATAAACATACATCTCAGTCTATTAACTAACTTGTATAGATAAAACGTGCATACAAAATAAAAAAAAATTGCAACAGAACAAATTTCAGGCCTATTAAATGCGCACCCAACCAGCTGCACAAAAGCATCAAACTTGTCATATGACTAGTCGATGTTTCTATTGTTGTTTAGTATCCCGAATATAGGGCACTCAGTGAAGATCGAACCCATTACAACTGATACACAAGGCCAGATTGTTAACCATCACTACACGGAAAGACGATCACGTTTGTTTTATATCGAAAATATTCGGAATCTTTTAAACGAAACACATCAAATATTATTGACAAGAAAACTCAACGATGATGCACAGAATGATAAA
This sequence comes from Acanthosepion pharaonis, assembly GCA_903632075.3. NCBI lineage: Eukaryota > Metazoa > Mollusca > Cephalopoda > Sepiida > Sepiidae > Acanthosepion > Acanthosepion pharaonis. The sequence continues at coordinate 1,020,540 of CAHIKZ030000049.1, forward strand.
TAAAAAAACGTTTTGCAACAATGAACAAAACCCTTTGTTTATATTGGAAGAAAGAGAAGAGAAATTCAAGAGAGTGCAAACATGTAGAAACTTAGTGTCACTTGATCGATACAGTTCCTATGGAAAATTATTGGTTATTTTCAAGAAAATGAAATTTACAACCTTACTACAACTACTACTAATAATAATAATTTAATAATTCCTATATATACAACTCAATATATATATATATATATATATATATATATATTGAGTGTGCATAGTTGTTACGCATTGATCCTCGGTAGAAGTGTTGAGGACCAACAATTTGATCATGCTGAAACATAAGCAAAGAAAAAAGTAATCGCATAATTTTTTTTATGGCTAACACTACTACTATTACTACTACTATTACTACAAGTAGAGCCTTTGCAAAAGATTAAAATAATTTTAAATAAATTTAATGAAGATAAACTATTCAGCGAAAATCTTTACTGAAATTAGCAAGAATGGTGAGCAAATTGAGCGATATATTGAAAAAAAGCTGTTGTCATTCGATACCCAGCAAAAGTAACCAAATTCTACTTCGGGTGAAAAAATAATAATAATAATAATAATAATAATAATAATAATAATAATAATAATAATTGCATCGGTAATCAAGATGTGTATTACTAAGTTTTCCGAAATTACCTAAAAGAGAATTTCCAAATAAGGTAGAACTTTTAAATATATATATGTACGTATATTTTTCTTTTTTGCATCCAATGGTCTTTGAAATTTGCTCAATGCGAAAATTAAAAAAAAAAAAATACCGGATACATCAAACACCTAAATATGATCGAAGAAATGCTAAAATAAATAAAGATGTAGATGCTAGTCGTGAATGCCAAGGAAACTTAGTGTCACTTGACAAATTTCGTGAGACACCACGAGCGAGTTTGTAGCAGAAGGGATGCCATCCTGTTGTAGTCCTGCGTCAAACTAAGCCTAAGTTAGTCATGCTGTTGCTATTCAACTTATTGATGGACAATAATAAAAATGAAACCATTAAAAAAACAACAACATTACTAAGAATCAACATATGCAGGAGTGTATTGGAGTCTTTAGGATACTTACTGTCACATGACCTCTATCGAAAAACTCTAGCGTGGAAAATAACAAGACTTTTTTTTAATATTAATTAAATATTAAAATATCATTGTAAATGAGAGAGGATAGGGAATAAATCAAGAGAAAGAAGAGTGAAACAGAAGAAGAGAGAAGTGTTTGGAAGAAAGACAGATAGATTGAAAGAGAGAGGGGGAAGAGAAGAAAAGAAAAATTTCGAGAGATTGATAGATTTAGATAGAGACTAGAGATTAAGAAAGATTGAGACAGAGAGAGAAAGAGGGAGAGAGAAATTAAGAGAGATAGAGAACAATAGAGAAGAAAGTCTTGTCGAAACACGTAAGGAAAAAGCTGTTAATTGCTTGTAGTAAAGACAAAAGGTCGGCGTGTTCAATTAGGTATTTCATTTGTTGAAGTGAAACTTTATCTCATGTAAAAGACAGGCTGGTGGGACGATGGGTAAGACGTTGGTAAGGATTTCACATCACAGGATTCGTTTTATCACAAGGACACATTTATAGGTATTGAATCTTTCCCACCGCGTGCACCAAGCAAATGACTGCCTGGATGAAAGACTATGTAGCTACACCAAATTATGGAGCCAATCACTTGAGTCTGTGTATATTTCACACACACACACACACACACACACACACACACACTCACACACACACACACAGAGACACAAACGCAAAAACACACAGGAGGAGAAAGAGGAGGAAGAGAGAGAGAGGCTCGATCCACTCCTCAAAATCATACCAAATGACAAAATGATTTCACTGATCATTATATATATATATATATATATATATAGAAAGAGAGAGAGAAAGAGAGAGAGGTATATATGTATATGTATACACACACACACACACACACACACATATATATATATATATATATATATATATATATATAATCGTTATATACTGTCATCTTTATACCTCTTCTTTTATTGTTCTCACTCCTTAGTAATATATTTCTTTTTCTTATATTCTTTCACCCTCAGTAACCCGTTTGTATCTTAGTGGGTTTATTTCAGTGCATGAGGTGAAATGATTTTTATATATATATATATATATATATATATATATATATATATATGAGAAATTTTAAAACTTTCAAAATATTGTGATGGAATATTTTATATATTTGTTATTGCAGACATCGATATATTTGGTCGACGTCATTTTGCAGGAGCAACAAGAATTCATGGCATTACAGAAAATATAGAGCAACAGAACTAAAATACAAGACTACATAACTGAGAGAATAGATCAATCAGGTACATGGATTAAAAAAATTAAATATGCCTTGAAAATAAAAACCAAAGACCATTGTCATATATATATATATATATATATATATATATATATATATATATATATATATATATAGCAATTAAGCATTAAGGTACACACTTAAATCGCATAATATAAAAAAATACGAGGTGTTACTCAGAATTTCAAAGGAATTTAAGGAGCAAAATGGCTTCGTCAATGAAGAAAGAAAATTTTAATAAAAAAGAGATTCTTTTTCTCCTGCTGAAGTGATTTTGAACTGTGCTAGTATATAAGTAGAAGTGAAAATAAAAGTAAACATTTAATACACATACACACACACATACACACATACACATACAGGCACACACACACACACATATATATATATATATATATATATATATATATAATTTGACGATCCTAAGGCTGATCAATGTAAGAATGATTAAAAGCATGCTATTGCGCAATGTCTGTGTGTCTGTTTTTCTCTGTTGAATTAAAACTGGTTAATGGGGGGATCAAAGTTTTTGACGGTTAATCTAGCCCATTTCCACGAAAGTGAAAGTGAAAATACAGACACGTGGGTTCGCCTCCGCATTTTCTATCACGCTCATTTCATCCTTCAATAAAATAGACGCGACACATTTTATCAGCATTATTTTTATTAAATTAGATTCTAAGTTTGATATCGTTTTCCGATATTTTTTATTCATTTATTTTTAGCATCATAAACATCCAAGATATTTTCAATTACTTGAAAGTGAATTATCGTGGTCTACTTGAGTAATATTTTACAAATATTTCTAATATATATATATATATATATATATATATATATATATATATATATATATATATTCTTTGGAATACTGGAGGTAGAGATCGAGATGAAAAGAAAAGTAGAAACATAAGAAAGAGGAACAGAAAAAAATTGATAAATCTGTTATTGTAGAATGCAGCGTTACATCTTTCCTGGCTCAAAAACTGATGTAGAAAACTAGTTTTATAGTTATCAACTGAATCTCAATTGAATTCCAGTCATTAATTTGGGAAAAACGCATGCATGATTTGAAAAGAAAAATTATTCATTGTAAAATCCATAGTTAAAACTCATAATAAAATAACCCGGCCATCACTAAGTCATCAGTGTTTATATACAAAATAAGTTATGGAAAATTCCTATTAATGATAAAATGTCTCGGTTTTTAATTCATAAAGACTGACATTAGATTACTTAATAAATATTTTATTTCTTTTATTTCTATCTCGAAAAGACGGCAATACCTTCGCAAAACATCCAACGTTAATCATCACTATTCATCTTGGAGATCTTTTTTTAAATGCTTAGCTATTTATTCGCGTCATCAATATAAATGACTTTATATCATACTCATTATGCTACACATATCCCAAATATGAACCAAAAGCGCCGAAAAGCAAGCTCTTCAGTCAGAAACTAATGGATACACAAAGAAGGGTGGACACAAAACAAAACAAAAAAAAATAAAATAAAATAAACAGCTCCGACAAAAAGATATATAAAAAATTAATAATGATCCGTGCAGGATTTTGTGGATGAAAAAATAGCACTTAATCAATTACTGCTGATTTATGAGTGGAACATAAATTTGAAATACATGGATATAAAGAAATTTCATTTATATGCATACATACACACACACATAGGCATCTGGATTTTATCCTCCTTAGGTCTACCCATACGGATTACCTAGTTTTTCATAAACTATATATATATATATATATATATATATATATATATATATTCATTCCCATTGGTCTTCATTTTTTGTGCTACTTTATAGAGTTTTACCATATATATAAATACCAATGAACATATAACATTAACATTTGTCATTATATATATATATATATATATATATATATATATATATATATATATATATATATATATATATATATATAGTGTTTGGCATGGAAACAAAACAGAGTAATAACTGCTTATATGTCTAGCTTGGATGTATTTCACTACAACTATTTGTCAACTAAAAAAATATATATTTTGTTTATCACTTTTTATACAATATAAGAATCATACGAGGATATTTACTATAATTTATATATATATATATATATATATGTGTGTGTGTGTGTGTGTGTGTGTGTGTATGTGTGTCTGTGTGTGTCTGTGTGTGCATGATAAACTTTGTATAATAAACTTTATTAATAATGGGTCTCGCTAATTTTCTGAAAGGTTGCTTTCTGATAGTCGTGAAAATTAACATCTGTTGCACCAATATTCTTTTTACTTGAGGACTAACATCAACGCTAATGGGAAAAATGTAATCGACATGAAAATTATGTTTAATACATCTGTATGTAAATGTTTCCTTAGTTCCACTCATTCGTTGGTTTTGGAAAGGAGAAAATTTTTAAGTTTTGGCCTTTTAAACATACAAGACAAAGTTTTGAAAACTTGGAAGACTTTTCAAAATTGTTGTCGTTTCTAAAACACAAGCCAAGACTCATATACAGGAAATTAGGGAATAAATGTCTTGTATTTTGTATTAACTTGATGATGGTCGCAAGAAGATTTATTTTATTTAACCAAGAAAACGAGTGAAAAAATATTGTTTTAAGCTCTGAAATCATATAAAAATGTGAATATTTATTTAAAATATAGAATTCAGACAGAACAGAACTGACTGCAATAACAAATAACTGCAAGACACAACTCTCTAACTTTCAGTTTGTACTAAGCAAACTTTCTATATATAAATGTCTGCATGTTTTGATATCTATCTATCTATCTATCTATCTATCTATCTATCTATCTACATACAATTGCTACACTTATATGAAGTGTAACCCAAAAGTTTGAAGATAAAAAATATTACTTTTCTTTAATCATATTTTTTATTATTTCACGAAACGTGAAAGATCAAATTCCACAAACAAATAGTTCTTTTCTTATTTCTGTGCTAATAGTTAAAGAAAAAAAAAGGATATTTTGTAATTCAAGATTAATTAGGTTGACTAACTTATTTCATTTATTCAACGATAAACACCGTGAATTCCGCTGAAAATGGCGAAAATATTACTTCTTTTTAAAAAACAAAATATATTAAATAAATAGATTAAATATAATTAAATATAGATTAAATAAAATTGTTTTGTATTTCTCTTTCGAGGTTGCGGATTTGAAGATGTATGTACACGCAACACATTGCGTACAAAATAGGTTTTTCTTTTAACATTTTTATTGTTAAGAATTATTATTTCTGATAAAAGAAATTTCATTTTATAACCTGACACAAAGATGCTGACGTGTGTCCTATGCATGCATATAAATTATTATTATCATTGATTTTTTTCATAATTAAAAAAAAAAATGGCAGGTTTTTACTGTACTTCATAGTCAAGAAAACCAGATATAGGAATGGAGATTGAATTCATCTCCATCAATAATCGTGACATGACAGTGGCAAGTCCATTTAAGCCAAGTTATTTGGTGACGGGATGAGGAATGTATTTAAGTGTTTGTGTGCGTGTGAGTTTCTATGTGTTTGTATGTGCTTTTTTGTGAACATGTATGTTTCAGAAAACGTATTTTTGGTCCATAACATTCCATTAGATTCACAAATAAGTCTAGGAAGGGGTTCATTTTTTATTTCGAGTTTTATGACTATAAATAAATCATTGCTTTTTATGATGACTCTACTTAATTCATCACCTGTTAGCCTTTAAACAGAAAGTAGCAGTCAACTTTGTTGTCAGAAAGCCATTCCATCAGCTTGTCTCATGACGAAAGGCGAAGACAAATCATAAGACATAAACACTAGTTTTGTCACATGACATCATGCTCAGAATTTCCTATCGTATGTGATTAAAAACGTAGACCGACACAATAAAGGTACAGTGGGGTTCGGTTTTGTTTTGATTTGACATCGACGGCCAACAGGTAATAAATGATTGTCAGGTAGAACTATCACAACAGCATCTATAAAGGTGTAAGACGTACAAGTGAATTATAAAGGGCGTGTCTCTGTCCATATGTTCATTCATCACTTTTTAAATTGTTTCAGTTTACAGGTTTCTAGTTTTCTAAGATGACTCGCAATTTCTGAATAAAATATTTTTTAATATATATGTTTATTTGTATGGTTCACAAATCTCTCTGTCCTTGTTTCTCTCTCTCTCTCTCTCTCTCTCTCTCTCTATATATATATATATATATATATATATATATATATATAATCTGAAAATAAGTGTTTGAATTTTTTTATCTATCAACTAATATATTTTTTTAATATTGGGGATGTTACTTACAAAAAATCTGCTCGGTTACTAAAGATTAATGCTTTTAATTGTTAAACTTCAGTAAGTATCACACACACACACACACACACACATATATATATATATGCGAAAAGTTATCGGCTCGGTTAAGAACGCATTTTAGTGGTTTGATCATTGGGTCACATTTAGAAAAGTGGTTGGTGCTGAAAACTTTTCATTGCCCTCTTACAAAAATATGATCGACATTTATTTTTGGTAAACCTTCTTCATTAGGCCGATAATTTTTCAGCAACTCCTCGTACACAAATATATAACACAACTGCATACACTGAGAGACAGCCACACGCACACACACTCATAACGCGCGCACACACACACATAACTACATAAAAACTGACGTTAAATAATTTGAAATATGAGAGAAACGAAGCAACTAACAAAAACTGTATTTCTCAAAATGCCGACTCTGCTTTTGAGACTCATTAATCTCGAAAAAGGATGTAGCGATGTGAAAGAAAAAAAAGAATTCTTCTCTAGAATAAGGAAGTGTGCCGATTCTTCATCCCCCGCTTGCCAGTGATTGCCTCCTATTTCCTATCCCCACTAACATATTTCCCCAATTTAGTAGGAAAGTCGATGTACCAGGAGTGGTACATACCTCTAGGATCACACGGATCTCTAGCTATACAAGCAAGCAAATTACGGCTAGAAAAATGAGAGAATCTGTTTATGCTAAGAACAAAGAAACAGCTCATTAGATGAGAAACATTAAGCAACGAGAATTTTATCCAAGTGAATGTATGACAAAATAACGGTATTGGATAATTGTTGATGGAATAATCTGATGCAAAGTTTATCGGAAAAATCTCTGTTTAAAATGTCTGTAAGAATCTTATTGGAAAAAGTTAGCAAGAAAATTGTTATGTAAATAATAATAATAATAATAATAATATTGAAACCAATATTGCTGGAAATCAGTGACAATACTCAGAAGAAGGTTGACGTCTTCCTGTTACTTTATCTCCAATGAAAACTAAATACCTCATCACTAAAGTTACAAAATAAATATTCAGTTAAAAGTATTTTAAAGGATTTTCAAAATCTTTATGAAAATTTTCATAATCTTTTGTGGATTATTAAGAAGTGATCCAGAAAAGATTATGAAAATTTCGATAGAGATATTTGTAATGAAGTGTATTGAGACGAAGACATAACTTACGAAATGAATACATATCTATCTATCTATCTATCTATATATATATATATATATATATATATACATGATTGTGTGTGTGTGTATATGTAAGTACGCCCATGTTTATGTCTAAGTGTGCGCAAATATAGATATATTTTAATTGTGTGATGTTGGATATTTGTCACGAACATTTCTAATTGAATTAAGTGTCCACAAATGATAAAAATTATGTTGATCAAGCATTATTAATATAATCTTTGAAACAGACGCAACACGTGTCGGAATAAACTGTAAATATTTGTAAAAGCACACGTTTGTATTACATTTATATATATATATATATATATGTATATATGTGTGTGTGAATGTGTGTGTGAATGTGTGTGTATATATATATATATATATATATATATATATATATATATATATAGAGAGAGAGAGAGAGAGAGAGAGAGAGAAGGGGGGAGAGAGAGAAAACAAATGACAAATATAATGGATTTACAGAATTTTAATTTTTCTTTTTAATGCTTTTCTCCAACAGCAGCCACCAAATCTGGGAAAATTTGTCCGAAAAATCAAATATTTTATAAAAACTATATCACTGTTAAGAAATTCGATATATGAAGATATGAAGAAGATATGAAGAAGATATGAAGAAGGTATATGTGGTATCGAAAGATTCTCGATCTGACCCTCTTCGCAAAATCAGTAGCCTTCTTTTTGGTCATTGAAATACAGATTTTGTGAAGTGAGTCTGACCGAGAAATTTGAAAACACACACACACACACACACACACATATGCGGATGTGGATTTGTGTGTCTATGCGTGTACAAGTGTATCTTCTAAAAGTGCAATAAACCATTCGCATAGTTTCTTTGTAAAAAGGAAAAGCAAATAAATACATGGAGTCTCGCCTATTAGACGTCGGTTTCGCTACTGTCTGAGAGGCGACATTTTGCTAGATTTTTCTCGATAAATTCAACATATATATATATATATATATATATATATATATATATATATATATGTAGAGTGTGTATGTGATAGCTGTTTCACGTGAGAAGCGATCATTTAGACCTTAAAAGTATAGTTTTCTATGTCAACACTGTTTATGTATAGGAACACTGTATTCTCCATATTGATTACTCTGAGCCCATAAACATGGCAACATATTTGAACAAATCGAAATCGTCGTCTCATATCTCAATGCTTTAGTTATAATTATAAAGAATAAGACCAAGTTGTTTTTTATCTTTTGTTTTTACCATCAGATATCCAAGAAAAGTGAAGTTACATTAATATGCATCGGAAAATAAACAAAATGCGGGACTTTTTATAACTGGGCATTTATAATCTGTAGATATAAATAAAGTGTGTGTGTGTGTGTATATATATATATATATATATATATATATATATATGTATGTATGTATGTATGTATTTGTGTCTTTTGATTCTCATTTAAATTTATAATTTACCCCTGATGAAATAAAAAAAAGAAGACAGCATGAAAAAGATGTTTGGAAAAATGCAAATACATATATCTACTTTGGTGGCAATGAAATATTTTCTATCCAACCAAGAACGGAATTAAAGAAGATTCTGACATGTTGTCCTTTGGTCAGATTTGTGTAAGTGGGTTGAACCGAGAACTTTTCAGCTCACACTGCTAAGTACTCACGATTTAGCATAGTATATATATCATTAGTTGAATGGATTAATTTTTTTTAAAGTCATTTCTGGCTGAGATCAGAGTGCTACTCCCCGGCCTCGGACTACCCTTTGTGCGATTGGTTCACACACACACACACACACACACACACACACACACACACACACACACACACACATATATATATATATATATATATATATCTTCAAGCAAGTTTCATTGAATAGTATAGACTTATGTCTAATTTGATAATATGATAATCCTTTATAGTTCTAGAACTAGAAATGATTAAACATATATATATATGTGTGTGTGTGTGTTTATACGTATATATATATATTATATTATTATGTTATCATATTATGTATACATATAATATATATGGATGTACATTAGTTGTACAGGTATATACACGCATTCGCGCGTGCGCACATTTAGACACCATTTCTAGGCGTTTTTAATCTTAAATTTTTAAAAATTTTATATATACTTTATTCACGTGCAGCTGTATCAGTCTGACTAGCCGAATGAGGCAATCATGTGCAAATATCCTACTTTGGAAGCCGATGCGATAAATTACTCAACCTGTCCATATGGAAAACGGTGTCATCAACGCAAGCATGAAAATAACATCCAGACTCGAATATTAAGAAGAGAAATTATGTTATTTTTTTTTCTTCTTTTTCCCATCCAAAAGCATTCAAATGAATTACCTTCTGAATAATTATTTGTTTTGGTGAAGTCTTTGATTTTTTGTTTGAAGTCTTTGAAATATCTTCATTTTTTAAATTTAAAATCGTAATTTTATAAGCACGCTATTAAAACGCGTTATGCATACATACATACATTGTATGCATATCTTGTATATATATTTGTATATGTATATACATTTATTTGGGTGCTAATATATAAACATGAATATATATGGTCCTATATATATATATATAAGTGTGTGTGTACGCTCATTCGAACACGTGCGTGTGTTTGTGCGTGAGCGCGTGTACATAAACGTGGGTAAATCAATAAGTTCGTCGCCTTATGAATGTTTTCTTTTACACAACAAATATTTATTTTTCAACAGTATCTCTTTCCTTTTCAAGTCACTTAATTCCCTAGTGAAAAGCATTTGTCTTATATTTCTTGCTTAAATTAATAAATTACACATATACATATTTTACGCTCGTACACACGTGTGGGCGATTATGAATATAATGATATTAGCTTTAAGTGTTTATAAGTAAACCCCTCTCTTAAATTAAACAAAATTTATTCTTAGAAAATAAGGATATATATGAATAAATGTCGGCAAAATGTCATCCATTGAATGGCATTTTTCTTTCTTTTTCTGTCTTTTCTCCTTCCATTTGAAGTAGATATACACACTAAACACATACACGTGCCTTTTGACACATGTGCAATGTAAAGATTTTCTTTTCTTTTACATCTATTGCTATGTATACATAGGAGATGCATACATATATACGCGTCTTAGATATAGAGCTCTCATCGTAAATACTTCCAAATGCAAGACATCAGAAACACTTTTAATTTTTGCAGAGTACTTGTAAAATATAATTGCATATCTTCATTTATTATTGCCTTGTTAAATTCTTGAACATATCACTTTCCATCTAGTTGCAATCTGCCTGCATGTTTACCATAAAGTATGTGAAATTATCTATCTATCTTAGTTAAAGTGGTAAACTAAAAGTTTGGGCAATATTTACGAGAATAAACTCAGTTTGACACAAGGCTTAATTCTCAGAATAATCACATCAGGTCAAACGTATGACAATAGTTTGTGAGATTAATAAAGCAACCATCTCTTTATGACATAGATTTTACGCTAATTATTATGTAATTATATAAGTAATTTGAGTTAACTAAGTTGGAAAACTGTTTCGAAATTTATACGACTTGTCATGAAAAAGTCTGTATATGTCATTCTATGCTCTCCATACATAGACCCAAAAACATAACACATGATTTGGAAGGTGAGTGGTAGCAAACTACAATATTCATGTACATATATATATATATATATATATATATATATATATATATATATATATCAGCTCATAACTTTGCCAAATGATATTAATATATACAAGCTTCGCATTTTCACATTTACGATAATGAAATATAATGTACACATTTAAACATGAATATTCAAACCAATTTTTCAATGAAAATAAGTTTATCTTGCATTTTAATTGTGTTAAGTATTAATCAGTACTTGATTGATGATTTTAAGCATTAGACCAGAAGCAGAACTAAATTGATATATTTTTTGATCATTTTCCTCCAAGAAGGCGATAATTCCACTAAGATGCAAGGATTTACTAGGAGTGAAAGAAAATAAGACTTTAGGAAAAGGAGTCGGAAACCCAATCCTAAAAAGGAAAAAAGGATAAGCCTTTTCAAAAGACGGAGAAGGAGTGTAAACCGGGCGATAAGCGAACCTATCTAATCTTATTAACAGATTTTCCAATAATATCACTTACTCTTAACTTATTTTATTTATTACAAATATATATAAATATATATATATATATATATATATATATATATATATATATCCTTCAAAAATAGTTCTCACAAACGGGCTAACTCACTGTCCAAGTACTATTGGAGTTTAAACGAGAAAAACAAAACTTCCACTGTTAAAGTGAATTAGAAGAGCTCATACCTGTAATTCTTTATATGCACCGTGTTATCTCTGTCTCAATGAAAAGCTAGAAATCATTAAATTTAAGGACAAGATGAACCTATTAAATTAAAGGAAGGAGCACACTGTTAATTGCAGGCATAAATTATCTTTTAACTTGCTTGTATGCAAAGATGAAATGGTATTGCAAGTCTGTAAAAAAAACCTTTTGTCCTTAAATTTTTTACTACTATCTACCTTTATTTGCTAAAAATTAAATATAAAGTTGATTACTTAGTTATTATGGAATAGTTGTAACTTGTTGAATTAATCCTACATAGACTCTAAATTTAATATGGCTGTTTTGGTAAGGATGTTTGTTTGTACGCGAGTATATTTGTTCCTACTCCTGTTCTATATGGGCGTACTTTTTTCGGTGCTTGTTTGTATGTTTGTGTTTATATGTGTTTTTTTTTTTATGTCCACTTACATCTGTTTGTATATGGGTATTCATGTTCGTATATTTATATATTTTTATTTATTTATTGATATTTTTATTGTTGCGTGTATATATATATATATATATATATATATATATATATATATATATATATATATAATATAAATAACTCGACTCGTTTGAAAAAACCCTCGAATTTTTGATTTGCTAATCAAATCAATCTCGAGGGAAAAAAGGTTTAAAAAAAGAAAGGGCTACAAACATGAACTTCTGCCAACAAAAAAAAAAATCGCACAGATGCAGGTCTGAAGCCCAAAGAAAAAAACCCGATACGAGTAACAACTAACTAACAAAAGAGCTCAATACAACTCAATACCAAACTTTCCCTGACGATCCGTTTAGGTGAAACCTAGGTAGGTTTGTCTGGCTCACTAGGTGTATATATATATATATATATATATATATATATATATATATATATTATTTATATATGCTTTTACATGCATTGGTGTGCCTAATATATGTTGTGTTCATTGGTACTCCTCTCACCAGCATCAAATTTAACTGATAAATTTATACTTGGATATGAATAGTAATAATGGTATATAATGATGAAATAATGTGTATTTATATATATATTTATCTTTAATTTATGTTGTTAATAGCCTAACATACGTCCTTCTATTTCATATTTCTTAATTTATTTGATAAAAAAAATTAATTTATTTATATATATGTATGATTTTATGTTTTGTATATGTATGTTTATATATGTATTTATGTATGTATGTGTATATATATGTATACGTCTTTATATATATATATATATATAAAGACATGCCTACACACACATACACACACACACACACACACACACATATATATGTATATGCATATGTTTTTATATTTGTATATTGATTTTCCATGTTTGTGCAATTTTGACGGGTAGTTTGCGTTCTCTATGATTGAATCTTGATGAGTCTATTTATTTGTCGTGCGTATATTTGCGCGCTCATATATTCAATCTTATTTACGTGTTTTATGACGTGATGTCTGTCTTGTCACCAATAAACCGTTCTCCCTCGTCCACTAAATCTCTAATCACGACCCTGTCAATGTAACTAATTTTGTAGTCCTTACTTCCGCTCAGATTCGGACGGAAAACATATTACCAAGAACAATACATGAAAATTTAGGCATATTTTCTCTGTATTTTTCTTTGAAAATTTTTTAAATTTTCTAAACTTGATGCATGGCTATATTTAGAATTTAATATTCGTAACTTTTATTCTTTAATTACATAATTAATTGTAGATTAATAAGTTATCCTGATTTCCTATAAAATCTAATATTAATTTTAAAGCATTAATAAATTCTATCTAGGGTCCGTTGTCGCGTTATTTGAATTATCATAAAAAAAACCCTCCCACCCAGTGGGGATGGTGGTTGATCTTGAACTCTTTAAAATATTTATTTTATTTTAAAGTCAACAGTATCACTTGACAAGACACCAGAAGTATTGAAACAAAATGGCTATTTTTGTAGTGATGTTAACATACTTATGTTATAACTTTTTATCTATCTATCTATCTATCTATCTATCTATATATATATATATATATATATATATATATATATATATATAGTCACTTTCATTTTCCTTACTTCATTAACAACGTCAGAGAATTTTTTTTTACATTCGAAAATATTCAAACGTACGAAAACAAACTAAATTATTATTATTATTATTATTATTATTATTATTTGCTGTCTGATAGAATAATTAACCTAGTCTTTCGTCGAAGGTGTTTTCTTTGTGTGTGTGGGGGGGTATTGTATTCTAAATATATGATCAGTACCTCATTAGCACAATATCTAGTCTTTCCGATTAAAATGGATTTCCTGGGATTTTATTAAAATACTTGTACCAGTTATTTTTTTAATTATTAATTCTTAACGGTTTGACAACTACTGAAATAAAGGCAGTACTTAAATGCCTCATTCATTTTTATTTCCACATGAAGAGTTTTTCAAATTCTTTCACTGAAATGTTTTATTTTTGTTTTTTGTTTTTTATCGGACTTGAGTACGTACATGTCAATATGATAGCATTTATGTTCTTTCAAGTCTTTTATAGCAATATTTGGTCTGATCGTCTGTCTAGGGAGGTTGGTGTGTCTGGTGAAGTCCCAGAGTAAAGTAACACCGTCACCTCACAGCGGTTTTTACTCATACCAGTTTTCTGAATAGTGTACGATATTTTTTTTTTCGTGAATAATATGAGATAGATTACGCTGAATATAAAGTGACAACAAATCTCCTCAATATTCTAACAGTCTCCTAATTAGTCTGATACTTTTAGTAATGCTCTCCTGTGGATGGCCTTGATTCTTTCTTAGGATCTTTTTTTTTTTTAACCCGGCTGTTTGGAATCGTTGTAAGCGCGCAAATAATGATGGTTATATTTGCAATCTTCATGTTCCACAGTGCTTTATATTCTCGTTCAAAATCCAAATATATTTTCACAGTTTAGTCTGTTGAAGTAAAGTCATCCACTATTTGATAAATTTTCTTTTGTTCATGATTATTTGATTTAACCTTCTGGTTTAGATTGGGTAACCCATTTTGCTGAAGACAGATTCTGTTTTATGTATGTAACATAAAGTTCACATTGAGAAATCCTGAGGAATTAACTTCATATATAGGAGGGGGACTGAAAAGTTCTCAGTCCGACCCAGAAGTGATTGCCAAAAAAAAAAAAAAAAAAATAAAATAAAGAAAAGAAAAGAAAAAACATGTTAGTTCTTCGGCCATATTGAGGAAAGTCGATAAAGCCTAAAGCATTTCAGTATATTTCCGATTGTTTGTATTAATCCACAAATAGATGGGACATATTTCTATGAGCTGATCTGAAAATAAGTGGCAAAATAAAGGCCATAGGCATTTAATATCATCTCCACTGCGTCACCGGAAATGACTATTTCTCCTTCACCCCCATAAAACGCGCACATTGGCGAGTGAATGTGGAATCCATTGGAACCAAATGTATCTGTTTCTAAGTAAAAAGGTTGTCACCCAGTGACTGGCATTTGGCCCTTATTTTTTATCCTCTGTTCTTGCCGTTGTGTAAGTCAGTCATGTTACCCGTCTTCACCCAAGCAGGTTACACTGTTTGAGGGCAGGAAACTTATACCTCACAAGATGGTCGCTAGTTGCGATGAAGCCCAGGGATCTAATTAACATCTGTTCACATTTGTCTTCCCCAGACAATTCACTTCTTTTCTTTCTTTCTTTCTTTCTTTCTTTCTTTCTTTCTTTCTTTCTTTCTTTCTTTCTTTCTTTGACGATCTCATCTTTATTTCTTTCTCTCTCACTTTCTTTTATATTCGCCCATTCTATTACGTTCTAACCTTTACCTATCGTATTTTCTTGTGTTCTCCTGGTTTTTCTCGTTCATGCTATCATTTTTCTTTCACGAATATGATTTTGATATTTCGACGATTTCTTACTTTTCTAAGAAAACAGCTAAGCATCATTCGATACACGTGCGTCTGTAATACACGTGTGCGCGCACATAAACACGCGCACACAAACTATATAAGTTATTTAATGAGTTCACTTCCGTTTTCATTAGGGGTTCCATTCTCTTGATTAAGAACAAGTAAAGCTTAATAAATAACTCTAAATGCACATATAGCCCCACGCACACAGTGACACATGCACACACATATATATTTATAAATCTAATTACGAACAGATGTATTTACATATATACCATACATAGACATGTATACACATTGATGTGTTAACATTTTAAGCGCATATATAATAAATTATTTGTTTAGATCAATTTTTGTCTAAACATATCTGTTTCTTATTCTGTTCATATCTATTTTGTCCTTTTCTCTCTCTCTCTCTCTCTCTCTCTCTCTCTTACTCTTTCGCCATCTATCTGTATATCTCTTTCTGTATATATATATATATATATATATATATATATATATATATATATATATATATATATCCTAGAATGTACATATCTCTAATTCAATTCAGACTGACTGGATCAGTTTCTATCTGTTTATTGTTGCTTGTCTGTTTTTATACACAAAATCTTTCTTTTTACGCAAAGCCACAAAACCGAAAGTACAAAATAAACTTGTAAACTAATCAATATTGTAGAAATTATAAAGACGTCTAAAATCAAGAAAATTTTGCTTAATTCAAATTGAAACTTTATTGATTAGCAAAGTCACATTTTTAAAATCAGATAATCGTACATTATGAATGTGCTTTTTCGTTTCTCATGTATTTTAACTATGTCCGATTTTATTATGAAAATCAAAAACTATTCCCCAAAAGTGGTATTAACCAACCGATGTTGATCAAATTTCCAGCATTTACTTATATGATAAATATACTATGTAAATTTCAACTTATAATATCTGTTTTTTAGAAATGATTACTGCAACTTGATGTGCGAAAGTTTTTTTGCAATACGGGAGTTGCTCATCATATTGTAAATAAATATAAACAGTCACATAGTTACTGACATTTAATTTAAAGATATATATATATATATATATATATATATATATATATATATATATATATATATATATATATATATATATTGCCATGGGTCTTAAGAAATATGTATCCTAAAAGATCTAAGTTTTTGAGTGATGGCAACACAGCATTAGGAATAGCAAAATGTTTCAAGCGAAATCTGAAACCAATAAAAAATAATGATAAAATAAATATGATAAAAATAATGTAAGAACTGACCTGAAAATGTTACAAAAAGATATTTGAGAAAAATTAAAAATGAGAAGCAAAAAAAATAAAAATAGTTTGACGAGCAAGAAGGTATTTGAAAAGTTGATGTAAATATAAACAAAGAGAAACGATGCAGAATATGAAAAAGATTAGCTAAAGTCATGAAAATAAAACTATACTGCATTTAAGTAAATATCAGAAATGTGTCAGTTGGGAGAACAATACATGAAAACTGATTTATCAACAGCAAATGTAAATGATGAATATAATACTACATTGGATAGAGACATGACTGGATGAAAAGTTGGGTCCGTTATGAAAATAGTCAATCATCACGATTTAAATGACAAGGAGAGGTTGAGTAATTTTTATAGTTCCTTTCAATATTGAGGATAGTATCAAGATACATGCATAGATTTAAGTTTTTGGTCAAGATGTTTTTTCTTTGGCGGTAGTGGTCGTAATTAAGAAACATTTAAACGCATTCATGCAAGACAATACTTCTTTTCAGTTTATTAGCAGAAAGTTGAACCTCTTTTCACAAAATGTTGCAAAAACACCAAATTAATGGAATGGACCCCAGATGTTCTAATAGAAAACTTGTTGCTCAGATATAAGAGAAGCAAAAAAAAAAAGAAAAGAAAATGATTCCATTAATGTTAATGTCAAAGTCGAAACAAAGAGCAGTTAACAAAATAAATGATTTGACTGATGACGTTAACAGAATGTGTAAAAGCCCATGTAAATAATAAAAAAAAAACGATTTATTCAGATATATTGCGCTAATCCAAAATATGTTTTGTGGCCTTATCTTTTGGATTCATCAATAGAATTTTATGTTGCACTTTGCATAACAGAATCTAGTATCTATAAAACAAGTTATTATTAATATTTAAATAAAGACAGATATTATCATCTAAACCTTTCACAATATATTGTCCATGTAAATAGTCCTGAAGATTTTAGCGACGTCAGCTGGTTAATGCAAAATTTGATTGGGAAGTCATTGACTTTTATAATAAAATCTGTGATAGTGCATAATGAATAAACTGGAATTGCGTGTAAAACTGTGAAAGTATATATATATATATATATATATATATATATATATATATATATATATATATATATATATATATATATATATATATGTTATCATGAAAAAATTTGCATCTGAAATGAACAGGAATTTTATTATACTTCCTCAAATGCACTTGCACAATTATGCGTGTTTTTCAGAACCAAAATCTCTCTATTTATCTGTTCAAATATTTATGTTAAAAAATGCATGAGATTGTTAAAAAAAAAGTTTGATTTTGTTAAAATCTATGTAAGACCGCGTATGTGTAACTTTTGTTGACATACAACGTGTATGCTTATAAGCACCTAAGTCAGCGTGTACACACACACACACTGCAAAATACTTTTTAATGCAGACATTTGTAAACTTGCCTGTGCAATGAGGTATGTGTTTACGGCTGATTTAACATTTAAGATCCTTATAAGCACGTTTTAAAGATTATGTATGTAAAATATGTATACATATATATAAATGTATATATGTATGCGCGTTAGATGGACGGCGGTGGGAGAAAGAGAGAACGAGACAATGAATAAAAATGACAAAAAATAAATTGGGAAAATGAGAGACAAAGAGAAAGATATATTTATGAACATACATAAGTACCGGCGTACAAAATGGCTTCATTACCCTCTCCCTTTGTCTTTCTCTCTCTCTCTCTCTCTTTATCTATCTATCTATCTATCTGCATCTCTCTCACTCAATCTCTCTCTCTCTCTCTCTATCTATCTGTATCTCTCTCTCTCACTCAATCTCTCTCTCTCACTCTCTGCATCATACACACGCACTCTCAATGACATTGTATATAAAGATTTCTAAGGTTACACAGACACACACACACAGACATATATATATATATCATAGGGTGTAGAAATTTCTCAGACCGACTTATTTGCAAATAGCACTATTGTGATGTAAGTTCAATAGTGATTTCTGAAAGTGGATTACACCGAGAACTTTTCAGTACCCTCCCAACCC